>CM041743.1:16239403-16839403 GCA_023373885.1 Hestina assimilis | reverse complement strand
TACAACCTGAACCTCTTCAAGGTGCGAGTGCACAGGCTTCTTATGAGTAAGATTGGTCCAAAGTGGACCTCATTTATGCGTTCGCGCTCGATGGAGGAGAAAAGAAGATCCGACTGACTTATAAACGCGCAGCCTAAACTTTTAGACCTAGAAAGCTGATTTTTTACATTAAATTAATTTCCAATTAAACTACGAACTTAACTTTTTAACATAATATATCCAAATTATTGTTTTATATTACATTTTTATAACAAATTCATATAAAATATGACAAAAACGAGTCTAATAAAAAAAATATTATACTTAGAATTAGTAATTACGTGTATTAATCACCAATGACAACAAAATCGAGAGTTAAATATCTTAATGATCTCGGGACTCGGAGCAGCTTAGGCTATCTCGCTATCAATACGCTTTATCTCTTAACCCCAGATGATGTATCGAATCCCTAAAACGTAGGAGCGATAAGCGACTCATTAGAAGTGCTCGCCGACTATAGGCAGATATGCGAGCAACATAGTCTGGATAATTGGAGATAGTAAACTATGTTATGTTTTTAAATATTTTTTTAAGAGGAAGTTGATGCTAAGCGGTAGCCCATGACATTCATTTGTAGGTGTCAGTTAGGCTTCGCCAACCTCGAGGTATTGGTTCTTAAATCTCCTTAGCCCAGTAATTTCACTAACTGCAATGTCCTACACACAGGATAACAAAATACCCTACAGAATTTTCTGACACTGCGCTGGTATCTTTCTATTCAGTATCTCGCAATAAAATGCCTACTACCACTATCCTAAGGTGAGAATAATGATTTGTATTTCTTACAGAAAATTATTAATAAAGTGCACGAAAAAGCTTGTGGGGTACCCACACGAATAGATTCCCCCGTACGTACGTGCCGTTCTATGTGTTAATGAACTTAGCATGACTAATGAGTGTGACGCAATTTAATTTTGCTACATGAGTATTTAATTTTACTGAGGTACTATCAGTGTCTCAGTGTTATAATTAAAGGCGCATTAAAGCTGGTTTTAAGATAAATCAGTGGTAAAATTATGTATGTGATAAAAATTATTATTTTCCCTCAACTACTCGTCGGATTTGTGTACTTTGCAGATTATTTATTGAGCAAGCATCTCAATGAGAATTTAGATTTTAAAAATGTTCTGTGTCTGTGTGCTTGTTATAGAATATCACTCATGAAGTATACACATATTATTAATTTTATCTATAAATACAGTTTGATTTTTCTTTTAAATAACAACAATTTTCCTACTAACAGTAATTTTACATAATGTAGGCATAGACAATTATAATAAGTAAACGGACAACTTTGAAGTGTAAACACAATAACAAGTTGCTAGTCTCCTAATCCTTAAACTAACACACACTGTACCTAAACTTAGCGCAGTTACTGACAAAGCACTTAGCAGCTTTACATCTTGTTTCGGCAATAAATCCGCTCTTAACTTAGCGTATTGTTAAGCGGCACTTTATTGTTTAATTATCAAAGTAATAGCGGGAACTATAAGTTCAGTGTTAGTGTGATATGCGGAAAGTTTTATTTTTATGGCCCGTGACTCAAAGGGTATAAAAATCAAATAGGTGTATAAAAATCAAGGTTCGAAGTCAACACGACAAAATGATATGGGCAAATTTATATTTCCGAGAAAACTTGTAACTACCTAAATTTACCTCCATTTTCAACTCTTTGGAGTTTTGTGACGAAAACCTGTATGGTAGTTCCCGTTTTCAGCTAGTGCTTAGGAGGCTTAAGGAGAAATTCCAAAAAAGTATAAAATTGTTATTTTTATTGTTATACATAGTAAGCCAATTAAGAGTCCTCTGAGTTGTATGGGTGCTATTACAATTTAGAGGTCTAGCTTCGTTGGTACCCACCTCAGATAAGGTAACTTACCTCAAATAAAAGAAAATAAGTAGCTCATTGGATTAAAGCAAAGTATCTATGAAGAGTTAATGATTATTATGAGATGGTATGGTATGATAAGAAACAGGTACGGACAGCTAAACGTGCCCTCCGAGGCACGGTGGGGAGACCCACAAGGATACACGCTTAGACCGAAACAGATATTTATAACAAACATCTGCTTCGATCGAGACTCGAAGCCGAAATCGTCGAGGCTCAAAGCAGGCTAACTACCACGTCACAACGGCTATAACAAATTTAATTCTCTAATGAGAAATATTGTAATACCTCTGTGTTATAATTAATTGAGTTAAGCACAATATAGCTCCAACATTAGCTGTAACACTTTTCAGTTCCATTTCCGCAATATGTTCCCCACGGGACTAATTACATCCCGTCTTTCGAGTTACACAAAACCGAAACAAACATGTATTATGTATCCGTTTTTAATAAAATATATGCTTGTAATTCCTAAATTAACACCATAAATTTCGCTTAAAATGTATGCATTAATAATTAGGAGGTGATGTAGAAAGTATAAGTTACTAGTTGTGCTTGCGGCTTCACTCGCGTGGTGTACAGAGTAATTGTTTAGTTAAACAAACAAACGACCAATTTTTTCCGCTTTATTATTGTGTTGCTCTTCCACCTACTCACCATATCGCATCACCCCCGCTTTCTTTCTTATTACTCGGCTTTTAAGTATCGTGTCGTGCTGTTATATATACAGCCTTCCCCAAGAAAGGTACTATTAAATGCTAAAAGAATTTTTTAATCAGACCAGTAGAGCCAGAGATTAGCGGGTTCAACCAAACAAGCTCTTCAGCTTCATTGGTACAGATATCTTCTTAATGAAATGGAAAAATAACATTGTGAATACATACGAGTATACGTTACATAGTAAATACACTTTTACGCCATTTCACTGCTATTCTGTAACTTTTTTCCTTATTTCAATGGAAGGAAAGTAAATAAAGGAAACATTTTTTCTTATAACCGATAAGCTGAGAGATTACTCCAAATTAAAGGCTTTAGGTCAAGATCTTTGCTCATATCCACATTAATAACTTGTCGTATTTTTCGTTATCATCCCATGTATTGTAAAAAATGAGGTCATTATATCCTTCCAAGTGTCTTTATCTTACAGTATATATTAAAATAACGATCGTTTTTTTTGTTGAAAGCCTTGAAAACCAGTAAAATTGTGGAAATTTTGTAATTTGTGAAGATAGCATCTGAATAAATCTACAATATTTTAGTCCCCCTCAGTACTCATTCGAATTGCTCTCTTAGTATCTATCTTATTTAAAATAACTTTTACTAGATGTAGAAATCGTTATAATAAGATAAATAATTTGACTTATAGAACTAGAACATGATTTAATAAATGTACAAATTTCTTTGGTCAGAGCAAGGTCGAAGTAGAGTGAATTTGTAAAAATTTCAGTGCATTTATATATACCGATCGGGAATATAAAAAGGTACAATTCCGATATAGTGATAACATATATTTAAATCAAGATCTCATCAAACCAAAACTAAGATTTACTAATAATAATTTAATAGTAGTTAAGAGGTAATATAATAAACTGCACACGATGAAGATAGTATGCTCAAGAAAGTTCAAAATTTGGGAACGAAACTAATCGAAACGCTTATGGCAAAGTAATAAAATTATTTTGACAGTGATGAAAAATATTTTTTTATAATGTGTATTGCTGTTGGCCCTACTGGCCTTGACAGCGTGAAGAATGATAACTATTACTGTAGTGAGAAAGACGTTAGGAAATGTGAGCTAGATTAATACTAAATATGACTTAAATGATACAATGTAACATTTAAATAGAATACGTATGTTATAGAGATAAATAATTTAAAGTAACAATTATAACATGCTTAACATTGCGTATCATGACAAAACTAACTATAGGAACTCTGGTGTACAATTTCCACATTTTGATATCGCCTTTGGCGCCGCAGTTGCACTGAAATTAGCAAAGTCGAAGAGTAATTTAACGCATATTAAAACTCAAAGCAGTTTGGAGAACACAGTTTGCGCGGACTGTAAGTGTAATTTACTGAACTTGAGTTCGCACAAGTAATTTCACACAATTGTGTAGAGAAGATTTGATACTGAAATTTATTTTCTCCATTTTATTGTAGCAGCAATGCAAAATATAAACACACTTTAAATTTGTAGTAGTAGAGCCTTGCTCCTCCCTGCACAAACGGGCCAGCTCGACAGGGGAAGTACTACCATCTCACAGAAAATCGACATAAAGTGACTGTGTCAGTAGGTACTGTTGAGTTTCCAGCGATAAGTTAGAGCGGCGGAAGTCCAATCTCCTACTCCCTCTGTTTATTTTCTTTTTTCCCATCTCATCCCTTCCCTGCTATCCCTTGGGTTAAGAAGGCATATGTGATACTTTAAGAATCGCGTGATAGATATGTAGATTGCAGTGACTGCTTACCATCAGGAGGACCGTATGGTTGTTTCCCAACCGTCAATAATAAAACAAGACACTTTAAATTTTATAGTTAATCATTATTATTTTATTTAGACACACTCAAAATATGAACTTAGTTAATAAACCTTTACGCCACAAACTCAAAATTAATCGAAATATGTAAGGCGGCGCCATTTCCGACATAATTATATGTATATTTTTAGTATTAATTTTCAATTGTAACATATATATCATATTATTAATAATTATGACGAATGTTCTGACGGAAGATAAGTTTAAAATTATTTCTGAAACAAACATCAAAACATCATATAACAACGTACGGTAGGACGGCGTGGTGAGTGAGGATAAACAGACATCGCGAGTGAGCCGCAGCGTGCCGCGGAGATAATACTGTGCATTATGTGCCGTAGAAACTATGGGTGGAAATTATTTTGTACAACATTAAAGTTTTATTCTTGGATGTTTTATTCTTTAAATATTTAATTTTATAAATTAAAGACAAAATGGAGAATGTTTTTGGTACAATAATAATAATTACTTCACCGATAAGATGCAGGAGAGTAGGCTGCGATGGTATGGGCATGTGCAAAAGAGGAGAATTTGGCGCTAGAACTTGCCATTGCTGGTCATAGATTCAAAGTAAGGTGTAGTGTTAATGGACAACGATGAGGAAGATAGAGTGATGTGGAGGGAAATAGTAAGGAAGGCTGACCCCACCGCCATGTGGAATTTATATCCTGGTAGAGAGAGAGACCCATATCCCTACATCTTGTCCTTTTTAGGATTCCGTAGCCAAATGGCAAAAATTCCGTTTTTGCCATTATACTTTGGTCATGTCCGTCAGTCCGTCCGTCCGTCTGTCCGTCTGTCCGTCCGTTCGTCCGTATGTCACAGTCATTTTACTCGGAGACCATTGGTTCCATCTCTACGAAATTTACTAAATTATTATTATAACTAAAAGGTTATTCTACGAACCGCACAACGATTTTGTAATGAAATCTTAAAATATATAAGAATTAATGGTAGGTAGGTCCATACATGTAACTGAGTGTTGAAAAAAATTTTTTTAACGTATATCAACTTGTGAGTTATCTTTGGCTAGGTCTTTCAAAATGGTAAGGAGGTTTGATTTTGACTTTTTTCATTAAGTCAGTAGTTGTTGAGATATTAGCTTCTAAGTTCATAAAAATTGTGTCCCCCCCCCTCTAACTTTTGAACTATGGGATTTAAAATTCTGCAAAAATTGAGCTTGTAGGACATCAAATAAAATTTCAACCACATTTAGTTTCAAGAAGATAAGTCTATAAATTTAAGAGATATATAAGTTTTTCGCTTAACTTTGTTTTTCATATTACTTTTAATAATTACTATGGAACTACAAACTTATTTTTGCGGTCGATTTTAATTCGTTATTATTTTTAAAGCCCTTAAGATTCTTCATAACCAAGCTGCGGAACCCTTTAGTTTCAACAGTGCGTGGTCCACAACGCACTTGACTGGTAATTATTGACTTTCTGGTTGAGAAATGTTCATAACCACATAGTAAGCACTGTAAGTACTTGTCAAAGATCTTTTAACACTACAGTACGCCGGGATCGTCTGATTAGTACTAAATTATCGTATTGAAAGTTTGTGGTAAACAGATATGAAATCCAATATTTTTGGCAAAAAATTATTTAAAAGACCCTAATTCCAACTTTGCTATACTTTTAGCCAATACTACGTAAACTCTCTATATTCTGTATCAACAAAACTAATAAGAGAAAATTCAAAGTCGAATCTTCATTATTTATTCATAAGATACTCTAGTTTCATAGTACATACAGATTCAAAGCCACATCTCTCATAACAATTCCGTGGAAGTAAAGATAAGTATATTCTGTTGCAAAGATACATAAAACGAAAAGGGCAGTAAATGAGGTTTATTCGATTGTGGGATTTTATGCTCGAGAGTATATTCTATTCAAAGTTTATGTTATGTTGCTAATTGGCTATCTAGAAAACCTAAAGATTTTCTTTTTAATATCTACTAAAAATATTCTATATTATGTTACTATATATAAATTATTATGTCTACTGTAATGACACATATTTTTTATTTAAATTTCAAATAGAAAATTTAGAATTTGTCAGAGTGCTGACCAATTATTCAAATATACTGACCAATTATGACCAATTAGTGACCAATTAGGCCATATACTTTAGAGGTCAAATTTCAAAAAATGGTCCGCTAACTATAGGGAGCTGAATAAACATATCGTATTATACAGCTAGATATGCAATTCTGAGATTGGGTACTATTTATGAGTATCGTAAGTATCGTTAATAATTCTATAATTATCCATTCTTTATTTCTATAATTAAAATCATAATTTTGACACCGTTGTGGCGTATTGGTAGTCTCTAGGGTTCGATTTCCGCTCGGGCAGATGTTTGTTTTCGGTCTGGGCATTTGTCCTTGTGGGACGGGGAGACCCGCCGTACCTCGGAGAGCACGTTAAGCTGTCGGTCCCAATTGTTATCATAACATCTGATGATAATCGTTCCCTTAATAAGTAATTTGCTCATATCCAATGAGTAACTGGTTCGCCCTTGGGGTTGCGGAGGTCAGATAGCAATCGCTCTGCGTAAAAACCAGGATGGACTCAAATCCGGATAAGAGTAGTAAGCAGACCCTGGATATTAATTAAAATAATAATTTTATTACTTAGAGAAAGGTTATGCAAAATTATGAAATAATTATTGAAATTCGATTTAACTGGATAAATTTGTTATCGAATAATTGGTTATAAAGAAACCCTTAATAAATTCGTCAACAATTGTAAATCAAATTCTTGAAACCGTTTCATACTTCTTGATGTAAAAAAAAATGTTTTGTTGATATCGGAAGTATTAGCTGCGAAAGTTAATTTTTTCAAAAGTTTGTATTGTCAATTTAAACGATTAACAGCCTTACTTCCGTTTTACATGATTGAATACAATACTGGACATTCACTTTTCCTATTTTATGTTGTACAATATATGTTTGTTTATTTTATAATGAAAATTAATGATTCAATGAAATCTAGTTAGTAAATTTTTTGAATTATTGTGAAATGAATACCTAAGCTGGTTTTTCTGTGAAATGAATACCTAAAATGGTTATTCGAAGCTGCTGACTTGCTGTGTTTGCCATTAATGGACTGACTCAACCGGGATAGAAAGAAAAGAAAAATAGTAGGTAGTCTCCGAAAGAAGGACCTGTGGCGCTTAAGGCAGGTTCACTACCACTGCGCATCAACGTCGTCATTCTATTTCATTTCATTGCTAATATTCTTTAAAAAAAAAAAAGGAAACGTATCCGTATTGTTATTGTGCGTTTCAATGAATTTGTACACAAGAGTCATAAACTCCAACCCCTTCTGCCTTCTTTCCCTAATCATGATTCCCAACGCATGGTGATTAAATTTTATTGTTTTATTTTTTTGTTTCTAACAGAGCTACTATATTTTAGGTAAACAATAATATTTTATTCAGTATTATATTCTGTGCTTATCGTCAACTTTGTTCAAAGATAAGTTTACGAGCGAGCGATAATTTAATCTTTCATCACGCTCTTTTCATGAACCGCAGTAAATATTATAGCCTTGTTTTTATGAAGACTATGATTACTCATTCAAGACGTCACGGTTGATGGTGCAAGTGAACTCGTGGCGTCCCACTATGGCGCAAGGCGGTCCGTTGGGCTTTAGTGGGTATTACTTACCTCGATTAGCGAGCGGTGAATCCCACACTACCACTACTTGTAGTGGTGAGAGTAAATGCGTTTCCCAACGTTAAAAAAAGATTATCACGCACGTTTCGTGCAGGGCTCTATCAATAAAATATGATTTATAATTACTTTAAGCATGTTAATATTAGAAACTTTAAACCATTATTATCGGAATAATTAAAATTTCGTATTCTGATAAATATTAAAAAAAACTTGCTTTGTGTTTTTAGTGTTCCGTACACAAAAGGTAAAACAGGTCTCGTTTTACCTTTTGTGTACGGAAATAAGGTAAGGGAACTACGCTATTACTAAGAGTCCACTGTCCATCCGTCTCTCTATTTGCCTGTCACCAATTTTCACCAATGATGTATTTCTGTTGTCGCTATAACAAAGAATAAAATAAATATTTAAGGGCGGCTCCCGTACAACAAAAGTGATGTTTTTGGTAATTTTTATTGATAATGGTATGAACCCCTTCGTGTGCGAGTCCGACTCGCACTTGTTTTTGAATTAATGGGTCAATTTGACTTAAACAGAATATCGACGTCACGTCGAACAGTTGCCTTTCATTTGATAAGTGAAATTGTCAGATGATCCACATCCCCTTCCTCGGGTAGCATAGATGTGACTTATGGAACATTATTTATTTACAAATGATTCTGTCACAGCAGACGAAGTCGCGATCAGATGCTACTTATCAATAGTACTATCAACATTTTTAAGACTATTTGTGTTGTTTTCTGAGAAGATATTAATAATTGAAGATTAGTATTTAATGAATACAGTCATTAACGAGAGGATTGCGTTCACATGTCGATCCCGACTCGACACGCGATTTGATTGATTGATTACTAGATTGCTTTGGATCGGTTGTATTATTTGGAAACATGTATTTCTAATATTAATACTTACTTTTTTGGTACTTTACTTTCCTAAAATTGTATTTATTAATTATAATGTCCATGATGATAACGTTGTGCCGTATTGGTATCGAATGCGCCTTTAGCCTCGACGGTTGTGGGTTCGCTTCCCGCTCGAGTAGACGTTTGTATTCATCTTACAAATAACTATTGTTGTCTGTTTATCCTTGTGGGTCTCCCCATCGTGCCTCCGAGAGCACGTTAAGCGGACAGCCCCGATTGCTATCACACAACATTTGATAGGAGTGATGTCATCCGGCTCTTCCGTGCAAATGGGTGTTCCACAGGGTTCCATCTTGGGCCCTTTTTGTTTTTAATATATATTAACGACCTTCCATATTTTTTAAAAGAGCTGTGTGATATTGTGTTATTTGCCGATGACACTTCGTTAATTTTTAAGGTTGACAGAAATTTAAAAAATTATGACGAGGTAAATAATACGTTGTCACGTGCTCAACATTGGTTTATCATGAATAATTTAGTTCTTAACGCAAAGAAGACTAAATGTGTAAACTTTTCGATGCCTAATGTTCAACAAATAAGTCCAAATTTGAAAATGAACTGTGAAAGCTTAACTCTAGTTGACACAACTAAATTTCTAGGCATAACTTTGGATTCCAAGCTCCAGTGGAACGCTCATTTGTCATCTCTAGCGGGTAGGCTCAGCTCCGCTGCGTATGCTATAAGGAAGGTCAGACAACTAACTGACGTAGAAACAGCGAGAATCGTATATTTCAGTTATTTTCATAGTATTATGTCATACGGTATCCTTCTTTGGGGAAAGGCGGCTGACATTAATACTATTTTTATTCTTCAAAAAGGGTAATTCGGGCAATTTATAATTTAGGAGCGCGGGCCTCCTAAGAGATGTTTTTAAGGATATAGGTATAATGACTGTGGTGTCACAATTTATTTATTCTAACCTCTTATATATTAGGAATAATTTAAAGTCTTTTAGCAAAAATAGTGATATACATTCAGTTAACACTAGAAACAAAAATAAACTTTGTAATCCTAGCTTTCGTCTGCGTAAAGTCAGTAATTCTTTTAAGGGGCTAGGTATTCGCATTTTTAACAAAATTCCGGATTGCTTATTGGAACTGCCAGTAAGCAAGTTCCAAATGTACATAAAAAATAAACTTATCAATAAAGCCTATTACTCGTTAGAAGAATATTTTTCTGATAAAAATGCTTGGGACTCTTAATATTGCTGGATCTCATTCAAGAACCAAATTTTATATTAAAAATACAATTGTAAAAACATATATTTGAAAAGAGTAACTGTCGAGTTTCTTGTCGGTTCTTCTCGATAGAATCTACCTTCCGAACCGTCGGTAGCGCTTGACTATTCAAAAGTACTTTTTAAAAGTCTACTTGAATAAAAATAATTTTGATTTTGATTTTGATTTTGATTTTTGATTTTGATAATAATCGTTAACTCTTGATAAGTAATTCATATCCAATGAGTTACTCGTTCGACCTTATGGTTGCGGAGATCAGATGGCAGTCCTCTGTGTAAAAACTAGTAACCGGCCAAATCCAGGTAAGAGTAATAGTAGACCCTGGGTAGATAAAAATACCGGGAAAAATGCTATGAAGAAGACCTCGATGCAAATGCAATGTAATCTGCAATACAAAATCGAGCTCAATTTGGAGGTTTTTGTTTGCTATTAAAATAGAATGATTTTGGTTTGGTGCTTGTGCATCTAACTTAGCTCCGAGCGTACAAGAGTACGCATACAATTATGATATTAGTTTAGTGTATAATTGCAATTAATTCAAATGTACTAGATTATATTCAGAACTCAAACTAATAGTTACTACGGAACTCAAACTAATAGTTAATACTGTATAAATAATTCCCCAAGTAAAAACATTGCAGAGTAATTTTAATACGAATCATAGCAATATTAAATATTATAAATGTCAAGCTTTTAATTACTTAATTTGCATTATTTTTATACATATGTAAAGTTTTTTTAGTGAATGGAAGTGGTACATAAGTAATTGCTAAAATCTTTTTAAAATACAATAAAAGAGCCTTACGTGTAAAAGCTGACATCTTACCTAGATAAAAGCAACATCGAACTAGAACCTCGCGCACATTGGTCAAACCTAATAGCGCGCGCTTCTCCGGCTAGTCGACAACTTTTCCGCCCGTTTTCACAGAATCCCACAGATTGCAGGAAAGCAAGAGGAAGGATGCAGATAAAAAAACTAAAAAAATAATAATAATAAATCTGATATTTTTATCGAGAACTCTCCTACGCTACAAATCTCTCACAGAATCAACAAGTATCATTGCTTTGTATTTTGTTCAACGAAAGTGAATGTGGAAATTTAAAACATCCACACATGCTATTTCCGGGATGTGACGCATCGCCCGCTGTTGGTATAACCTCTGTCATAACAGAGATTATTGCAACAGTGCAGGCAGTCACAATGGTGGAAGGTCTTTTGTTGCAAGAGGCCGGCTAGGTAGGTACCACCGCCCCTCCCCAACCGCAGAGGTCAAACTCTGCGGTACCCTGGGCTTGTCGTGCCGGGGGCTCAGTAGCCGGGAGTCGATTGTGCAGGTAGCACCTTCGACTGCCCGGTGAAGCTAACAGGGTCAGACGGTTCGGGCGTGGGGCGTTTTACGTCAGACCGCGCCCAGGAGGGTGGTGTCGTATGGGTCTCTCCGGTACTTTTCTGATTATCAGAATGGACTGCGAGCGGCTCTTGCGACACCGGTGGTGTTTTAACTCCGTCAGGCGGAGGCCGAAAGGCCTTTGCGTATTTTATATATGTATTATATGTATATATGGCGGCAGTATGTTGCCGCCCCAGACGGGGGCCGAAAGGCCTGGGTGCGTTCGCGCACCAAGGTGTATTGATATAGTATATATGTATTACTATGTAATTATATGTATGTATGGCGGCACTATGTTGCCGCCCCAGACGGGACCTTCGGGGCAAGCGCCGGGGCGTCGCGGTTGTAAGCTTAGGTGATCCCGCGACGTCCCACTATGGCGTCAGATGGGACCTTGGAGTTTTAGTGGGTAGGGGACCCGGCTCCGAGTCCACACACCTCTTGCGCCATTGCACCCGTCCCGGCGCTCGAGTGTGTAACTGCATTTCTCCAAGTAAAAAAAAAGGTAGGTACCACCGCAGTTTCAAACATTCTGCCGCCAAATAGCAGTGCTTAGTCACTACTGTGTTCCGGTTTGAAGGGCACGGTAGGCTAGTGAAATTACTGGGCAGAGGAGATTTAAGAACAAATATCTCGAGGTTGGCAACGCGTGAGTGGCACATACTCATGGTGCTGCAAGCGCTCGTAGGTTACAGCAACCACTTACCATCAGGTGGGGCGTATGATTGTTGCCAACTTGTAACGTAAAAAAGCCATTTGTATTGCGCGCAAAAGATATTAGAAAAACAATGTGTCACGATTAATTAGCAGTAAAATATCACTATCTTTTATGCTCTTAAATTTTCTACGCCCTTTATACTCGTACGTATCTGCAACTAAGGAAAGTGTTATCAACCATCACGGTCTTACGTGAATTATGAGGATGATCGACCCTTTTCAGATTGATAGCATTATACAATATTTAAGATCAAAAGTATTTTTTTATTAAAAAACAAAAATTAGTTTTAACTTTTATCAACATATTAATTTTATAAAAGGTTTAAAAAAATATTCCAAGCTCCCTTAATTAATAATAATTGCTAGAACGAGATTTAATAGCCATACGCTATTTTTAAAGTTAATTAAATTTCCATAACAAATTTATTGAAACTGCTACTTCTAAAGTCTTTCAATTCCAAGTCATACATTTAACAATACTTTAAAATTTTAGAATTATTTATTAAAAATTAAACTAAGTTTCTATATGTAGCGCTGTACATCACTTAATATCTCAGAACGTAGTGATGGTTTCGGTAGAATCTTTACTGCGACAATCTTCCCAGAGCGAAAAAGTATTGCCTCAATTGACGCTTGTCGGAATCGGAAATATTTTACTCTTGTGAAAATAACACTTCAACTTTGTAACAAAATTGAGTTCCAACTTGGCAGAGTTTTATTTTTATCAGACTTTGTGGCTAAAGGAGTGCAATGTTTTTTTCATTTTATTATGTATGGATTATTTATTTTAGCTATTTCGTTGGCACGTTTTGTAGCCTTAATGAGTGGTGGATTTACAAACAAACGAGGTTCAATTGTTGTCGTTAAATTTGTCTCCATTTTAGGCTTTCATTATTTAGGTTTTAGGAGATTTCAAAATGCCGCCTGCTTCTTGGATCACAATAATTTGGATGGATGGATTTATTTACATTACACAAAATATACACCGTTCTCGAATCGTTTTCGACTATCCTTTTTAATCCTTTTTAATTGAATAGTTTAAGATATTTAATTAAGAAAATAATTAAAGCATAGAATTTCTTAAAATAAAAATTTCTTAAAATATAAAAGTAAAATTATTAGTAAAATTCACATGTTTTTTTCGTTTCTCTGCATTTAAGTTTGGTGGTAGTAGTCAGTCGTTTGGTTAGTAACCAGAATAGTCAGAGCACATTTAGAATAGAATAATTTTCTAATCAAGGGTAAAATTTCCTACCTTGGAGAATTATAAATTCAGTATATCCAAATGCAGGGTATATTTGGATATACTGAATGAGTGAGCCGCGACGAGTAAGCTGGCTTCCTCGGATTACTTTCATTAATTTTTTTCCATTCCTGAAAGGTAAAAGTACCGAAGAAGATTCAACTTGAAACTGGAACGACTTGATCCCTTTTTTCTGAGAAATACTATTACTCACACCACTGCACGTCTTCTTCTTCATCCTAGCATTATTCCCGGTATTTTTATGTACCCAGGGTCTGCTTATTACTCTTATCCGGACTTGACAGGTTACTAGTTTTTACACAGAGCGATTGCCATCTGACCTCCGCAACCCTAAGGGCGAACGAGTAACTCTTTGGATAAGAGCAATTTACTTATCAAGAGTTAACGATTATTATCAGATGTTATTGATAATAACCGGGACCGACAGCTTAACGTGCTCTCTCGAGGCACGGTGGGGAGACCCACACGGACAAACGCCCAGACCGAGACAGAAATTTTTAACAAACATCTGCCCGAGCGGGAATCGAACCCGCAACCATCGAGACTAAAGGCAGACTCGCTACCCACAACGCCACAACGGTGTCACTCACACCACTGCACGTAGTGTACGTCAAGTGCACTAGGTTGTGGTAGTGTGGGACTCGGCTGCCTGTTAGTCAAGCAGCAATACCCAGTAATACTCAGCGGAACCCTCATCACCATAGTGGGACGTCATGGGCTCGCTAGTGCAAACAATGCCATGACACCCCAACAAAAATTGATCCAGCACCAACCACTGATACATAAGAGCTTACAAATAAAAATACGTCAACATATCTTATACCAATTGTACCTGTGTCTCTGCTCGCATGGATTATTATAAAAGTGATTATGATATTATTATAAAAGTTTTTTTTTGTAGAAATAAATAATTTTGCTCAATAATTTTGCTAAATAATTTTTGTTATATTTGACTGCAAAAACGTATAACTCTTTAGCGATGCGCTTCATGCAATGCTGAATGAATCGAAAAAATACCGAGCGGAAAGTTTTTATTTCATAAAACTGTAGAAACTTTTATTCGAAATGTTATGGCCGTCGTCAAACAGAAGTTTGAATTAGTTTATAATTTATTAACTTCGTCATACTCGTTTAGTTTTAAATAAGAAACTCAATTTGTGTGCATTTTTGTCGTTAAATTTTGTTTTGCATTGAAAAATGATAATTGAGTTTAGTGAAAAAATCTATACAAAATGTTTTGGGGTTAAGAAGTTTGTTAAACTGATAAATATGAATAAATTGTGAAAGACGAAAATCGGGTTATGTCGTCATTATAATGTTTTTTTTTGCACTTATTTGATATAACTAGAGACAATCAACCTTCTGTCTCTGATGAATTAATTGATGCCTCAAGAGCTCAACGGTATAAGAGCTGACTCGATCCTGATTCCTTTACCTACACTCCTAGTAGTGTAATAGGAATATCAGTAATGCCTCAAAAAGTATTGCTAATATTCCTCATAAACAAAAATTTGATAGAGAAATAAAAAAAATGTTTATTACAATATTCTATCCATCCTATGTTGCTTTATATATATGCTTCAAAAAGAGCACTTAAATATTAGATATATTAAAATAGTTATAAAATAATGAACTAAGTTTGGTATCATCCATATATTGGGTAACCAAGCGGATATAATCGCAAAGAAATCTGCCAGTAACTAATAAGTTAGAATGTTATCCCCAATAAATCTATGAAAATAGATTCAATATATATCATTCATATGCGTTTATAAAACCACAGTAAGGAGCTTCGTAAATCAACTCGGCAGCAATCTATCCCGGCCGTTATCCCGGAAACACGGCGAGATAAGGGGGTATGGAATTAAAAGATATTGACTGAATTTAGTTTCGATCAAAAATTCTAGAACTAATAGTTTTTAATGTTGTGCTATTTCATTTCTTGTTTTGAATTTTTCTGTTTTCTTCCACACGTAAATAATAAAACAATAAAAAGCCTCAATAACTCAACGGTAGAAGGGCCGACTCCACTCCTTTAACGCGAGTGTCGTGGGGCCGTTCCTGACCCCCTTGGGCTATTGTCGTACCCACTCCTAGCGCAAGCTTCGAGCTTATTTGGAGGCAATAGGAATATTAGTAATGTCTTGAATTGTTCATTGCTAGTATTCTTTTAAAGAAATATTATTATTATTATTACTATTATATATATTTTTATTTTATATCTAGTGCGGTCTAAGTGCTTCCTATATGTATCATTGTCACATATTATGTAGCTGGACTGAATTAATGATCCACATAATACCTCATAATGACATATTTTTATAGTTAACACAAAGTTTTCGCAACAGAAGACAATTCTACCTGGAACATATGAACATATACATAGCATGTTTTCGGGTCGTATTGCCCTCCTCTTGACCGTACACTTCGTGTTGTTTAGACGTAGATTAGATTTAGTTTAGTTGATATAAAATGTTTTTAAAAAATAAAAATTGTTATAAGTGTTTTTAGTACCTTTGATTTTGATTATTCTTAATAACATTTCATTTAGATAGCGCTTTAAATAGCGAGGAAGATCTACACGACAAAAAGTCACATTACTTTCATGGCACTATAGGTCATTGAAAAGTTACATTTGGGGTTGCGTTGCCGTAGGACAAGGGTGGCGACCCCAAAAGCTTACACTGAATAACACATCAAAAAAATAAAATTGCATCCTTTAAAAAATGCAAGGTAAGGCCTAAAAAATGTAACATTTCAATGGACTACTAAGATTTATGGAAAGTTAAAAAAGTTTCGTTCAAGTATTGTCAAATTACAAGAATTATTATAATAAAGACTTCAAAATAAGCACAGATATAAAACTTGCAGCGTCGTTTTAATTACTTAAAACTTACATAAAGATAATGCGAAACAGCTTGAGATTTCATAATTAGCTTCGCAATTTGCGACTCGTATTTTATTGTTCCTCTCGTAATTTTCTCTAAATGACAGGCACGGGACGCATAAAGCCTTTATAGACAATAACAACAGCGGGTGAAGTGATTTGTGCGTGAGGACACTTTGACGAAATTGTCATATCTTTACTGCATATAAACTTTTACTGCTCAATACCGTCGTTGCAATAAAACCGGTGTGAATAAAACTATAATGAAATTGGCACCTTATTTTTGTTGTTTAGTTTTGTAAGTTTCCATTCAAGATTAATCATTAAAACCAAAAATCCATCTTTTGTAAGTTTTTATCAAACAAAATGCATATATTACACCTTTGCTATAATTATACTAGTATTAGAGCCAAGCTTCTCCCAGAACAAATTGACCAGCCCGAGCCCCGCTCGAGTACACTCTCACAGAAAATCGGAGTAAAGGAACATTATCAGTACTGTTATGTTTCGTGTTATGAGTGTGAGCACCGGAGCCCCAGTCTCGCACCTCCTCTGTTCACTTCTTTTTTCCCTTCTCATTCCTTACCTGCTATCTCTTGCCAACGCGCACATGATGGTTTAAGCATCGCGCGCGTTCATAAGTTGTGGTGACGGCTTACCGTCAGGCGAATCGGTCCAATTATATGCATTTAGTGAAAAGCTGTTAATTTAGAATTACAGACACTTTTCCCAAAATAAATAAAGAGAAAAAAAAACACTTAATTTTATTTATTTGTGTAGATTACCACGCTGCCATAAATCATGAAATTGAAATGAATAGTAAGTGTGTGATAATAATTTAGGTACATTTGCTATTTGCCATCAAAATCGATTTAACTTTAGTTTCAACAAATGAATTATACAATTAGATGAAGTATTTTATTTTACACTGGAATAAGCTCCAAGTGAAGGTGAAGATGAGGCGGAACACATAAATCACTGTCAGGTACCTCATGAACGTCGTGATAACTTACACTTGTCGAGGCGCTAGAGAAATATGCGAGAAAAATATACTTAAAGTAGAAAAGTTTTCGCAAAAACGAACACTTTGATTAAGCGTTACAAAAATATTATTCACTTTATATTAATAAAATATATATCATTATGTTTGAAACTCAGCAGATATTAGAATTTATTTTTAGAAAGGCATCCTGGTTGCTTGGACCTATGGCCGGATGGATGGTTATACGAATACGTTATCAAAACAGACCATATTTCTCATTTGATTAATTCTATTGCTTATACAATCAGCACACTATATTCTTATTAAATGCAATTAAAAGTTCAAGGACATTATTTAAATATTGATAACGATATGACATAAAAGATGGATTTCTATTAGGGTGTCCTCGATGTCTAAAAATCCACAACCAGGTCTAGCCGACGGTCTTTCCGATCCTTATAGAACTTGGGAACCTTCCAGAGAAAAGCCTACTCCTTCCTAAAAGGTCAGCAACACACCTGCATGCCCTCCGGTAATCAAGATGTTCATGGGCCTCTTATATAAAAAAAAACCTTGATGAAATGTTACAAGTGCTTTATTAGTGGTCTGTTTATTATGTATACCTTAATTAGTTATTGTAGAAAGGAGTTCTATTTTTTTAATTTTTTTTTTTATGTACGAGGGGGCCAACGGGCGGGAGGCTCACTCGATGATAAGCGATCACCGCCGCCCATGAACATCTGCAACACCAGAAGGCTTGCAGGCGCATTGCCGACCTTTAAGGAAAGAATACGCTCTTCTCTTGAAGGTTCCCACGTAAATAAATTTTTAAAATAAATGTATATGTTCTGAATTTAAAAAAGGTACAGTTGATTATAGGACATCAAAATATAATTCTATAGTATCCTTCTAATAGTATCCTTCTTTGGGGAAAGGCGGCTGACATTAATACTATTTTTATTCTTCAAAAAGGGTAATTCAGGCAATTTATAATTTAAGACCAAGCGGCCTCTCTAAGAGATGTTTTTAAGGATATAGGCATAATGACTGTGGTGTCACAATTTATTTATTCTAACCTCTTATATATTAGGAATAATTTAAAGTCTTTTAGCAAAAATAGCGATGTACATTCAATTAACACTAGAAACAAAAATAAACTTTGTAATCCTAGCTTTCGTCTGCGTAAAGTCAGTAATTCTTTTAAGGGGCTAGGTATTCGCATTTTCAACAAAATTCCAGATTGCTTATTAGAACTGCCAACAAGCAAGTTCCAAATGTATATAAAAAATAAACTTATCAATAAAGCCTATTATTCGTTAGAGGAATATTTTTCCGATAAAAATGTTTGGGACTCTTAATATTGCTGGATCTCATTCAAGAACCAAATTTTATATGAAAGAATACAATTGTAAAAACATATTTGAAAAGAGTAACTGTCGAGTTTCTTGTCGGTTCTTCTCGATAGAATCAACCTTCCGAACCGTCGGTAGCGTTTGACTATTCAAAAGTACTTTTTAAAAGTCTACTTGAATAAAAATAATTTTGATTTTGATTTTGATTTTTGATTTTTGAATTATCATTTTTTTACTACATTCAGAGCATTAATGCACTCGAATATAGAATTCAGTCCTGCTTCATGACCTAATTGGATACATCATTATCTAGTATCAACTAGTCTCTATGGCTGCACGTCTGTGGAATTCTTTACCAGACCATGTCTTGCAGAACAACCCAAGCAGCACTGCGTTCAAACGTAGATTAAGAAAGTACTATTTGTCCTTATCGATGTAACCGAATATGTATGTATTATTGTATATATATGTATGTATTTATGTATGTATTTATATATATAAATATGTATTTTATCTAATATTACATATTTGATGATTTATATATTTATTGTATGTATAATATTTATTGTATATATTTTAGTATAATTAAGTATGTAGTTATCATTTTTTGTCTGTTTTTTGTTTCCTTGTACCTACACAACGATATAAATCTTCTTCTATGTTCCTGGGGTTTCTGGTAGAGATCTCTTATTAGAGATAAGTTATCCTATGTACACTTGTCTTATACTTGTATTTTTACTGTACTGCTGTTTTTGGTACATAAATAAATAAATAAATAAATAAATAAATAGTCTCCTAGAATATTTAACAATTGCTAATTGCTGCTATTCTCAAATGACGTACTAATGACAAGACATTGCTCTAGCTCTATCTCTGCTCTGTCTCTTATTATTTGTTATTTCTATGAGTTTATTTATAATTATTCTTATAAAAAACCTGAAATTTATGAGATCTAGGTTTTAATGTCTTATCCTTTATTATTATCATGATGTAAGTCACATCGTGTCTTTATAGTAGTTTCCTATTTTTCTCGACGTTTTGTGAAGGAAGACTGTCCAATGTCCATTGTATTACAACAATATGCTTGTGGGTCGCCTGAGCATAACTTTACGACGTAATATGCGATACATGTCCGATATTGTAAAATATGTTTATTTTAATTTAGATTTAAGCTACATTGTCAACATATTAATTTGAAGTTATGGACAATCAACTTAACTAAAATGAAATTGACATCACAATTTATATGCTCGATCTTTATTAATGTCTATTTCTTCTTTTTAACGTTTGTCCCACCCTATTGCGGGGTCTGCTTTTCTACTTTTATCCTTCCACTCTGCCATATGGCAGCAGCATCATGACCATCCAGCTCTGCTAACTTGCAGCACCTCCATGCTTCTCTTTAAAATACTTATCCACCTCAGCTTAGCTTTTAGAAAGTAACAAAACTTTGGAACAGCATGTCGATAACAAAATCAGTTGTAACATAATATTATTTTGTATTATTAAAGTAATAATAGGCCGCAGCTACACATGGTGTTATCATATATTTTCTGAAACTCGTTATGTGCTTTATAGCTCTATCTCAACTATGTATATAAAGAATATAAGGATTTTGAATATATTTTTTAATCCAACTATATATATTAAAATTTAACGAAGAATAGCTATAAAACACGTAACGAGTCCTATAAAATAAATTATAATTCCACGTGTAACTGTGGCCTGTAATTACTTTTGCTAAATTACGTTAGAGCGAGCTTGATGACGTCAAATGAAGCTGACAAAGAAAAAAGTATTTGATGAAAAACAAATGATTAATTTATATTATGTAGATATTTATATATTCACATTCTATAACATATGAAATTGCAACGACATAAGAGATAAATATACGAGTGAATAGCTTTCCAGTAAGAAAAAGGTGCTCTCTTCAAGTGATTTTTTGTGTACTATATTGCGGTTGCAATATTTTTTATGAACACGGTGGGCTTACGTACGTGGATACATATAGTTTTAGTGGTTATTTCACTAAAGACTACAAATTTAAAGAATAAAATTCATTCTAAAGAGCTATTGGAAGAAAAGACCTAACACCAGTGTGACTGATTGCGCTGGTGTAATAATCTCTGCTGTGACAGAGGTTATCCCAACAGCGGCTGACGGGTTCGTCACATCCCGACGCCGGGAAAATGAATACTAATAAAACCAAAGGCATGCTTTTATATAAAATAAAAATGCCTGGACGTCAGCGCAAGTCGGTAATGATAATCCATATTCGAGAATTATCAAGGGGTAAAAGTTTTTCGGACACGAGAAGGGCGTTAGCTCTCACCGTTATTATTTCCTCGAGAGAGCCATAGATCTTGTTTCAAGCTGCTCGCTTTTGACCGCGAACACGGCGCTATGATTAAGATGCGTCTACTTTTAACTTATAAGATACTGTTATATTATATAATATTATTTATCATAATGATGACACCGTTGTTGCGTTGTAGGTAGTGAATGTGCCTTTAGCCATGAAGGTTGCGGGTTTGATTCCCTCTCAGGCAGATGTTTGCATTGGTCTTACAAATATCTGTTTCGGTCTCAAAGAGCACGTTAAGCTATCGGTCCCGGTTGTTATCACATAACATCTGATAATAATCTTTAACTCTAAATAAGTAAATTGCTCTTATCCAATGAGTTACTGGTTCGCTCTTAGGGTTACGGATGTCAGATGGCAATCGCTATGTGTAAAAACAGGTTACCCTGTCAAATCCGGACAAGAATAATAAGCAGACCCTGGGTAAATACTCGTATATACCGGGAATAATGCTAACCGGGAAGAAGAAAATAATATATTCGTAATATAATCGTAATGATGTATATGTTTAGGTTTCACATTAATTGCAAATATAGTATACAACGTATGTTTAGATTATAATTATAAATTCAATTAAGGCAATATATAACTATAATTATTTTCAAATAAGACTTACATCACATGAAAAATAAACATTTTTAAATCTTACCTTTTATTTAAATGCTCTAAAAGAAGAAAATAATCTTATAACTTTTTTACTAAAATATAATAGCTTGTAGCTTTACTTAAGTTGGTTTTTTAAGATTTTTGAATAACTTAAGTTGATTTTTTTAATGCATACAAATTTTCTTAGATATACTTAATTCAGAATCAATTAGTTACATTGTAAAATCATGGAATATTATTTTTAATTTCGAATTTTTAAAGGATACAACTTTTTAATAAAGCAGTTCAAAACTGATATCTAACATTTTTTACTAAAAATAATAGCAAACCATTATTTATTAAAAATTTTAAAATAATGACTATATCCTCCTCTAGGCTCGTCGGACCACTGCCTTGTTCGGAGTACAGTGCCGGTCTCGCGCCCAGCACGGCCCGCTTCGTGGGCTACCGGCGCGTTTGGCACTACAGGTCGGCAGACTGGGACGGGATGCGTTCTTTCTTTGCGTCCTACCCATGGGGACAGATTTGCTTCTCGCCGGATGATCCGGACGTCGTTGCCAACTCTGTCGCCGATGTGATACTCCAGGGCATGGAACTTTTTGTTCCGGCTTCTGCAGTGCCCATCGGAGGCAAGTCTAAGCCTTGGTTTGGTCGCTCCTGTAAAACGGCGTTTCGCCGAAAACGGGAAAAATGCTACCAAGCCTGGGCTAAGGCGTCGACGTCTCGTGATGTAAATACCAGCGCACTTAGAAAGGAGTACAACTCTGCCTCCAGGTCCTTCAAAAGAGTTATTGCCAAAGCAAAGTCGGAGCACATCGGCAGAATTGGCGAGAGACTAGTGCGTCTTCCTTCGGGTACACGTGCATTCTGGTCCCTCGCCAAGTCTGTCTTAGGGAATTTCTGTAAGCCATCATTTCCACCTCTGCATAGGGACGATGATTCGGTGGCCCATGCCGCGAAAGAGAAAGCTGATCTTCTGTGCTCTCTTCACGTCCAACTCGACTGTGGATGACCAAGGAAAGTCACCACCGGCAATCCAGCGGTGTGATACCACGATGCCGGAGGTTAAATTCCGGCAAAGTGTAGTACGCAGAGCACTTCTTTCCTTGGAAATTCATAAGTCGAGTGGGCCTGATGGAATCCCCCGATCGTGTTGCGGACATGTGCTCCTGAGTTGGCGCCGGTTTTAACGCGTCTTTTCCGGTACTCCTACTCATCAGGCGTCGTCCCGAACTCATGGAAGACGGCTTTAGTGCACCCGATCCCTAAAAAGGCAACCGCTCGGATCCGTCCAATTATAGGCCAATTGCCATTACCTCCTTGTTCTCAAAGATAATGGAGTCCATTATCAACTGCCAGCTCCTGCGGTATCTAGAGGAGCACCAGCTGATTAGCGACCGCCAGTACGGTTTTCGTCGTGGTCGTTCAGCTGGTGATCTTTTAGTTTACCTGACACATAGATGGGCGGAAGCAGTTGAGTCCAAGGGGGAGGCATTAGCGGCCAGTCTGGACATAGCGAAGGCCTTCGATCGGGTATGGCACAAGGCGCTTCTTTCGAAGCTTCCTTCCTATGGGCTTCCTGAGAAATTATGCGAATGGGTCACCAGCTTTTTGGCAGATCGGAGCATCAAGGTCGTTGTCGACGGTGCATGCTCTGACTTAAAACCCATTAATGCTGGTGTCCCGCAAGGCTGCGTACTGTCCCCTACTTTGTTTCTTCTGCATATCAATGACATGTTGGAAATTTCCAACATTCATTGCTATGCGGACGACAGCACTGTGGACGCTTTATACACCGGCCGCGCTAATATTTCTCGGGAAAACGTCATTGAGTGCCGGAACAAACTTGTGTCTGAAGTCGAGACTACATTGACCAAAGTCTCGGACTGGGGCCGACTAAATTTAGTCCAATTCAACCCCAAGAAGACACAAGTTTGCGCGTTAACCGCTAAAAATCACCATTTGTCGTATCTCCTCGTTTTGAGAACACTCCCCTGGCTGCCACAGCTAGTATCGGAATACTTGGTGTCGACATTTCGAGCGTCGTTCAGTTCCGCGGTCAATTGGAAGGAAAGGTCAAATTGGCCTCAAAAAAGCTTGGTGTGCTCAGCAAGGCGAGGCACTACTTCACGTCGGCTCATCGCCTAAAGCTCTACAAGGCACAAATTCGACCACACGTGGAGTACTGCTCTCACCTCTGGGCGGGAGCTCCCAGTACCAGCTACTTCCAATTGACCGCATCCAACGTAGAGCGGCTCGAATTGTCGACGATCAAGCCCTTTCCGATCGGCTTGATCCTTTGGCATTGCGTAGAGATGTCGGATCACTCTGCATCTTCTATCGCATATATCACGGAGAGTGTTCTGAGGAATTGTTTGGATTGATCCCGCCGGTAGAATTTCACCATCGGACATCGCGACAAAACTCTAAGTTCCATCCATACCACCTCGATGTCTGGAAATCCACAACAGCGCGATTTAGAAGACATTTTCTTCCTCGCACAACCACTCTGTGGAATCAACTTCCGCCGGCGGTCTTTCCGAACCGATACGACTTGGGAACCTTCAAGAGAAGAGCCTATTCTTTCCTTAAAGGTCGGCAACGCGCCTGCATGCCTTCTGGTGTTGCAGATGTTCATGGGCGGCGGTGATCACTTAACATCAGGTGAGCCTCCTGCCCGTTTGCCCCTCTTACATAAAAAAAAAAAAAAAATTTTTTCATACTAAAACATAATACTTAATAAGTAGGCTGCCGCTGGAACCAGGCTTACTTTTCATGTTGAAATACAATTTATTTGAAGTTAACTATGAAAGAAATTCAAGATCCTCCACTTCCTTCTTTAATTGAGTTTCAGTTGTTAGTTAGTGTTGATTGCATCGCTGATTACAGAGTTATTAAACTGCGTTATTTGAAACATAAAGTTTGTGCTAGCTTTTATTTACATTTTTGCTCTTGAGCAATCATGGAATATATATCTTTTGAATAAATTAAAATGATTTATATTGTTTTTTTGAGCATAGCAATGAATAAATTAAAAGAAAATAATAAATAAAATATCAATAAGCTTAAGAAGGCACGGAAAAATGAGTCGGTGGGGTTGAACATAAATATAATAAAAAAGATTAGGCGTCGGGATGTGACGACCCCATCGCCCGCTGTTGGGATAACCTCTGTCAGAACAGAGATTATTCCACCAGTGCAATCAGTCACACTGGTGGTAGGTCTTTTGTTGCAAGAGGCCGGCTAGGTAGGTACCACCGCAGTGTCCAATATTCTGCCGCCAAATAGTAGTGCTTAGGCACTACTGTGTTCCGGTTTGAAGGGCATTGTACGCTAGTGAAATTACTGGGCGACCGAGACTTAAGAACTAATATCTCGAGGTTGGCAACGCGTGAGTGGCGCCTACTAATGGTGCTGCAAGCGCTCATAGGCTACGGCAACCACTTACCATCAGGTGGGCCGTATGCTTGTTTGCCAACTTCTAACATAAAAAAAAGATGAATACCAAAAAGTTTTGATTTTTATCAAAAATATAGCAAGTAAGCCTACAGTCTATCTTAGGGAGAGCAGCTAGTGTACCCCACGTTCACAATCACAGCAGATTCACTGAACGTCAATATCAGAGATGAGTTTACAACGGAGAGCGATGAAAAATAAATAAACTGAGGACGCGGGAGTAAAACTTCCGGTGCTTACATTATCGATCGAAAAGCAGCAATGATAATATTTATACTTTCCCTTCGATATTGGGATATAAGGATTACTTTTACGGTAAAGTTAGGAAAATTTTATGAAAAACATTATCCTATGTAGCTAGCTAAGTCATTCTTGAACCTAAGTTATGTTTTAATTACAAACTTAATCAACCCAGAGAAATGAAATTGGCTGCATGAGGCTAAGTTACATATATTATAGTATAATTACGTTTTTATGTACAATGTTGATCGTAAGAAGTACTAATATAACCTTCTATATAAGTAGTCACCGCAACATATAAATGCTTGCGATACTTGAAGTATCACATGCGTGTTACCGAAGCAAGAGCTAGCAGGAAGGGGATGAGGAGGGTAGCATCGAGGGGAAGTACATAAACGTACATAAACGCTACACACTCAACGGCCCCCATTAGGATAATTATATCCTGTGTCGGGGTCCGGAAACATTCACAATGACAAGGACAAACACAACCAGACCGGAAAACATGCCTGTACGATTAATACAAACATCTGCTCCGAGCGGGAATCGAACCCGCAACCGTCGAGGCTTAAGGCAGACTCGCTACCCACAACGCCACAACGGTGTCAAAGTAAGAATATTAACGCCCAGACTAAAAAACCTAGGCCTGGGTCTGAGCCTAGAAAGCTGATTTTTTTCTTAAGAGGGTGAGGGGGGTACAACACAAACTACAAAACGGGGTAGAAATGTTGTATGGAAGTAAGTCATTTTTGAGACTAGAAGTACGAAACTCTGCTTTTAAGCGAATAATTAAAACAAAGCAATACACGTTTTTATATTTTACAAGCGGGTCCGGCAGACGTTGTCCTGCCCCGAAAAAAAATCTGGGACCAGATAGCAGTGGCTGGTGAATATTATTGAATTACAAATAACGATATTAAAAATGGGAGTTGATGGTAGAAGGGTGAAAATTTAGGGTTATATGTATTTTTAATACCACATTATAAAAAAATAAAAATAAAAATTTTGTCCAAAAAATTAAAAATTAAAATGTGGGGCTGACCACCCTTTTCACTTAGGGGTATAAAAAATAGATGCTGACCGATTCTCATACCTACCCGGTATGCACACAAAAAGTCATCAAAATCGGTCAAACCGTTTCGGAGGAGTATGGGAACGAACATTGTGACACGAGAATTTTATATATTAGATTTTATTCCACTTCTGAAGGGGTGCTCAAAGTTTGTATTAAAATATTTAGATAAGCGGGCGAATATGACAACGTTTTGATTCGACAACATAATGTGTACATTGTAAGATGGCGAAATATATTTCAAGATTAATAGCGTTGAAGATGCTTTTATGCAAAATGTGTTCATTTCATAACTTTAATATTATGACTTGAATAACATAAAGTTGAATGCGACAGTCTGCCGCGGTGGAGTCGTAAAAGATATTTGTTGCGGTTTGATTGTTCTGCTCCGAGATTAAGAGCACTCGCTATTAAAATTAAACATTTATTACATTCTGTCACTATAACCACACTTAAAGTACAGTCCAAAGAATAGAAAGCCTATGTTTTCACCTCGACTTTTAACGGTAGTAGAGCCATGTTCCTCCCAGCACAAGAGCGCCGGCTCGACCGGGAAAATACTACCCTCTTACAGAAAATTGCCGTAAAGTAACAGTATCAGGGGGTACTATTCCGTTTCATTCGATGAGTCAGAGCGCTGAAGGCCCAATCTCCCACTCCCTCTGTTCCGTTCGTTTTTCCCTTCTCATCCTTTTCCTCCTGTATCTTGGGTTGGCAACGCGCATGTGATATTTCAATAATCACAAGCGTTTATAGGTGGTGGTGATTGCTTACCATCAGGAGAAACATATGCTTGTTTGCCAACCGCCATAAAAAAAACCTCACCGCACTGAGTTGTCAATTTCTTAATTTGTTTTTCGAATTCGTGCTTAGCCCTAAAGGAAAACATCGTGTGGAAACCTGGATGCCTTAGAAAAACTTTTCCGTCGTGTATATAAGACAATCCTAGTGGAAGTTCCTTGGTGGTGGTAGAGCTTAAATGCCTGCCTCATGGTTAGCAGTCGTCTTAACTGCTTAATGCAAGTTGACTGCTTATTTGTGCGTTTTGAGGTTGGCCAGCTTATAACCTCTTGCATCTTAAAAGATCGGAACACAACTGCATGCCCTCTAGTATTACAGATGTTCATGGAAGGCGCTAATCGCTTAACATGAGAGCCACCTGCTCGTTACCTCCTCTACCACAAAAAAGTGAAAATATTTCCATTATAACGTACATTTTCTACTTTATAAAAATATTTCGTGCAAGTTCGTGCTCTTCATTATTAATTAATTTAATTGAAAAAGGTTAACACTTTATTTGTAACGTACTTTAATATTGAGTATATTGTAGCTTACTTTTCTTAAAATAGAATTATATTTTCAAAACCTACATAAAACAATAAGCTGTTATGAGCGCCTTAGTCTTAGAGTAACCGAGGAAGCCGCCCAGAATGTAGTTTGCTCAGTGCGCAAGTAAACATTGTGTCTTCTCGTATAAGTAATCGTGTTTGTTTTGCATCTCAAGGAAGTTTAAGACTGCATAAATTTAAGTTATATAATATATTTAAGTTATATTATATATAGTTATTATAATTTTATGCAGAATAACAGTTTTTATCTCGGTATTTTGCCCAGGGTCTGCTTATTACTCTTATCCGGATTTGGCGAGTTACTAATTTTTAAACAGAGCAACAACAAACCAATAGCTTTATTGGAGAGTAAGAGCAATTTCCTATCAAGAGTTAACGAATATTATGAGATGTTATGATAACAACCGGGACCGACAGCTTAACGTGCTCTCTGAGGCACGGTGGGGTTATTCATGAAGGCG
Source organism: Hestina assimilis (assembly GCA_023373885.1). Taxonomy (NCBI): domain Eukaryota; kingdom Metazoa; phylum Arthropoda; class Insecta; order Lepidoptera; family Nymphalidae; genus Hestina; species Hestina assimilis. The sequence continues at coordinate 16,810,951 of CM041743.1, read as the reverse complement.
AAGCTGCTGGCAGAATCTAGTTTGTTATATAATAGTCTGTTCAAAATCATCATTGTGACGTAGTGAAAAGCTTCGTTACATAAAATCAGAGAGCCACTTTTTTATGAAAGTAATCCCTTAAATAATATACTTACATCCGAGAAGAATTATTAGAAAACTAATAGCGTAATTATTCGACTACAAATGTATTTCCAATAACAACGTGCCTCCGTAGTTTATCAAAATATTCATTAAGCTCGTCTGACTTAGATCTGACCATAGTAAAGGGTTTTCTGGATTCAATGTTGATAAGATATTTACACTTGTATGATGCTAATTTTATTGGTTTTGAAAGAAGTTTTCTATTTTGCTTTCATAACAATATTACCAATACTTTTTTCAAGGCACTACTAATATTCCTATTGCTTCTCAAACTAAACTCGAAGCTCGCGCTAGTAGTGGATACAACTATAACCCAAGGGTGACACCCTAGGGTGGTTCAGCTATTGAGGCTTTAATCCACTAACACTAATAACTAATCAATAAAACATTATTGAAGACGAAAAAGATCCGTGATAACATTGTAAAGGGATGTAACATAATTTTGATAATTATACTTGTTAAATATTTTAAACTAAATAAACGTCTCTAACACACAATGTTTACGGCTTACAACTAAATTCATCATCGAATACTTTATGTTAGCACGAGATCCTTTGCCCATGTTATCTATGTAAAGAAAACTTTTGAAAGGAAAGTTCGGTACGTAATCTGATTTCCAACATGTTATAATCTAAACTCAGATGTAACTAGAATTAGATTACCGAAGTTATAATACTGTAACTTTATTTTTTTTTTGTAATAATTATTATGATCTCTCTTTATAGTATATAAATAATTTTTCGAAACTATTATAGATATAATTTAAAAGCCTATATTAAATTATATTTTTGTCATCATTGCATTTAACTAGCATATTTGTTGCTAAACGATTTCAATAAAAGTTTCTATTGTGGACTCGTATATTTTATGCATACATAATATCACTATTTTTCCGAAATGACTTTTTTGTTTTTTTTTTTTTTTATGTCATGACGGTTACCGCAACCTATGAACGCTTGCGATACTTGAAGTATAACAAGCGCGTTGCCAACCCATGAAACAGGACGGACGATAAGGGAAAAAAGGAAGGGAACAGAGGGGGTGAGATATTGGGCCTCCGGCGCTCTCACTCATCGCACGAAATGCAACAGTACCTAATGATACTGTTACTTGACGTAGATTTTCTGACAGAGGGTAGTACTTCCTCGGTCTAGCCGGCTCTTTTGTGCTGAAAGAAGCATGGCTCTACTAACGTAAAGACTTATCTTATTTTGATAATTTGAAGTGGTTTCCGAAGCACCAAGAGGCGATATCAGGGCGAGTAATACCAAAAAATACACTTTTAAAAAACCAAGTTAAATAACGTTAAATAAGAATTCGTAGCAAACATAATAGGGACAACTTTTTAAAATGTAATCCTATTAAAAGCATTTAAGTGGTTATAGCTTTAAAAACTAAAGAAACGATTTACTTCTTAAAACATTTAATAATAATAATAATAATAATAAAGACATTTATTCATCAAGCAAGCATAATTATAAATTGTTACATCGATTAGAACTAACATTAACCATTAAGTACTGCTTGTGAAAAGGCCATCGACTCAGCTTACAGCTGCTTTTCAGTCAAAGCCTGTACAAATGCTGCCAGCACGATGTGTAGATGCTTAGGTACAAAATAAATCTTAAGTAGAAAAAGAAAAATTAAAAAATAAAAATAAAATGAAAATAAAATGAAAATAAAATGAAAATAAAATGAAAATCTGTATTTGTAAGTATAAAGCAATATCATGAACTGCATATAGGAGCCTGTATTTTAATTTATAAACATATAACCTGCGTTGGAGAGGAAAAAAGAAAAAAGAAAAAGAGTCGAGAATTCCAGAAGACTTTTATGTCTAACTATAAACTGGAAATTTAGTTTAGCTACCAGGGAACGTTTCTTAGAACTCACATAGTTATTTGTGACCATACGTTACATTTACACTCACCTATAAAATCAATTGCAGTAAATAAAATTATACAGGTGACTTTTATATCGAGGTAATCACGTTTATTTGTGTGTTATAGTACATTACGTACCACGAGATAATTTCACCCGCAGATTATTGTCGTTATGAAAACCAGGACAATCGCGGGTGGCAATGACCTTTACCAATTTTTTCCAGTGAGAGTACACAATTTTTTTCCTACGATGGAAAGTCCGCTTTTAGTCTCTGGTGCGAGGGACAAACATACGGTTGCTAGATTTCTAGAATGGTTATGTGAGTTAATTAGTGTCATCTTGCCGAGAGTCTGGCACTTTTCGTCCTCGTACCAGGGATTAAAAGCGAACTTTTCATCTAAGTAGGGTAAAAAGGTCTTTAAAATATATTTCAAATTAATAAGACGAAATGAAATATAAATACTAGTATAACATTAATTTTTTTTCAATTACTGTATTAATAGAATATCTCATTTGAAATAACAACACATTCTTTAAAAATATATACTAATTATATGGATTGTTTTTGAAGCGAAGCGAATTTATAATTTAATGATTTTTTTTTAAATACTTAGCTATGGTATCTCAGTAAACTTAACGGCTTGTACTTATAGCTTCAAAATAAGGTTTTCGTATGTTTCGGTTTTGTTTTTGAATAATTTTAGTTACGTTTAACTAAAATCCATATTGATTTCTTAGGTGTAGAAGGTCCACGGTGAAGATACAAGCAAAGGCTTAGTATTAGGCCTTCGCAATATATTCCCACGTAACTATTTCTCTCTACGACGAGAGAAATCTCAACCAAATCAACAAAATGTATTTGGGCTCGAAATTTCGCAAATGAGAAAATGCAACTTTTTCTTTTTTGTACCAGTGTACAATTTTTTGTTAGTAGCCTTTTTGCTTTTATTTTCTAACTATACTAGCTATACCCGCATCTTCGCTCACGTGATCCGAATTATTGTTATTAAGTTTTTTTTTGCGAGGAACTCTAATTCTTTTACTAGAAAATGTACTGGTGAATGTACTGCTCGAAAAATAGCGTACAGTTAGTCCATCGATTTTGGCGTTTAGCCGGGATAAATAGCCAGGCAGTCCAAAATTTTGAAAATGGGATTTCTGTGATCACCGCCTATGAACAGCGGGTATGCAGATGCGTTGCCGACCTTTAAGGAAGGAGTAGGCTCTTCTCTTGAAGGCGCCCATGTCGTATCGGTTCAGAAAGACCACCGGCGGAATTGGGATCCACAAAATGGTTGTGCGAGGAAGAAAATGTCTAAAATAATTTACGTTTTATAATTTTCATTTTTTTATATTTATTTAGTATCCAAAGTATGTAAAGCTGTTGCAAAGCAACGTATGTAAATCCAAAGTATGTGAAAAAAGACACCTCAAGTTTTTTTATTTGTATAGAATATTATTGTATTAGAAAAAATTAAAGTGAAATATTCTCAGAAAAATCACCTTACAAGTTAATTAAAAAAAGAGAGTACGTGTGATTCTTATAAGCTCCAATTATCAAGTAAGGCTAACAATATTAGCAACTTAAATAATTTCACAGGTTAATAAGCTATAATTCATTCAAGTCTCGACAGCAATTAACGGAGTAACTTTCGAACTTATAGCTACTTTTGTCATTATCGACAAAGTTCTGCGTGACTTCGGGCAAGTCAAGAGTGACTTACTTATATTTTGATTGTTACGATATTTTATCATCACGATGTAGAATCAATTACAATTTAATGGTTAAAACTTAGTCCATTTAAGTGGTAATTTAAAACTATAAAAGGATTTTCTGAGTGAATCGATACATGAATAATTTATTTATTTATACTCACTTACGTAGTTCATAAAATAAAGTCCTGTCAAAATCTGTGTTTATTTAGTACAAACTGACAGGCAGTACGAAAATTTTAATAACTACTTTTTTATAAGTACCATTTAAGTTAGATGCTGTTATTTTGACATGATGATAATAATAATAAACCTTGACCAATAGGCCACCATTCGCACTGCTAGCAAAAGACAACAAAGGAAAAAAGACAACACCAAAAAAATATTACAAACAGACACTTCAATTGTATTTATTTCTAAAAATCATTTAATATTAGGGGTGTGCGAATGTCGTTCGAATCGAACCGAATCGAATATCAACATTCGATTCGATTCGAATTTCGAATAATTCGATATTCCACGAATAATTCGAAAGTTCTCGAATAATTCGAAAAACTTCGAAAATTCGAAAATTTGAAAATTTTCGAATAATTCGCGAATTAATGAATATATTATGTCGATTTTAAATTATTTATCACCTGTTCAGTATCGTATTTATAATTTTTGAACAAAAATTTATAGCTAATTTCCAAATGTTGCATTTTTCATGATACTGTATTTAAAACGATGTAATTTCTGAAATTTCATTCTGTTTAGAATAAATAATTATCAGTCAAGTGCGTTGTGGACCACGCACAGTCGAAACTAAAGGGTTCCGCAGCTTGATGATGCGAAATATAATATAGGACTTAAAAATAATAACGAATTAAATCGACCGCAAAATTAAGCTGGTAATTTCATAGTAATTATTAAAAGTAATATGAAAAACAATGTTATGGGAACAACTTATGTATCTCTAAAATTTGTAGACATATCTTCTTCAAACCAAATGTGGTTGAAAGTTCTTTTGATGTTCTACAACCTCAAATTTTTCTAGAATTTTAAATCTTATAGTTCAAAAGTTAGAGGGGGACTCAATTTTTATGACTTAGGAGCTTATATCTCAACAACTGCTGACTTAATAAAAAAGACAAAATCAAACCTCGTTATCATTTTGAAAGACCTATCCAAAAATATCTCACACGTTGCCATTCGTTGAATTTTTTTTTCAACTCTCAGTTACATGTACGGACTGCTACCCCTAATTTTTATAAATTTTAGTATTTTATTACAAAATTGTGGCGCGGTTATTAAAATACACCTATTTACCAAATTTCTTATAGTCAGAGCCAATAGTCTTCGAGTAAAATGACTGTGACATACGGACGGACAGACGGACGGACGGACAAGCGGACATGACGAAACTATAAGGGTTCCGTTTTTGCCATTTGGCTACGGAAACCTAAAAATTCTAATAATTGTTCTATTTGTTTAACTATATTTCATGGTTTGAATAAAATGTATATAGACTGTTAAATTCATATTTGAATATTGAACATAAGTAACGCTGAATTCAAAATACTCGAAAATTCACTAATAGTTTATTAATTTAATAGTTTACGAATAATTCGAATTTTTACTATATAATATTAATATTCGATTCGAAAGAAAAAAATCGAATTATTCGAAGTTTTTCGAATTATTCGGGGACTTTCAAATTATTCGAATTTTCGGATTCGAGTTTCGAATCGAATAATAATATTCGATTCGGAACGAATAATTCGTCAGTTCGAATTATTCGCACACCTCTATTAAATATGTATTTGATTACTTTTGTTCCTGTGACTTTATTGCAATTACAGGTCAGCTATATGATTTTGAACCTTTCATTATTATTTAATTTATGGACAATACAGTCCACGCCTGTGTAATATATTACTAAAAATTCTGCCATTATATTTTGACAAAACAATTTTATTGAGTTCATTATATTTTTATAAATGTTTCATAGTAAATAATGAAATAAAGCAAGTGATTTTCTGTTTTATAAAATCACTCTCAATATTAAACAATATAAAACGAGAGATATATTAAATACAAAGGGCACTAAATGAGATCCGCTCGACTGTGGTATTGTAGCGCTACACGATTTTCAATTTGGACCTTTTTGTATTAATTTGTTTCTGTTTAAAAGTACATTAATATTGTACGGTTTAATGAATTCGTTCAAAAATTAAACTTATATTAATTTTCTTGATACTAGTACATTATAATAGCTGGGCCCACGGCTTCTCTTGCGAGAACATCGATTTTTAACGAGACACTTCTAATGCAATAAAAATAATACTTCTCAACACAAGCTTTCATACCCTATTTTTTTTCCAAAATCTAGTCTATATATGTTTCATCATTAAAGCGCAAAAGCTTGACAGACAGACAAGCAGACAAAGTTACTTTCACATTAATTGTATACGTAGGAATTTGGATAAAATACTTATAGTTGACATATGTATTTACTCTTTGAGGGCAACTACAGACCCAAAAAGACAACACTCAAACCGACGAAAATCCTCCTTAGATCGAAAAAGGCAGGCTCGCAACTAAAACACCACAGGTGCCAGTTCATTGTATTTTATATTATATCGTCATCTTTTTCCTCTGTCTTAATAGTCATAGTAGGTGTAAAAATAAAAATGAAAAAGCATTTTTAGTTTCGGCTAAAATAAAAATTGTATATTTCTAACAGCGCAGTATTGATACAAAAATCCAATAACCGCAATACCTGCTCCACTGAATGCTCAACGAGATTTAATTGACCTGAATATGGGGTTTTATTTCAAATCCTGTCGATTCCAATAGTTTTTTTATAAAGATTTTATATATTAATACTAAATGTACGTTAATTTCCTTTCCTCGTATGAAAATTTTACATTATAATATTTATTTATATTTCGTTATACCTAATGAAGTGATACGAGCGTATTACTACTAGATGACATAATTACTAATGTATGTTGCATTTATATTTAAAGTTTTTTTATTCAAAATTAAGTAAGCAAAGGCAGAGGTGAGGTCTACGGTGGAGTTTGTGGAGTGCGAGCTAACTCAAAAGAAGTATACTGATCCCTTGAACTAATATTCAAACTAAAATAGAAATGAAGACAGACACTTCTATAGGCATGCAGAAATGAGGGCAGGCAAGCGGAATATAAAACAGATTCTTTCTGACTTGCAAGCGGGTATAAACTTAAGCTGGTAAGCAGGCAGGCACGCAGATAGGTATACAGAAACGATGAGAGGCCCGCAGGTAGACGCGCAGAAACGAAGGTAAGCAAGCAGACAGGCACGTAGAAACGAAGGCAGGTACAAAGATAGGCACGAAGAAATTAAGACAGCCACGCAGATAGGCACGCAGAAACGAGGAGTGGCTCGCAGATAGGCACGCAGAAACGAGGAGTGGCTCGCAGATAGGCACGCAGAAACGAGGAGTGGCTCGCAAATAGACACGCAGAAACGAAGGCAATCACGCAGTAAAAGGTTAATATTTTAGAAAAATAAAAATAAAAATAGAAGCTTTAAATTCCTATAAACTAATAATTGAATTAACAACTCGGCTATTATTAACAAAAAATTACACAAAATATGCAGTTAATATCGAAAAACCACATACAGTCATTGACTATAATATATACTGTAGAGGCCATAAGTAATTATTTCCAATACACTTCTCGATTAATAATTATAATAATGAAGTGAGGTAAATCATTTTAAGTCCATAAGTTCGCTATTTGGTCGAATTTGTGGGCTCGAATGTATTTTCAATTCAACTGTTGATTAATGCTATTTGTGAAACTCATTACTAGTATTGTGTAGTGTTTCCTAAATACAATTAAGTAACATAAATTAAATAATTATTTAAATCTTTTAATCCTATTACTTCGTTTTTAAAAAGAAACTTTCATTATATCACCATTGTTTTTTGGTTTGTCTTCACCATGTCGGATTATAGCCTGCCGGGGAGACTTCATTTATTTTAATTTTTGTTTCACTTTTTACTATTTTTATGTCGGTATCATAGAAATATAACATATTATAATTTTATGGTATGTATGTTTGTTGAAGTGGCAGTGGGCCGGCCATATCAGCCGAAGAACCGACCACCGTTGGAGTAAAACGGTTCTTGAGTGGAGACCGCGGACCGGCAAACGTAGTGTAGGAAGTCCTGCGACTAGGTGGAGCGATGATCTTCGCAAGGCGGCCGGCAAAAGCTGGATGAGAGTGGCCGAAGATCGTGCTCAGTGGCGTAAAGCTGGAGAGGCCTATGTCCAGCAGTGGACTGATAAAGGCTGATGATGATGATGATTATGATGATGTTTGTTCACATTCATGTTTCAGTGTCTGTTATCTTCATTTTTATTATTTTTTTTTAAATTAAGATTCCAATTTTAATATATTGAATAATAAAAAAAAATTAAAAGTTTCACTTGCGTCGTGGTTTCATAAAAACACACAATTTTGATATTGGTCCTTTCAACCGAAGGAGTACTTACTACACATGGGAAGTAACATTATTCGTTACGATTAGTTCTTTCGCTTCATTAATATGACTAAAATAAGTCATAGCTCGTGGGAAATAGATAATTAGAAACTTGTTAAATGAAAATGTAACAAACGGAATTAGTTTCGAAATTCAATCTGTGAGGTTATCCGCAACCGCGTCCGTGCTTATAGCGGTTAGTATAAACTTTAAATTGGGCAACTGTTACAATTCCAATAGAAATTGTACAAAATAAAGGGATTCCTTATAAACGATTGTAATATAAACGTAGCATTTTAGTACTGTTGCGATTCGTGCGATGAGTGAGAGCACCAGAAGCCCAATCCTCCACCCCATTTGCTCCCTTCTCATTCCTTCCTCCTATCCCTTGGGTTATCGACGCACATGTGATACTTCAAGTATCACAAACGTGCAGCCTTACTGTTTACTGTCAGGTGGACCATAAGTCCGCCATTATCTAATCGAACTAAGATTACAAATGTGATTATTATAAATGTGAAATTTTGGGTGAATAGATCCATATTTGTTACTCTTTGAAGTAAAAACTACTGGAAAGATTTGGATGGAATTTGGCACAAACATAGCTTATTACCTGGCTTTATATGTAGAATATTTTTTATCCCGTAAAAATGTAAATTTTCCGTGGAATCATCAAAAAACTATATAACGCAAGTGGAGCCGCGGTTACAGCCAATATTAGAATAATATAAGACTTTTTTTTAATTTAAAATAAGTAATACATTTATTCACTGTAATAAAAACGCTATTACACATGATACGTATTGCCAGACCTATCTTTATTTCAATCACATAATATATTTGAAAGCACTCTTTGTTGAACAAAATAAACAGATATCCGTCAGGGTTTATAAAATGAAGAGAAAATGTCAAGCTTTAGTAAAGAGATAAAGGCAATCTACGGATGCGGGTTAACGCAAAAACGACCCGTCGTAGGAAAGGCGCTTAATGTTCGTGGTTATTGTGTAATCCTCTATTATTACACTGTTGAGTTAATGGATAAATGATTGTTCTATTTTTTGGGGTTCCGTATCTGAAATAAAATTTACTATACATAATATATATCCTATGCAATATTGCTAGTCAAATGCATTCCTAAAAGAGTATGAAAAAGCCCGCTACTTTTTCTCTTGTAAGGAGAAAGGAAATGTAAGGTCATATAATTTTCTGCATGTAAACTGGTTGTTAAAAAACATCTACGTCACAAAAAAAGTAAATTATAAAAAATAAGATCTGCTTATTTATAGTACCAATTTAACAATTTATCGGTAATATTTGTAACATAATAATTAAGGGCCGGACGGAGAGATGAATGGACCGAACGAAATTATAAGACATTATTTTATCAAGACTGGGGGCAAATGACTCTACTCTACCTAATGGTTTGTGGTAGTGGAGTTCGTGAGGTTTGCTAATATGGTTGCCATCCTCACCCTGCCTACCCGCAAGATGCCTCTGCACGTTTATGTTGAAGGACCTCAGGTTCTAAGAAGAAGGGAACACGTGTGCCGGTAATGCCGTGGATTTTTATATTTTTGATGCCCGGCAAAGAAAACATTTGCCATACTTTTTTTTTCGCGATGGAATCATAGCACAGTTAGTCGGTGAACTCTTACATACCGGCGCCGGGACGTGACGACCCCATCGCCAGCTTTTGGGATAATCTCGTCACCAGAGATTAGTCCACCAGCGCATTCAGTCACACTGGTGGTAGGTCTTTTGTTGCAAGAGGCCAGCTAGGTAGGTAGCACAGTGTCAAATAGACTTCAAAGTATATACTTCAAACTATCATAAAAAAACAAACAATAATTCATTTACAATATGATACGTGTTACAATAATATGTAACACCACTAACGATTAAAACAATTTAGTATGCATTCGCATTCAAATTATATTGATACACTGTCTGTAGGTGGTACTGTTGCAGTCCGCGTTACGATTAAACAAAAGTTACACGGATTACAAATTCAAACGAAGGAAGAAATTAAGGAAGTACTTAGTCGCTTAAGCGCTTTGAGACACCATAAAGTTAATATAAACAGTTGTTTCAAACTTAAATTGCTTTTAGTATATTTGAACTAATTAAGAGTAAATTAGATAAGTAATAAATTTGCTAATGAACAACGAAAGCCTTTATAAATTAAATAAAGGTTTTTATCGTAGACTAGCGAGCCCGGCAGATAATGTCCTGTCCCGAAAAAAAATCTGGGATCCGATAGTAGCACCTCGTAACTGAGTGTAATTGTGAACAGAACTGACACCGGTGAAATTATTGAATTACTAATATCGCTATTAAAATAGGGGTTGCTGGTAGAAGCATGAAAATAGGGGGGTTGTATGTATTTTTAATACCACATTATATACAAAATATCGAAAAAAAATTGGATTGACCACTTTTATCATTTAGGGGTATAAAAAATAGATAACAACCTATTCTCAGACCTACTGAATATACATAAAAAAAATCATTAAAATCAGTCGATCGGTTTCGGAGGAGTGTGGTAACTAAAACTGAGACTCAAAAATTTTATAAATGATATTTACTCTGTAACTTGTAACTTTTACAGATATTGATATAAGCATATACCTAACAAGGGTTAACGATTATTACTGTCAGAAGCTATGTGATAATAATCGGTATTGATTGAATAAAGTGCTCTAAGAGGCATAGTGGGGAGACCCTCAAGGACAACGCCCGGACCGAAACAGAACCCACGTCCGCTAGGACCGCAAGGCCAAAGCTGGATTGTTTTGAGTTTTCTTAGACTGTTGTGGTAACACGTATAATACAGAGTAAATTAGCTTAAAGTGTACTGTCCCTTGCGACATTTTGTTACTAAAATCGTAAAAGCTATTACGGCACCATATCTTACTTTTCCTTATAATCTTAATGAATAAATAAAGCCATAACTCTTCCTTCAACAAAACTTGAAACAGGCCGCAAATATAATTAATGAGTTAACAAATTACGCTTTCTGCGGTAAATAAAACCCCGAAGAACAAATGAAACGACGTTTAAAGCTCCTTTTGTATTCCCAAACAATGATAAAGAAATACAATTTTTGGGAAATTTTGGCTTTACTTCAGCCTCTTATGTTGACAATTAATAAAATTTCTACCGTTATATATTCAGAATCGACTCGCCTTACTATGTATTACGTTATCATCAGCATCATCAATTACACGTGTGAATAGCGTATAAAGTGTAAAAATTGTATTTTTATACTTTACACGCTATTCACATTTTGGAATAAAGCAATTGAACCAAAATGGATAAGTTGATAAAATCTCAGTTTCAATCAGTAGGTGTGTTTGTTCAAAGGCTGGTAGAGAACGCAGTATCGTCAGTGCATTCAAGTCTTAGTACATAAATTAAAAAAAAAATAGCTTAAGTATATCGGTGAGTAAAATACGACCGTGACAAAAAGTTTGCATTATATTTTTTTAAAGAAGAACTAAGGTATTTTCCACAGGCAATAAAAACCGAAGTTAAAAACGTTGACGTGTAATATAATTTAATTTTTCCGTAGGCGACAAAATACGTTATTATTCTTAAAATTACTATAAAGACAATGTCTATGCTCATATTAAATTTAATTTAACAAATCTTCCGTGCTACAATTTAGTTTTCTAATCCCTACCTACCACACCTGTAATAAATCAAGCCGAGCATGTAAGTGTTCGAATAAGGACGAGCACGCCAACATGGATTATCGTTGAATATAAGAGATTTACGAGGTAGGATTAAAGTTACTCTGCTGCCCTAGTCTACCTCGTAAATCTCTTAGACCTTTGCACTATAGACTTGATGAAATTAATAACTATTAGTTCGCCCAAAATCCATACCACTTTTAACAAAAATTAAAAATATACTAAAATAAAATTTATTATTTTAGGAAAAAGATGTATAATCATGGAAATTGATATTATTAGAATTGGCTCGAAAGAATCAATAACCTTTATATTTAAATCATAACTTAATTGTGACGTCGTAACATACGTCTTTGTGGCGCAACGTCTGGGTCTAGGTGTGAATTTTTCCGGAACCCCGACACAGGATATAACTATGAACCGTTTAGTGTGTAGAAATTATTTATTATTTATTATTAATGACATAACACTCTAGTGAGTATTTTCTACCGTGGACGTGACGTTACCTATCTTTCTATCAATATTTATCACATTCAATATGGTCTTGATGAATTTTCTTTTTATTGTTGTTAAGTTGGCAAGCAAGCATACGGCCTACTTGATGATAAGCGGTTGCCGCAGCCTATGATCGCTTGCAGCACCAGTTTAGGCGTCACACACACGTTACCAAACTCGAGATATTGGTTCTTAAATCTTCTTTTGCTCAGTAATTTCACTAGATTACAATGCCCTTCAAACTGAAACATAGTTATGCCAAAGATACTACTGCTTGCGGTACAATATTTGACACTGTGGTGATACCTACCTAGCCTACCACCAGTAAAATTCATTCATTCATCAGAAATTAATATAGTGCTATAATATTCATTTGATATAATACACACGAATTTATTGGAAACGTCGATAGATCAATTCACTCATCAATCATTTACGTGTTACGTCAATAACCATGTCATCAATATCATGATTGGATTAAGTTATTATTATATTATTTTGTCTTTCGTTTTAACATAAGCTAAAATTATTATTTTTTTTCTGTCAAAAGAACCTTCTCCTAACAATAGCAAACACAGTAATAAAAAAAAGTGAAATCGATCCAGTCGTTCACGCGTGATGGCGTGACCAAGGGATATAGGGATTCATTTTTATATATATAGATTACGTTAATGTGTCCGAGTTTTCTTATTTAATGTCTTTTGTACCTAGTATTTGACATTAGTTCAAAATATTAAGACATCGTTCCAAATTACATCTTTGTGCTGTTGCCAGTAGAAACACTTGCACCATCGAGCATTTTTTTTGTTCTGTATACGATATTTTGGTTCAGATTGTTGTAACGAGCATAAAAAAATTAAGTGTAATTGTCTGAGTAGTGATTTTTTTTCATGTTTAAATTATTAATACACAATAAGTATTCCATTATCCAGAGCAGTAAAATAAAGACGGAAACGAAATTGAATTCTTATTTAAGGCTTTGACGCGGTACAATTTTGATATAAAAGTGCAACGTTGATATAAATGCGAATGCGTAAAAAACAATTGTATATGCATGCGATGTTAATAAATAAAATATATCGTTGAAAACGTTGAAATAGTATTTTTGATTTAAATATTTAAAAAAAAGTTATATGTTGAGCTGTTTTTAACAATAGAGTAGTACCTTTAAAATTTGTATAATCAATACTACGTAATTAATTATAATTATATAACCGTTGGGTTAATTTTCCTATTACTTTAAGCTCAGGAAGAAGTTTACGACTTTTCTCGAATTTCGACTTTTCTACATCAAATAGGATTTGTAAACTGTACCCCACACTAATAATAATAATAATAATAAATTTATTTCTCTCCCACAGACATTTTCATATACATTTTTGAGTCTTAATTATAACGACAATGGTATGCGGGAGGCAGGAGCCCAAACTAGGTTGCCCTGTGCTAAGGGTCTCCTGGCTCCCCCTCTATGATTAGGAACTTTTTTTTTTTTACAACTACTATAATATAATAAAGTAATAAGTGCTAATAAGAAATAAAAAGTAAATGCATGTCTGTGTATAAGTATGACGGCGTGTGTGTGTGTGTGAGCGTGTGTGAGCGTGTGTGTGTGTGTGCGTGTGTGCGTGTGTGTGTGTGTGCGCATAGTGCGTATGTGTGTGTGTGTGTAAAATACTCATATCCCAACTATTTAATAATATTTTTAATTTTTTGCTACTGTTTATTGTTTAGTATCAAGAATTAATTTAATATTTAATATATTTTCTGTATCTTGATAGTTCAATTTTAAAAGCCAGTCCGTTATCCTTTTCTTACCTGTGAATTTTAGTAAATGAGAAATTGAAAGTAGTTTATTTAATTTATTGTACAATTTTCCTGCTTTAAAATCAAAGAATTTTTGTGCAAAAAAAGTTTTGACCGTTCGAGTTTTACAGACGTCGTGGGATCTTCTTGAGTCAACTATATTGATTGCTTGAGGATTTAATAATGAGTGTTTTTTTAAAATCATATTTAATATATAAAGTTTTCTGACGGTCAAAACATTTGCATCCCTGTATAAATTTACAGTAGGAAATAAGCGAGGCTTAGAAAGAGCTACTTTGAGTAACATTCTTTGGGCTCTTTCAACCTCAATTATTGCCGTTTTACTAGAGCCACCCCATACAGATATGCAATATGTTATTAAGGATTGGCATAATGATATATAAACAGTCTTAATGAGTGTCCAGTCAGCGATATGTCTTATATTTTTGAATATATAGGTAAGTTTTCTAATTTTTTGATTTAATTGCTTTAAATGCCCTTTAAAATTTAGATTTTTATCAATTATTATTCCCAAGTATTTAGTTTGATCGGTTTTCTTAATAACGGGACAGGTACATTTTGTGTGATCTGCGTGATTACATGAATGAGCTACTAATTGATGTGAAATTCTATTATTGAATGTGTTACGTATAGAAAAGGTTATATATTCAGTTTTATTTGTATTTAAAGTAAGAGTATTTAAAGCCATCCAATGTTGGACCGTATTAAAACCTTCTTGTGCAAACTTAAATACTTCATTCCATGTTTTACCGTGAAATGTGAGGGTGGTGTCATCGGCGTATGATATTATTTTACAATTATTTATGTTAAGATTACAGAGCTCATTTATATAGCAAAGAAATAAAGTAGGGCCTAAAATGCTGCCTTGAGGAATTCCATAAGTGATAGGGCTGTCATGGCTTGTAACATCACCTATTCTTACCTGCTGGAAACGATTTTGTAAATAATTTTGAAAGAGTTCTAATTGTTTACCTCTAATTCCTAAGCTCTCAAGCTTTTCGATCATTTTGTTAAAGGACACTGTATCGAAAGCCTTTTGAAGATCAATAAATATAGTTAGGCATTTTTCTTTATTATCGAGTTTGTCAACTATGTAATCTGTGAGACAATGAACTGCGTCTGCCGTTGATTTACTTTTCCTAAAGCCATATTGTGCATCAGCTAATAATTTTTATCTTCCAAATATTTAACGAGTCTATTATTTACGATTTTCTCCAGCAGTTTAGAAAGGGTTGGTAATATCGAAATTGGGCGGTAGTTTGACACAATGGTTTTGTCTCCCGATTTAAAAATTGGCAAAACTATGGATTTTTTTAGGGAACTGGGGAAAATACCTTCTGATAAACATCTATTAAATATGTAGGTCAAGGGGGCACAATAAATTCATTTAGACACTTAAGTACTTTAGACGTAATACCATCGTAGCCAGGAGTACAGTCTGCTTTTAGGTTTATGATAAGTCTACTTATTTCATCTTTTGTAGTATTTAAGAGAACAAATGAGTTTTGATTACATGATTTACTATAGATATTAGTTAAGTTAGTTGGGGAGTTTGAGTTAATTTTTGAGGCTAAATCGGCACCTATATTTGCAAAGAATTTGTTAACTGAGTTTACTGATTCGAGGGGTGTTTTGTTTATATTTAGAAGTTCCAATGATGAGTTTTTAGTTACGTTTAAGTTATTAATATTTTTTATTACGTTCCATATTCTTCTATTATTATTTCCGGCAGCTTTAATTTCATTTCTTTCGTAATCCCTTTTACATTTTTTTAAAATTTGATTACAAAAATTTCTGTAGCGTTTATATGTTATTCGTAGCGTCTCATTATTTACCTCTTTCTTTAATTTACAGTGCATTTTATCCCTGTTTCTTATACATTTCAGTAAACCTCTAGTGATCCAGGGTTTTTTTATGATTTTACTTCGTGGCAGTTTTTTGGTTGTAGTATTCTTCAAAATAATGGTTTTTATAAGATCAATAAATATGTTCATGCACTAATCCGGATTATTTTTGATATCGTATACGTCACTGAAATCTAAACTTTTGCAATCATCCTTTAATCTGTCAAAATTTAATTTATAAGAGTATGTTATTTTATAACTAACAAGCTTATCTAACTAACTAGCTTTAATTTTATTTATCATTTTTCACTTATCAACCCTTACAATTATTGAGACCTTCCTCTTTCTAATTCCCTTTTAATTTGAAGAAAGATTGCAAAAAAACTAGTAACCTGTCAAATCCGGATAAGAGTAATAAGCAGACCCTGGGTACATAAAATACCGGGAATAATGCTAGGATGAAGAAGAAAGATTGCAAAAATTCCCCAATTTTTATTTTTTCATTTAAATAAAACCCTTGACTTTTAAAAAATATAAACTTTAATTATTTATTATTTAATTAATTATGACTGAGCGACATACGTGTATTTACCTATAAGTATTACCCTAGAATATAAGATTATTTCATTTCCTTTTTTACTTCTTTTAAACATTATCTTCTTTGTATTACATCATAACTCAACGAAATGGCTCAGTAAATAATTCAAAGCTTGTACATAAAATGGCCAAAAATTACTTCACTCTCAACAATAGCAGAAATATTTATCGCGATAGTAAAAAGGAAAAATGTAATAAAATGTTTTGTTTACGGAATGTTAAATGATATTATATATGAGACTCGCTTAGATGTAAAAGTAATGGGTGGAAAATGTCTGAAGTTTAATGTTTTACCTAATTGAGAAGTAATAATCATCACAAGTGTACTTCTTCTTTTGACTAACTTGTGACGTAAATTTAATGACGGTTGTCTAACAAGCATACGCCGATCCGCCTGAAGGTAAGTGATCACCGCAACATATGAATGAACACTGGCGATACTTGAAGTATCTTGCGTTGCCAGCCCAAGAGATAAGGGGGAAGTAATGAAAAGAGAAAAGGTAGGCAATTGAGGGGGTGTAAGATTTGTCCTCTGGCACTCTCATCACTCATCGCACGAAACGCAAGTCTTTATGTTACTTTACGCCGATTTTCTGTACATTTCATCATAAAATAAATAAACCCATTTTAGCCTTTAGAATTGAGAGCGGGAAGAGACGGTTAGGAGCAAATAAAAAGAAAAATGGGCTTAACATTAAAGTCCTTTAATATAATTCTATCCACTGTTCAACAATGCTCAATTACAACTAAGCATAAACATGTTCCCGACACTCAACAGTGAGATCGTCTGCAACAGTAACAAGTTCGATCAAGTTATGTTCTTAGTTTACACCAAGTTCGAGCTGGGATGGCGAACGTTCTCCAATCCGGATGTGTGGGGAAACTTCAAAACTTGTTAGTTTTGACCGTTATATCTCGTTATTTATTTAATTGCGTTATGCAATAGTTTCGGTAAGAAGCTAATGGTAATAATATTGATACCATTTACAATAAAACAAATAATAAAAATTCATTATCACAACTGATTAGTAGTAGCTTTACTTAAACGAAAATGACAGGATCTATTTTGTCATCTGAAAATATAAAAGCAGACGACCTGACATATCAATCCCCAACCTAAGCCCTTGGACCTAAAACGCTGATTTTTTTCACCGGTGTTTCTTTTAAAACCTCAAAGAGCATTATTAAAATATTTTTCAAAATTCAACCTTTGAGAGGGCTGAAAACTGGTATGGAAGTCCGACATTTTTTGAAATCAAAGTCATAAAACTTCATTTAAAAAAATAAAAGATACACATGTTTTAATGAGGTTTAAAAGTTTGTATTAAAATCGTCATTACTGCGGACGAAATCGCTGGCAAAAACTAGTTTCATATAAAACGTCAATTCTGTATTATTGCGGTGATAATTTTTTATGCTTCAGTAGTTAGTAGTAGTAGTAGTTTGTAGAGAATCGCATCTTAAGCTTACGTGATTTTAAAGTATAAAAAAATAAATATTTACTAATATTATAACCTTTTAACCAACATTATTTGTATTAAAACAGATTTTCAAAACAGCATTCCCATTTGCAAGTTGCTATTTGGGTCACTTCACTGTAACACTGCGTTACTTTTCCATTTCCCAGCTCAGAGTTAACCGGAGGCTATTCTCGGCTAACCAACCAGTCACACGAGGAAATGCTCTTCAGAAACTTATTGAACACATTATAAAACTATTGATATTCAATTACGATGTTAGCAGCGTTATTTTTTGTTATTTTTTATAAGATTTAATGAATAAATAAATAGTTGCATTTTTTTTATTTGATGACAGTTGGCAAACAAGCATACGGTCCGCCTGATAGTAAGGAGTTAAATATATACACGCGCGTTGCCAACCCAAGGGATAGGAGGAAAGGGATTAGAAGGGAAAACGGAAGGGAACACAGTCGAAGATTGGGCCTCCAGGGCTCCCACTCATCGCACGAAACGCAACAGTACTTTGTTACTTTACGCCGATTTTCTGTGAGAGAGTAATACTTCAATGGTCGATCCGACATTTGTGCCGGGAGAAGCATGGCTCTACTACTACAAAAAACTATTATTATTTAATACTAATATTATAAAGCTAAGTAGCTTTTTTGTTTATTTGGTTGAAAGCGCTGATCTCTTGAACTACTGATCAGAATTGAAAAAAAAAATTACATTTCTTGAGGAAGGCTATATTACATCACATAGGCTATATTACATCACGATACGATACTTAGAAGCCGAGCAATAAGAAAGAAAGTGCGGGTGATAAGATGTCGTTAGTAGATGAAACAGGGCGGTCTCACCCGACGGAAGCCGCGGACGCCGCTAGTTAATAATAAAACCTAGCATCAACATTATTTTTAAGCAGCTAAATTCGTAGTTGAAACTTAATATAAAGAAAGTAATAAATAAAGTTTTTAAAGTGCACCTCGAAGCCGTTATTGGTCGCCACTGACCGCAATATTCGTTTCATATTTCATGAAAAACATTTTTTAAAAAGAATTCCTTTTAACTTACACTCTCTTTATAATTTACGATACGATATTTTATTTTTATTTTAATGTAAAAAAAGAGGTAACCATGTTTATAGAGTAATAAGCCTCAATAGGTCAACGGTGAAGCGGCCGATTCCGTTGCGTTAACGCGAGAGCTCGGGTTCGATCATAACCCCTTGAACTATTATCGTAGCCACTTCTAGCGCAAATAGGTGAATGATGACTTGGAAAAGCATTGCTAATATTATTTAAAAGAAATATAAGTAACAGGATAAAATGTTTTCCAAAGTCAGAATTATCACTGTATAATAGATTTTTTTTAAATTTTCTCTCACCTACTTAGTCCTACAAATGGTAAAAGACATACATACACGTACTTCCTTTCGCATACCACACTACCATTCCTTATATCGATATTGTAGAATTGATTATGACTTATATAACGATAATTACCATTCGAGAAAACAAAACATTTTTATAAAACGGCATTTTAATATATTCATAATTTATTTATTTTTGATATACGTATCTTATGTCAGTTATATTTATTTGATGTAACGATAGTTTAATAGATTTGAGGGATAGCTGCCAGACTATTTGATTAATTCCAAAGGAAAACCGTATAATTTCTACCAATAAAAGGCGATTTTTTAAAACGATTTTTACAAAGTATGTTGTAAATGTATTCTCGTATTCTATTAACGTACTTCTTCGCTGCGAGGTGATGCAAGACTCTTTTGGGCCAATTTTAAAATAATTAAATGGGTAATTGAATTGGGTCGGCACTACGTCGCTACGTGGCGCGTGGGCTGCCTCGATGTCAAGTTAATGGGAAATTGGATTATTCCGTCAATAACCGCTCAATACCGAACTTTGATCCAAATTTGAAACTGAAATATTCATAACAATACGGGCTGTTACAAGTCAATATAAAAATATTATTATCTAGTAGTAAACATATTATGTAGTTTCAAATTGCTTCGTTAAAAGTACTTTTCTCTATATACAACTAGCGTAGCTTGATTAACGTTTTGTAATTAGACACCCTTATTGCAATGCAACCCGATACAAATGCACTCGTTGCTTTCTATAGCACTTCAATGTATTTCTATAGCACAGTTCATTAAATTTATTGTTATTAGTAGTCTAGATTCCATAAGACCCATCCATATTGAAACTAAAATCTTGTAGTTAGTTTTAGTTTAGTTTACGCACGGGAGCTAATCATTTTTCTGGGATTAAAATCTATAGGTTCCAGGTTAGAATCTATATATGTTTCTAATTTCATCTAAATCTAAATCGTAAATAATAAAAATTTAACTTTAATAATTGCTTGAAATAATGTTTTCAATGCGTCTGGTGGTTAATATAGAACAGTTCAGTTGGTGTTTCCATAATTATGTAAATGAAAGCCTGAGGTGGGTAAATATTTTGGCGCACCAACAAACTTTCGTGCAGTAAATCTGTTTAATGAGACGTTTTAGTCTATATTTCAGGAAGGATTTGCTAAGGCACTTGCTTTACGTGAATGCACTATTACGCCTACACGAAGAAGCCGGTCTGTGTATTATAGCAAGGTATATAATTATTTTATTCAAAATTACAACTATTATTATTATGTTGTCGTCTTAGAATCCAATTATTTTATAAGCACTTTAGTATGGAGCAAACTATTTCTCAATAATAAGGCATAACTATACAAAAATAATAAAAAACGATACAAGAAGTTTCATATCCGCGTGACCTTGTTGGCACAATTTGTGACTTATTAGCCACGTGAAGCGCGAGCATCCATTAGTGTCTTTTAGCCACTTTGCTTACTTTTGCCGTATAAGTTATTCAATATTCAGATGGATACAAGAGCATGTCGCAATGTAATGTGAAACTTACGATATCGTCGTACACTGTGTATGCAGTAATGACAGCATGGGTGGGAGAAATCTAACGGAAAAGCGGCGACTCGTGATTCGTAAGTATAAAGTGGCTTTTAACATTTTTAGTATCGTATTATTAAAATTGCCTGCACCTGCGGCTCCACTCATGTGGTTTACCGAATTTTACGTAATAGCAGGGAACCCTAAATCTTTTTTTTAAATAAAAGTAAGCTATTTCTTATAAATTCAGCTATTCGTCACTGAAAGACGTTGACCTTTTTCTTAATTGATTAATGTTAATATTAATTCATGAGTCATTACAATACTAATTTTATAATAGTACAACTATATTGAATGAATGAATGAAATAATAAAGTTTTTATTAATAAAAATATAATCATATAAAAATTTATTTCCTGACGTATACCACCAAAGTTCCACGTAGCGTGCCTAGCTTTAAATTATATCGAACCGTTATACCGTAATCGGAAGAATCTACCCGCTAGTATATTTACCGTTACTAAATTACCGAACCTATTTATCAAACTATTACAGTTTCAGAATTCGTAGGTTTATCGTTTACAAATTGCCCGCGATAAATAACAGAGCAGCTGGCACAGAACCAGAACTGCGCTCAGCTGCGATTACATCTAATTACGATTAAAGACATAACAGTGAACTGTTTGTGACTAACCCCAGCATGGTTTTTATATATAATATAAAAATAATATATATTTAAATAAAGAATAATTTATGCACGAAAATAAATAGCATAAAACTACGAAATTGGCACGTGTATCGTCTAGCGGCCAGGACCCTTGTTACGTTGTGATCGTAATAACCCGAGTTCTTTTAGAGCATCAGAGGCAACAGGTTCAACTCGACAATGGAAAACAATGATATCTTATTTATTATATAGTTTAATTATTTTAGTGTCTAATAGAACATGCTACAATGTCAATTATAAAAATCCCTATTGCTAAGCTAAAGGGGCGTCTCTAATAAAAAGACGAGTCATTTTACTACAGACGATATATAACATTCCAGCGCCTCAGCAACAAACCGAACTA
The DNA here is from genome assembly GCA_023373885.1 of Hestina assimilis. Classification (NCBI taxonomy): domain Eukaryota; kingdom Metazoa; phylum Arthropoda; class Insecta; order Lepidoptera; family Nymphalidae; genus Hestina; species Hestina assimilis. Next base: position 16,788,792 of record CM041743.1, on the reverse strand, counting down.
CATCACGGCATCGACCTTAGTCGCACCACCGCAGCAATTCAAATCTGTATCACTGGGGCCGCTTCAGCAATGGACCTGAGGAAACTACTGCATCGATATAAATCGCACCACAGAGTCAACCCCATGTCAACATCACATCAGCAAAGCCAAAGGACCTCACTCGAGGACACTATAGACATGACCAAAATCATATCGGAGCCTCATACTTAAGCATCGGGTCAACTAAGATTAAAAATCCTCGGGCCTCGCTTAAGGACACTATAGACATGACTCAGGTCACATCAGAGCCTCAAACTCAAGTATCGGGTCAACTAAAACTCGCCAAAACATTATACACGTATACAGCTGAAATATAATTATTTATTAGTTATAATGCATAAATTCTTCCCAACGCATACTTTTAAATCTTCATTGAATTCGCTTCTTCTTAGGTTTCAAATAATCCATTAGATTCTGAAACATAAACAATATTTGCGCCGAAGCATTACTTTCGCTATTATATTCACAATTACAATATCACATAATATTACAGAAACAAAGTAAACTTTGTTTCTTAATATATATCAAACATATATACATTCATAATTGACGGACCCACAAACCGTCATTAAATATTTAATTTATAATAATAAATTATATTCAATATATTTCAACGATATAAATTTGCCTTAAACATGTATAGATCATATTATTCATATTAGATCTCTTTGCCAGTAATCATAGACGGACCACCATACCGTCATTATTTATTAATTAATGTATATATATTTAATATATACTTTATATATATTCTTTGCCATGCATCACCAATCACCATTAATATTATGTATAAAAACCATATACGAAGATCGGAAACCTTAACTAGCATTCTAGCAGCATGGCCGCCCGAACGCACCGCCTTGGTAAACCGTCCACATATACGCGGGGGTAGAAACGTCTGACGGGCACTCACCAAGCATACGCTCGGAGACACCTTCGCCGACACCACACCCCTTATATATGTGAAACAGCTGCAATGACATTCGGCACCTGACTCCGTGATTTTCCATACATTTTCCTTTTTCTATGGAAATTTTCATACAAAATTTTATAAATTTTTGATTTTGTAAAAATATTGTTTTCGGGGTATGTCCATACTTAGTATTACGTTGCACATAGTCACGTGGTCGGCAAACGATTTTTAGGTTAAGCAACTTTGGGCGCGGTCAGTAAATGGATGGGTGACCGTCCATAAATAGATTCATATTATAGAAAATACATTGTTTTATAGATTTAAATAAAGTGTTATGTTGAGATCGTCACATGTTTCGTACATTTACCGTATTATAGTATAGATTTATAGTAGTAGATCCATGTTCGTCCCGACACAAATGTGTCGGATCGACCAAGGAATATTATCCTCTCACAGAAAATCGGCCTAAAGTAACAGAGAACTGTTACGTTTCGTGAGATGATCGCACCCTTCTCTCCTATCCTGGGGTTGGTAACGCGCATGTGATACTTCAAGTATCTCAAGCGTTCAAAGATGGCGTTGACTGCTTACCACCAACCGTATGATTGTTTGTCAACCGTCATGAAATAAAAAAAGATTTTACTCTACTTAGCAGCACCACTACCAACATTACGATTTTTGGGGATAGGAAGAAATTGGTAAACTAATAAACGATTTTTCAACAAACAATATTTTCTTACACAATATTTACTACACAATATTTTTAAACCCAAATAGCAATTTGTGTGCCTATAAAATGTAAAGAGTTATCTTGATTTCTCCAAGTTCCCATCATCGGCTCCGAACCAGATTACAATGGCACCGAGTCGGGTGTGTACTGTGTAGGCTATCAAACATAAAAAGGAACATTTGGGCACAAAGAAAAAATATGAGGTCGAATTGATAAACTCGTTCTTTTTGAATTCTGTAGAAAACGACGACATTTTTTACAAAATTATGAAATAATACGTTTATTTATTTATTTATTTATTTATAAAGTAGTGTTCATATTTGATAAAATTACTTATTCCTTTTGTTTTATAGTAGCTAGAAGCACAATTGTTCTACATTTTCAATAGCCGCAACTAGGCAGATGTCAGGCTCAGATTTCCTGGCTCGCTTTGAGACTTTGATTTACTCGGATCCTTTGAAATTGTTTTCCCCTTTGACAAATGAAACTAGCAGTTCTAGAGTCGTGCTGTTTGCGGCACACACAGTATCAACGTGAAGTAGTATTCGTACTGTTGCATTTCGTTTTATGAGTATATGTGCCGGACAGTCTCTTCTGTCCTGTCGTCTTCTTAACCTCTTTAGTTTCTCCTATCTCTTTCAACCCCTTAGCTTAGCTAGAGTTAGAGTTAGAGAACACAGATGTGCCGATCTCGGTTTGCTAATGACTTCCAGCTTTCACCTCCATCCTCCATTCGTATAATTTTATTCATGTAATGGTACCATTTTTCCATAAATATGCTTACTTATATTATTACATAATATATGATCAGTTCTCAGATGGAGCCGGAAAGTATATCTATAATTAGTTGCAAGTTTTGAGGCACAAAGATAGGCAAATGGGCAAGTTGCTCATACAATTTCAATAATAAATTCATGAATTATTCTTCGTTGTTGTTTATTTTATTGTTTTATATTTAACTATTTGAAGCAATTTAAAACTTTAAAGCTAACAATATAATTATCGTGATTTGATCTATGAAACTAATAGCTGGATTTGTAACTAAATGTAGCATGAGAAATACAATTTCCTCCAAGTTTCCGAGTCCATTAGCAAAATGATATTATTATCTGTATTGGAATAAAGTTCCTCATTACGGGGTGGCGTAGGAAAGCGAGACGGAAAAAAAAAGATACCGTAAAGCGTAAGCGTTGCCAGAAAAGCTGTACTGGTAAGGTAGTAAGAGGTGGCAAGTGGCAAAGGGTGAGCCGGCAAGGGGTCCCGGTGTTACTTACGAATTTAAATTTACTTCTATATAATTAAGAAGACAAAAAGCAACATGTATACTATTGCTCGATAATGAACAATAGAAAATTGCGAGTTGGTATTTAAAATGAAAAAACAGAAAATAAATTTCAGTATATATTTTTCCACCCCAAGTGATATGGGTAAAACCCCATATTTTTCACCCATCCAACCATCAACCCTTATTTTTTAAAAGCGATATTAGTAATTCAATATTTTTCACCGTTGTTACTTCTGTTCACAATTAGACTCAGTCAGGGGGCGCTGCTATCGGGTCCCAGATTTCTTTTCGGGACAGGACAGCGTCTGCCGGGTCCGCAGCAACATAAAAAAAAGAGTTATAAAATTTGGAGGAACATTTTATTTTAAGCGAAGTTGGTTTTCGAAAGAAAAAAAACTAATAAATTATAGTTTCGTAAATCGAGAACGAGCTCCGGTCTCCAATAATTTGACATTACGTTCAGGTTCGGGCTTTCTACTGTAATCGGGTTAAGTGTTCAAACTAACGAGACGATACTGAGGCAGTTTCGGAAAGTTTAAGCTGGCAAAGCAAATGGAATGTGAAATAACGCTCTGTTTTACATTTTCATTGGATGTTTATATGAGAATCGAACGTAACAATGTTTAATGGTGTGCTTCGGGGTTCTTCTACTTACACAAAAACATTATAGTAATATAATTATGTACGTATTGACTATAGTAATATTTTTTAATTGAAATAACTATCTACGTTATTACGGCCCAGTTTTTACTAAAACCTAAGACGCTATCCTTACCATAATTATCCACAGTAATTTACTATATTTAGGTATATATTATACCTTTTGATTAACTGCTTATTTGCCTATTTGGAATGCATACCAGTGGGTTCTAGTAAATAGTAGCGGTAGACCCATGTCATGGCAAGTACTACCCTCTCAAAGAAAACCGGCGTAAAGTAACAGTAGTACTGTTGCGTTCCTGTCGATGAGCGCTGGAGGCCGAAACCCTCGCCCTTTTTTATCCTTTCATTTTAATTCACCTCCCATTCCTTCCCGTTGTTAAGCTCGTTATGCGGCTCGCATTGCAAGGATGTATAGGCTACAGTAACTGTTTATCATCGTCATAATAAAATCATATTTGCTGTAGGAAATTCTTTTTCTAAATAGTAAACAAATGCAATGCAGACAGACGAACATACGGAAATGATGCAATTATAAAGGTTCCGTTTTTGCCATTTGGCTACGGAACCCTAAAAACTATAATTTTTTTTTTTTTTTTTAGAAGTTGGCAAACAAGCATACGGCCCACCTGATGGTAAGTGGATGCCGTAGCCTATGAGCGCTTGCAGCACCATTAGTAGGTGCCACTCACGCGTTGCCAACCTCGAGATATTAGTTCTTAAATCTCGTTCGCCCAGTAATTTCACTAGCGTACAATGCCCTTCAAACCGGAACACAGTAGTGCCTAAACACTACAATTTGGCGGCAGAATATTGGACACCGCGGTGGTACCTACCTAGCCGGCCTCTTGCAACAAAAGACCTACCACCAGTGTGACTGACTGCACTGGTGGAAAAAAAAAATATTATAAATATGCTAATTTTATTAAAGGCATCGTAAATATCAGCTTTTTAAATTAATCTCGATATCAACAAAATTATGCGAACACCATAGACTATAGATCTTTCTTAATTTCTAGCGCTGGAAATGTCAAGTCCAATATCGATTCATACTGCGGTAAATAATAGGACGACTGAAGCAGATTTATGGCTCCTTTTGCATATTCATTAATCTATTCATACCCAAAGAGGATATTAATTAATCTTACGGACTGTTTCGTATTGGTGCTCGTGTCTATAAATATAAATGACTCTCATAGCCGGGTACGCTCACTGAACGGTAAACGATCGGTGGGCTAAGCAACTTTAGGCGCGCTCAGTCACTAGATGGGTGATCGCATAGTGATATTTCAACGTGGTGTTTCGGTGGGCACGTACAAAGTTGGTCCCTGCTGTTACCAATTCCAGAATAGTCTATACGGGCCTATACGGGCGACCTGAACAACTCTGACACTAGCTTGACTACTAACTACACCATATGAAGAAAAAGAATTAACTTTCTTCTTTAATTGCTTGGCCATAAAATATCGACGTAAATACGGTATATAATTTAAAAAAATACAAAAGCATAGGCAATATAATATAACTTGTCTTTATCCCACGGGACAAAAATGGAGCATACATACTCCTTTCATTAAATAATATAATTACATTACTCTTCAATTTCGCTTTATATTCACATGAATGAAATGAAAGGCTTTGTATGAATCGTCATTGGGGTATGCCTGTGAATAGCACAAAGGATTTCATTGGATTGACTTAAATCTATTTGAGTAGTTTAACTATATTTAAGTAGTCTGTTACTGAGTTATTAAAAAAGCGAGGCTAGGTAAATGTAGCGATTGTATTGGTGCTTAACAAATACATCCCATCTACGCATCCGACCATATCTGTGGTGTAAACGCAGCCTAAAACGGCAAATAATCTTAGCGCCCGCCTGATGGTAAGCGATCACTATAGCAAATAGACTATTAATACATCAGAAGTGTCGGAAGCGCTTTGACGACCCAACAGAACGTAAGGTAGTTAGTAGTACTAAAAGATTAGTTTCGAGTCTCAGGTGTAAAGGTACTACTCCAGTCGATCCGACCCATTTATTTAAAAAGCAAAGTTCCACTACATGTAAAACAACATACACCTCGATACGGTGAAACTCCACTCTCGAACATCGCGACAAAACTTGAAACTCTACTCTTACTAGCTCGATGTCCGGAAATCCACAACAACGCATCAATCCCGGCGTCGGGATGTGACGACCCCATCGCCCGCTGTTGGAATAACCTTTGTCACAGCAGAGATTATTCCACCAGTGCAGTCAGTCACACTGGTGGTAGGTCTTTTGTTGCAAGAGGCCGGCTATGTAGGTACCACCGCAGTGTCAAATATTCTGCCGGCAAATAGTAGTGCTTAGGCACTACTGTGGTCTGATTTGAAGGGCATTGTGCGCTAGTGAAATTACTGGGCGGACGAGATTTAAGAACTAACATCTCGAGGTTGGCAACGCGTGAGTGGCACCTACTAATGGTGCTGCAAGCTCTCATAAGCTACGTCAACCACTTACCATCAGGTGGACCGTATGCTTGTTTGCCAGCTTCTAACATAAAAAAAAGCGCAATTTAGAAGACATTTTCTTCCTCGCACAACCACTCTTAGGAACCAACTTCCGCCGACGGTCTTGCGGAACTGATACGACATGGAAAGAGATAAATAAGAGATGCCTATTCTTTTCTTAAACGCCGGCAACGCACCTACATGCCTGCATGTTCATGGGCGACAACATCAGGAGAGCCTGCCCATTTACCACTCTTACATAAAAAAATACGATTTAAAATTTTCCATGAATTATTTTAAACAAGCTTTATAAAAATACCGCTATTACTCAATTTGCCAACACTTTTTCTTTTAATCCTCAGACAAGTAAAAATATACGATTAAATTTAGAACATGAAATTGAAAGTGCTTGGATCGAGAGTCCATTCAAACTAAACGATTTTTAAAATTCAAGCACCGTGATCAAATGCGTTTAATGTCATCGAAACAGATCAGCTATCTCTATAAACGATAAGGACCCTGGTCCCTGGCGCTTTTCTATAACATTCTAATTGCCTATTTGTTGTTTATCTTTGTTTAAGGTGGTTCGATTTTATCAATACTTTTGTGTTTTTGGTACGTAATACTGGAATATAACGTGCCATAAACATAACCATGTTTATAGGCTTAAGAGAAGTAAGTCGCCTTCCTAGCATTATTCTTGATATTTTTCCAAGGGTCTGCTTATTAAACTTCTCCGGCTTTGACAGGTTACTATTTTTTACACAGAGCGATTGCTATCTGAGTTCTGCAACCCTAAAAGCGAACTAGTAACTCATTGCATAAGAACAAATTATCAATTAAGTGGCAACGATTATTATCATATGATATTATGTGAAAGCAAATGGAACCGACTGCTTAACGCGCTCTCTGGGCCATTGCAGGGTGACCTACCAAGACAAATGCATCGGTACATATCGGTAAGCGTGAATCGAACCCACTGCCGTCCCTTCCTTCCTTCGTGTAAAGTACATAATAACTATTTTCTTTCCCACAAATTTTGTTGCTCAGAAAAATATGTAGCGTTAAGAATATCTGGGTTCTTCCTCACTTTTAAACTGGATTCAAAGTAGGTTAGCAAATATATTATCTACATGTAAATTATTTTTACAGTTCACTTGCTTTGATAATATTATTACTATTTTTAGTAAGCCTTACATCTAATTCTCTATAATTGACAGTCTACTTACACTTGATGTAGTCTTAAATATTTTTTTTTATGTTAGAAGTTGGCAAACAAGCATACGGCCCACCTGATGGTAAGTGGCTGCCGCAGCCTATGAGCGCTTGCAGCACCATTAGTAGGTGCCACTCACGAGTTGCCTACCTCGAGATATTAGTTCTTAAATCTCGTTCGCCCAGTAATTTCACTAGCGTACAATGCCCTTCAAACCGGAACACAGTAGTGCCTAAGCACTACTATTTGGCGGCAGTATATTGGACACTGCGGTGGTACCTACCTAGCCGGCCTCTTGCAAAAAAAAAAAAAGACCTACCACCAGTCAGAAAGAAATAAAGTATAGGAGTCAATCTTTTTCATACATTTTATATTTTAATTTAATATTTCGTCCAAATTATTAAACAAAGTGCCTAATATTCTACAAACACAATTTTATAATTCATGTTTAGTTAAATAACTAAAATATATCACAAAACTAATTTACTATTATTTAATATAGTTATAATTAACTTTGGTATTGAATAATTTAATAATTTATATCTAATACCGCGTTCCTCTGTTCCCAATTTACCTTTATAATTCAATTACGAAGGCGTCACCGGCTAATTGATATTTATTGTATTTCAGTGGTTTCGTTCTAATTTAATAACTTTAAATATTTAAAAAGATACATCTAGAATTGAAATGCTTTAGTTTATTAAAACCGTTAAAGAAAATGGAATTGTTTGCACATAAAATTATCAAATATGTTAATTCATTTCAATTCTATAACTATTCTAATATGGAATTCACGGTTTTGTAAATCTAAAAAAATATTTAAAATAATATTTCCGAAGAAAAATCGTTATTACTTACGAAATACTTGTCGCCTTCTTGCCGCTAGATTTTTTCTAGTCACGCTATCTATACTACATACGCAGAACGCGATGTTATCGTAATTTTCACATTACATTGCTAGCTACATGCCACACTAGCTGCGGATATTGAATAGCTTACACAACAATAGTTAGTGAACCAAAGATAAAAAAAAATAATGCTATAATAAATGTCATTAAATGACACTAATGAATGCTAGCATCGCTCGTGACTCATACGTCACAATTACGGCAAGGTTTCGCGGATAGGATACCTTATTAGTATGATTTCTACGGTTTTGCCTGAAGGGTATTTTTGGAGGTGAGATCATAATCACTTCTAAAAACCAGTGACAAGGAAGGAAAGAAGATTAAAATATAGAATAATAAATAATAAAAATAAGTAAGTATGTTTGTATGTATTAGGTGCTATTATTTATAAATACAACTTTGTCCTACTATCTCGCAATTTTTTATGAATATTGTTACTTTTATTAATCAAATTTTGTGCATGTGTTTATCTTGATGTTTGTTTCAAAGATTAGCATTTCAGGACTCAACCGTGCATCCGATTTTTCATCTGCAGTACCGTTTTAAGCAGCACTCGGAGCGTTTTAAAGGCGGATTATTTTGAAATGCAAACGTTGTTTCAGTTTGTTTGTCTTCTTTGATGTTTTTTGTTTATTTTATACCATATGGGTAACATAAATGTGAATAGCTTTTCCACTACCGTTGAGTTTAAACAGTAAATTAAAATTCAACATTATTTTATGTTTTTGTACAAATACAAATATTGTAAATATGACAGTTTCTATTGGGATCATTGTTAATGAAACAGTCTTAAATGGCTTAACTGTTGGGATGTAATATGATGTGATGCCGTGATACTAATTATTCCAGCAAAATGTTAGGTTCCTGTGAGCAGGGCAACTTTGAATGTTCGTTACTCAATCAGGCATTAACGACTTAAAGGATTGGGACAATATTAAGCACACAGACAGCTTGTTATTTGGATTAGCATAAACAAACAACATTCTACGAAATGTATTCAATTGAAAATCATGACAGATGTGTCTTATGGTACATTATTTCTTCTACATCATCATCATCATCATCATCATCATCATCATCATCATCATCATCGTCATCATCATCATCAGCTTTTATCGGTCCACTGCTGGACATAGGCCTCTCCAGCTTTACGCCACTGCGCACGATCTTTGGCCACTCTCAGCCAGCTCTACCTAGTAGCAGGACGTACTACGCTACGTTTGCAGGTCCGTGAATTCCACTCAAAAACCTTTTTACTCCAACGGTGGTCGGTTCTTCGGCTGATGTTGGGAAGTTCTAGTTATTCAATAAGTTCCACAACTGTATTACGTAAAACATTCATACACACCCTTAACACTAAAAAAAATTCAACGTAAACAATACACAATATGAAAGCATTTCATACAGCATATATCATAATCATCGTATAATATGTTATGACACACGTAAGCGATTACTCGCGCACCTGCACGAGCCTCGTACATCATTCAATATTTAGTGTCCCTAAACAAAACATTTCATCACACTCTGCGAGACCGAGCGCGTTTAGAACGTTGACGTAAAAATATATTCTGCAGTTGATTATATTTTAAAACAATACACAGTTTTGTATAAAAGGATTTTACAGTAAAAAATATGCGATATCTCTTTTAATCGCAATTGTAATCATAAATTAAACGGTATCACCCTATTGGTATAAATTGTTGTAAAAAAATGGAAAACTACTAGTTAAGATAGACACTAATTTATATGTGATTACCGGGAAATTTTTCTTTACCTTTTTTATGTCATGACGTAAACATACACGTAGGTTGCGATACTAGAAGTATCACATGCGTGTTGCCAATCCACGGGATAGGAGGGAAGGGAAAAAGGGAAGAGAGCTGAGGGGGTGAAAGATCGGGCCTCCGGAGCTCTCACTCATCGCCCTAAACACAACAGTACCTACTGATACTGTTCCTTCACGCCGAGTTTCTGTGAGAGGGTTATATTTCCATGATAGAGCCGGTCCCTTTGTGCTGACAGAAGCATGTCTCTACTACTACAAAACGATAGCAAGCAATAAACAACTCGCCTGGTGATTACCGATCCAATGTAGCACCAGAGTCATCACTATGCGTATTTACCTGACCTAAATAGGATTGAGTGAATGTATATAAAACGGTTCTTGAGTGGAGACCGCGGACCGGCAAACGTAGTGTAGGACGTCCTGCGACTAGGTAGAGCGATGATCTTCGCAAGGTGGCCGGCAAAAGCTGGATGAGAGTGGCCGAAGATCATGCTCAGTGGCGTAAAGCTGGAGAGGCCTATGTGCAGCAGTGGACTGATAAAGGCTGATGATGATGATGATGATGATATAAAACAATTGAAATGTATACTTGTCACAATAGATTAGTAACCCGGATAAGCTTCAGATCTGTACCAAAATAAAAGAGGAGTCTTTTTACTTTATTCCAAAAACAAATCCATAAAATACAATCATTTATCTATTCCTCAGATAGACATAATGTTTGGAAGAGCTCTTTGTAGAATAAAATAAAGAATAGATCTGCACGTCGCGAGTGAAAAGAAAATGTCAATTCTAACTAAAGAGATAAAGGTAATCTTCAGATGCGGGTTACATAGAAAAGAGCTATTGTAGGAAAGAGGCTTAGCGTTCGTCGCTATTGTGGGACGAATTTTCATGGACGTAACTATGTACGTACGAACGAATTACATTGATCAATTGTTGTTCACTTTGAGATACCGTATTGTACAGGTAATTTTGACAACAGAATTCGTTTTTAGTGATACTAGTAAGGATTAAATCTTAAATGGGATTAACAGTTTTGTGCTTGCTAAAACATTTAATATAATATTTCATAACCATAAGAAGAAATAAAGCAAAAATTAATCTAGATCCCAATATTTAAATTATTTTATTCCACAGATATCTTTTTGTTTTATTTTCATAAGGGTTCGAATGAAGCAATTTTATTGAACCCAATCTTTTTTCTGATCTGACGGAATTAAAAACAGCGATTAGACAAACTGAATTAAAAACGATTTAAGAGCATTGAATTAAACTATTTATAATTATGTTTAATTAAAAGATTTCTCGAATGTTTTTTGGACGACTGACTTTTAATGATCAATCAATAATACTTTACACTGTAAAATCAAAAAAAAAATCATGTCGCGCAACGCCGTTCATGTTTTCCTAAAAGTTGTGAGTTACTCATGTAAAACTCTGATAGCGTCAACAGCTCAATGGTAGAAGGGCCGACTCTGCTCTGCTAACGCGAAAGTCGCGGGTGGGATCCTGACTCCCTTGGGCTATTGTCCCACTCCTAGCGCAAGCTTCGAGCTTATTTGGAGGGGCCAATAGGAATATTAGTAATGACTTGAAAAACTATTGCTACTATTCTTTATTATTAAAAAAAGGAATAACTTCGTACTTTTAAGTGACCTTGGTTATTGCAGGACCCTAAATTATTAAAATTAACAGAATATATTGAATTTGAAAATTTTTAATATGATATATTATCCCGCATATAAATCCGCTACCGAACTTCACACCTGGGATATATCATCAGGCATTCTATGCAGAAACAAGGACAAGGTCGCTGGCCGGGATTATCGTCAGATTCGAGAGATTTACGAGGTAAGAGGCGAAGGTTTATATACTGCTTATATACTACGTTTCTATATATTTAGAAATATTCTTTATTACAGCCAATACATTCTATTCTTTGTTGCTTGATTTTATTTTGATGTATCAGACGGAGTGTCGGAAGGGAATCGAACCCGAGACCTGTGGCGCTTAAGGAAGGATCGCTACCGCTGCGCCACAACGTCGTCAAAATAATAATTAGTTCGTAAGGAATGCTATTCAATTTTTTTATTCACTGCACTTTTTCAATAATTATTAAGTGATACAACAATAAGATATAACATACTAGATTTAGAATAAAGATAACTTTAAAGAAACAAAGGCTGTTAAAAAACAGATCTTATATAAATATAATTATGGTCCTTTTCAGTATTTATGTAATAATTATAAATAGAATAATAGTTTTAAGTGAGTCCAAGTACTTATTTAATAAACCATCCAAAAATAAGACCATATCTAGCAGCTTCGTGTCACCATACCACAAAGTAAACCGCAACCTCATGAGTATGAGCAAGCGTCACAAGATAAGTTTGGTGCACAAATACATTTTAAAGTATCAGGATTCTAAAAATTAACCTGAATAGCTATAAATATATTTAGCTAGAACTCCAAAAAACGACTATGTAATTTCCCAAGCTCCAAACAAACATGCTATAACACGAAGTGAGTGCTTCAATAAGCCATCTTTATAAGCCACTTTAAAACTTAGTAATATAAAATTTTCCTTGAGCGCTTAAATTTGTATTTTATATTATATCACTTTTCATAAAACTCTTAAGTTACGGTCATGTTATTAGTTATTAAACTACAGTTCATGCTACAAGGATACGTCGACCGCAGGTGCTTCTTAAGCTTTATTAAATTGTCGCTATGTTTTATATTAATCATATAACGGAATTGTTATCGGTTTTTATATACATATATAATAAAAATATAAACAAAAAAACTTTTATTATTTTATTAATACTCGTAATTATGTTTATTTAAATTGTTAAACAAAAAGTTATAGAAGTAGACAAAATATAGATACGGTTATGTAATTTATGGTAATTTGATTGGTTTTAAAAAATAAATTAAAATTATATTATACGAAATGTAAAAATCAATAACGCCATGTATGTAAATATATATAATGTGGATTATTAATGTAAGCAATAAAGAATAAAAACCAATAATATTTTTAAATAAAAAGTAATTATCGAGCATGATTTTATGATAATTGTGATTTGTTGCTTTCGATATAAATAGTGTAGTGGAGTAGCGAGGCGAAGACAAATGAAACTAAATGAAATAAAACTAGTTTTCACTTTGTCGGTAGCCTAGATGACTTCCTATTATAATTTGTAACTCTGTTTGTAAGTAAAATATAAAAAGAGACGTGAAACCATGTTTGTTTACAATATACGCAATTTATCATTGAGTATTTTTTGAATAACAAAACGAAAAACGAAAAAAAAAATCATTCCTACCGTATGTCCCACGACACGTTTTAATTTTTATTATATTGCTATTGAAGTATTCAATGTTACAAGAGCAACCAATTATAACATATCAATCAAATTATAGTGAAGTGCAACGCTCGGTCGCGACTGTTTGAGCTCGCCGGCATGTTTCCGACGCGGTTATTTGATGATGCTTGTTGGGGTCTTTTCACTCGAAACGGCGATTTTTCTGAACTGATTAATATCATATTCTGAAAAAGAATTGATAATTGTAATGTAGAACTGAGGATATTTCTAAAAAATTAACTTTTCCATTTTAAATTTATTTCAATATTTTATCGGCGGTGGTCTCGAGTTATTGGCATAATTGATCTTATAAATATTTGTTTTATCAAATGGGGGTGGCATGTTCACTGTGTAAAAAAGAGCCTTTCAAAAATAGAGATAAAAAAAATTGTTTTGATTTACGTTCTTATGTCTCTGTCAGATTTCCGATATACAATGACTGCCCTAGTTGAGTTCATTGACTAAATTTTTTAAAGCTGAATAAATAATAATAATCTTTTGGAAATATATATGCCTTTAGAAGTGAAGTAACAAAATTTGTATGGAAATAATTTTAAAATAATATAATTAACCTATATTTAATATTGATGAAATGCGAGGCACTAACAAGTTATATGACTGTATTGTAACAAGATGTTAAAGAATCATAAACCAAACCAACACTTCAAACATCACACCTATATAGCGCACTGAACAAAACTGCTGTACGTAGACTTTCCATCACATATAATAAATGGGGGTTGTTTTTATTCTCTCATAAATCTCCGCACAGCCTCAATATGTTAGTTGATAGTCGCATCGCTCTTCCTATACGCGTCCGTAGGTGTGTTGATTCCAATAACAAGTCACAGCTATAGGCATATTACTCTGTTAAATTGACACATAGCTTAAACGAAATGGTAGTTTTGCTAAGATTAGTTTTATTTAATAAACATTAGCAATGCTTTTTAAGGCATTAATAATAATTCTATTGCCCGTCAAAAAAAGCTCGAAACTTGCTTTAGGAGTGGGTCGGCCCTTCTACCGTTGAGTTATTGAGGCTTTGCAATTATAAATATAATATTCGGTTTTCTAATAGTCGGAACCGGGTGAATGAAAAGCTTTAAGGACCCCATAACTCTGTAATGAATCTACTGGATTGACTTTTTCTTCCTAGCATTATTTTCCGGTATTTACCCAGGATCTGCAGAAGCAACTTTAGGTGCGATCGGTGACCGTATGGCGGTATTTCAACTGTGTGTCTCTGTGCTTCAAAGTTGACACCGTTGTGGCGTTGTGGGTAGCGAGTCTGGCTTAAGCCTCGACGGTTGCAGGTTCGCTTCCCGCTCAGAGCAGATGTTTGGATTAATCGTACAGGCATGTTTTCCGGTCTGATTGTGTTTGTCCTTGTCATTGTGAAAGTTTCCGGACCCCCGACACAGGATATAATTATCCTAATGGGGGCCGTTGAGTGTGTAGCGTTTATTTATTATTTATAAATGGTCATGTAAAAAGAAAAGTCAAGTCAGAGGCCTATGCAAGTGACATGAACAACTCGGACACTAGATCGGCTACGAACCACTCAATAAGAAGAAGAAGACTTAGGTATGAACATTATAACTTTAACACGGTTCTTTGTTTTTATCATTGTGTGTATAGTATTATATATGTATTATTATTTATGTAAATGAATAATAATATAAAGAATCAAATATTCGTATGAAATATACAATAAAGTATATAACTTGTTAAGCAGCTGACTGCAGTCGTGTGAGAGTTTAAGTTGCCAGTAGAATTTTTTTTAAACGTTAAAATGTACGAAAAATGAAATTGAATTTTTATTTAAGGTTGCACTGACGTTTAAATTACTACGTTGATGAAAAATTAACAGTTAAAAATTCAGATGAAAATAAAATAAGTGCGGTAGTATTTTTTATTTTATATTTTTCTTTTTGCTAGTAACATGTTTTTATTATAAAACGTTATACCCTTTATTACTTAGTTATTCTTGTTATGTTATTCATTATAAAACATAATAATTTAATTTTTAAGACCTTAAAAGAATGCTTATACACGTGTCTTTTTTTTACAAAAACTTTCAAAACTTAATTAAATCTATCGCGAACGAGGTAGAAAAAAAGTGTACATTGAAAAATATTGCGTAGATCATACCTATTTCATTAAAAATAAATATCTTACATGAACTATCATTGACGCCCGTTTGGCATTTTGGTACCGTAGCCTCGACGGTCGCGGGTTCGATTTCCGCTCGGGACAGATGCTTGTAATGATCAAAATGTATTAGCTTTTGAATTTTGAGTGCCTTGGAGAGCAGGCAAAGATGGCGGCCTCAATCACATAACATCTGATAATAAATTATTTATTATAATTAATTAATAATAATCGTTAATTCCAATTAGTCATTGGTTCACTCTTAGAGTACGGAGGTCAGATGACAATAATTGCGCTGAATCCAGATATAAGTAATGTGCAGACCCTAAGAAAAATTCCGGATGTAGTACTAGGAACAATAAGATAAGCTATTAAGTATCAAAACGTTTTATCCTCCCGTAAACCTTTTTATAACTACCAAAAAAATCCTGAGAGCATCGAAAACGAACAACAATCCAATATTAATATTTACCTCTGCACTCTCATACGCTGCTCGTTAAATATTTACAACTATCGGGGCCTTTATATTTTATGTCCTGCCTCGATGTAAAATCTTATTGACTCTATAAGAATCTTTACTGTCGAACGAAAATAAAAATGCTGTCATTCGTCGATACAGTTGTAAAAATAAAATAAGTTTTTTTAGTGACTTTAAATACGTCGAATAGGAAGAAACAATTCAAGTTGATATTGACTTCAATGAATGAGTTGAATATAAATAACTGTTTTCAAAGTAGCATAGTTTTGAAATATTTTCCAAAATGTTTACGATATTGATCTAAGAATTTTAAAGAGTTTATTATATACCTGAACATACGCTCGGGCAGATGCTTGTTAAAATTTCTGTTTCGGTCTGGGCATTTGTCCGTGTGCGTCTCCCCACCATGACTTGGAGAGCACGTTAAGCTGTCGGTCCCGGTTTTTATCACATAACATCTGATAATAATCGTTAACTCTTGATAAGTATATTGCTCATATCGAATGACTTACTGGTTCACCCTTAGGGTTGCAGAGGTTAGATGGTAATCGCTCTGTGTAAAAACTAGTAACCTGTCAAATCCGGATAAGAGTAATAAGCAGACCCTGGGTACATAAAATACCGGCAATGAAGGACGAAGAAGATCGTGCACCACAACGATATAATAGGAACAAAACACATCTCGTTAAATGCAATTAAATTATCTCATATTAAAAACAACAATATCTTTTTACATAAGCTTCAATTACGTTTTGATTTCAGATGCCCTCGGTGGGCACAACATCTGCCACGGCCAGGCAGACAATCGTACAATCGATGTGCGAAACAGTGAACATTTGCTTCCCGCCCTCGTACCGCTATAAACATTTATTCTTTATTAAACAATTACATTTTACAAGAAACTTTTAACATTCTTTTTAACATTGTTCTATTTAAATCTATTTTACTAAAGCTATTAACTATTGTCTAAAGGACCTTTCAATAACATGTGTACTTTCTATAGACTATTATTTCTATTTACTTAACTATACTTTACTGTGTCTATTTATTATGCCTATTATACCTATTTAAACTTATTTGTATTATTGAACTATCTTTAAACTTAAACTATTTTCGGCTGTCCTGAACAGAAGGAATTGTAATAAAATTTTATTTTTTTAAGTTATAATAATATTTTTTTATTATTAACATTATTTATTATTTACAAAAACCTGTATACACTCAACAAAAATAATCGTCGCGACACCACACTGTTCAATGCGAAATAGAAATGAAAATATCTGGCTTGCTTTCTATAAGAGAGAGAGAGACAGACAGAGAAACGCGACGCCGCACAGCTAACAATAGCTTACTATAGCAAAAAGTGTCGTGACAACTTTTCGTAAGAATTTTTCCGTCTAGCCCCCTTTCACAACGCGCGATAAGGAACTTCGTTCCAAAAATTCCAGCAAAATCGATCCAGCTGGTACAAGCAGACAGACAATATGCTGTTATTATTTTTTGGTATGTCTTGTATGATTAAGCCGTATAACGCTTTATCTATATTGAAATACTCTATAGTAGCTTCAAATAGCGACCCTTCTCAAAGTATTGTTTTGACATGTTCTGAAATTGTAGCCAAATTTTAGTACTGATAGAAACTTTTCACGGCATGATCACGAAAGGAACATTCGGAATAAAACAAAACAAAGTTTCATACTGCTTAATTTATGATTGCCGCGTGTATCACTGCTTTTGCTATAAACAAAATGTTCCAAGTTTATGGGTTTCACGTGGTGACATTTCAATCATCTCGGCATATTTGTGTGATCCAGGGATATGCTAGACAGCTTGGAATTGATTAAATTTATTAAATTGACAATAGGTATTGCTAACTCCATAATCTTTACGCTAACGGTGAAATTTATGCTTAATTTAAAGGCTAAATTATATTGTAATAAAAATGTTGTACGTTAACCGTAAAATATTATTGTAGCGATTTGTGAGCGCTGTGTTCGATGTATCCATTTTTTTATAATGCTGCGTGAGGGGGTCCAAAGATTTGGATTAAAACTTCTGATGGCTCTAAATGTGACAGATTTTAATGAGATCTTCACGGTCACAGAACCGAACTTCACAAATCACAGGTCAATCCCACCGCCAACCCATGCTCCTTCCTCTCGGCATACGAAGCTAATCACGGGAGATGGACGGGGTACTTGCGCAGGGCTCTTTCCCCTGGTGTGCATTTGTTGATTCCCTACAAATATCTCTATTCCAGTATACAACTCACAGGTCAATCGTAGTCCAGAAGGAAAGCCGAGGTTATTGATCACTTTTAGTTTCTTGGCTCGTTGCTCAGAACTGAATGACTCAGTCGACGCGCCGAGCCGCTTATATAGCGCAGAACACGGGTTCTAGAAAGTTCCATCCACGGAATGTTACACGGAAAGTTACAAGAACACATTTTTCTAGAATCTACGAATTACGAAGGAAGAGACAGTGAGAGTAGCGAGCGATGTCGAACGCTATGTCGCTGGTAATAAAGTTCTACCCAACAATAACATGACGGTGGAAATCAATCGTATAACTGGTCTAAACTCTACACGCTTGTAATAGCAGTCGTATCACAAGTGTGTTGCTAGTCCGGGGGAAAGAGGAGAGAGAGAGAGAGAAGAGAAATCAAAGTAATTAATTGTAATTAATATGAATGTATGGATACTCATTAATCAATGTGATTTGGCTAAAATATATATATATTATTGTAGATTCATTAGTCTCTGAACGATACGAACCCCACAGAAAACCTGATGTCGAGTCATTACGTAGTAATAACGTGTAGTGAAATAGCCGATTTATCCACATGAGTGTGGTGAACCACAATGGAAAAGTAAAAGAGCTTCGTTAGTTGCAAATATTTGGATTATGTGTGTAAAGAATAACGTTTACTGGTGTGATGATTTTAGCAACAAAAATTTCAAATTTCTTTGTACAATTTTTCATGAAAAATAATAATAAATAAGTAAACGCTACATACTCAACGGCCCTATTAGGATAGCTATATGCTGTGTCGGGGTCCGGAAACACACACATGGACAAGAACAAACACACCCACACCGGAAAACATGAGTGAATGATCAATACAAGCCTGTTCCGTACGGTAATCGAACCCGCGTTGCTACCGCCACAACGTCGTCAAACAATCACTTCAAGAATTTATGATTTGTTTTCAATACTAAGTGAACTTGTACTTTTAGGTCATGAAGCCACTAGCAAAAAATTGAAAATGCTTGTTTAACTAAGCGTAAGGAAATTCGTTAGCCTTTTTCCCGTTCATATTTTATTCTACTAACGAATTTTTTAGCATTGTTGAACAATACTTTCATGATTTATGAAGTACTATGTACAATAAATTAAAGCTTGTGTTTTGTATAAATATTTATGCAAACGTCTATTTCAAATAGGTCACGAGGTACAAGCACGAATCTTTGAAACATTTAAAACATATAACGTGTACATTTTATGAAGTAATATTTTACACGTTTTAGCACTTATTATAGCTACTGCATAGCAGCTATGTTCTTATTGAGTCTTTTAAGAAATATGCCAAGCTATATTTGAACTACAGATTCGAGATTTTTTTTTTTATGTAAGAGGGCAAACGGGCAGGAGGCTGATGTTTATTTATTTATTTATTTATTTATTTATTTATTTATCACTGTAATGTCTTACAAATATTTAACTTAAATTCTAATTAAAAACTAAATAGTAAGCTTATTATATAATAACTAATTCTATTTTATAAAAAATATAAAGTAAAGTATAAAGAAAAATATAGACAAAACAGCGAAAGGCCAAACAGCTCAGCATGTGCTTCACGACTACAAGTCATTCAGCGCTGATTTTCAGCTGAGGCCTGCAAGTGACGTGACAGTTGACAGATACAAACTATTTCTTAAGCTTATTGCTTATAATTTAAACAATACTAATGTATAAAAGAGAGAGAAAAAGAAAAACAAAATAATTAAGCTATACATATGGAGGTAAATATGATTTTTCAACTCAAAGATACACATACAAAGTATTTGCCATATTAGAACTATTAACTTATGTACGAGTGTGAGTTTATGTTGTAGACGGGTGTGAGTTTGTGTTGTGGAACGTGGCGAATTAAAGTAGAGAAGCCTCAGCTACATTGTCTTCATTTTCTATCTGGGATTCTAGTAAAAAGTTCTTTAAATGCTTTTTAAAACTGAATTTACTCAAACCGTTACGGATTGGAGGGGGAATATTATTCCAACAATGAGTTGAGGCATACTTGAAACTTCCTTTGAAAGATGCAGAATGATGCCTAGGAACACTAAGTATGTTTCTACATCGTCTTAGACTTTCACCGTCTCTCACCCAACTTAGTTTATTAAAGAGGTATGTTGGCCTACATGCTTTAATTACATCAAAAAGGAGACAAGCTAGATGTAATTTTGTTCTGTGTTTCATTTTTAATATGCGATTCTCATTCAAATATGATGTTACGTGAGTTCTAGGTGGAATTTCAAAACAAAAACGTGCGCAGGCATTTTGCACCCTTTGAATAAGTCTTTTTGTTTTACTTAAGAGACGAGGCCCATAAACAACATCAGCGTAACAAAATTTAGACAGCACCAAACTTTCAACCAACCGTATACGCAAGTTCTGACTGAGATGGTTTCTAAATCTATATAATATTTTGAGACGATAGAAACAATTTTTGACCAAAGTAGTCACATGTTCCTCAAATCTTAATCCGCTATCGAATATAATGCCTAAATTTCTCGTCTTATACACCCGTTCTAAAAGTTTCCCATTTAAAATAACTGAAGAGGAACTGAAATTTATTGTATGTAATTTAGGCTTAGTGCCAAATACCATCACCTTTGATTTAACAGGGTTTAAAACAAGCGAATTACTCTCTGACCAACAAGTCACTCGTTGAAGATCCTCATTAACTTTTTGCACAGCCGTATGGTATTCAGTAGGCTTGAAAGAGTAATAAATTTGCAAATCGTCTGCGAACATGTGGAATTTACAATTCTTGATACAGTTGACTATGTCTGTACTATACAGAATAAAAAGTAGGGGTCCCAAAATGGATCCTTGGGGAACACCCCTAGTAATATGTGCCATCGAAGAGCAGAGTTTAGTACCATCCTCTTGTATGATTTCAACATATTGAGTTCGAGAGCTTAAATAACTATGAAACCATCTTACTGTTTTGGTGTCGAAACCATAGTAGGATAATTTTGATAAAAGCAATGTTATATTAATACTATCAAAAGCACGGGAAAAGTCCAGTAATACCAAAAGGGTACACATACCATTATCCTGTGCCGTTAGGATATTATCAGTAACATCTAATAAAGCAGTAACTGTACTTCTACCTTTTCTAAATCCAGACTGAAAATCGGGAAAGAAATTGTTACTTTCGATATAATTAAGAACTTGTGTGTAAACTACCTTTTCCAAGATCTTTGAAATACAAGGTAATATACTAATTGGACGTAGATCTTGGAGTGTAGACGGATTAAGACACTTAGGTATAGGACGAATAACTGCTACTTTCCACTCATCTGGAAAAGTTGACGAAACAATTGATAAATTAATAATTTTTGTTATCAAGTCTAAGCTTTGAGGTAGCGTTAAGTATAGCATATCCAGATTTATTTCATCACTTCCTTCAGAATTAGAGTGTAAACTTTTAATAATCTTAATTATATCTTCTACATTAGTAACATTAAGAGTAAATTCTATATCAGTTGTCCTATTAAATTCGTAATATGTTAACATTGACAGAGGAACCTCTACTTTACCTGGTACATTTAAAAAATGTTTATTTATTTCGTCTGGGTTGTTAAAAATATGAGGTAGTTGTATTATTTTCTTAGTAATCACGGTATCTTTAAGATTCCTCCATAGTTGCTTAGGATAATTTATTTTATTGTTAATATTATAGTTAAAATATGCACGTATCTCACTATTTAACGATTCACTAACTAAGCGCTTATAGCTTTTATAAATATTTTTATTCTCATCTGTCTTTACATTACGCCAATGTTTATGCGATTCATCCCTTAGCTTCATCATCAACTTAATATTATCAGTTATCCACGGTTTTTGTCGTTCTCTTACTAACTTGGTTATTTTGGGTGCTTGGTTATTAAACAATTTTAAGATATGAAAATTAAATGACGCTACCATTAAATTAACACACTCTAAAGAACCTAAACTTGTCCAGGGAATGGACTGTAGTTCTTCATTTAATTTATTTAAAGACATATTTTTAATTGGTCTATAGGTTAAACGTTTTAGAGGAATTTTTCTTTTTAATATTAAATACACACTCAATCAAAGCATGACTGCTCAAAGTTGGAATGTGTGTTATGTTCGTATTTAGCACATCAATATCCGTACATATCACATCAATAAGGCTTTCATGATTATCTATAAAATGAGTGGGAGAGTCAATTATTTGATTTAACTGTAATATATTTAAAAAGAATTGAATTTTTAGTTGCAGAACTATCTTTGTTTAATAAGTTGATATTAAAATCTCCTAGCAAAATAACATAATCATGATACGAAAGGTACTGTATAGTTTCCGTAAGAACGTCTAGAAAGACATCCACGTTCAGCCACGGAGGTCTATATGCTGTACCAATTAAGATTTTTTTCGATTTTGAGGATAAAGATATCCACATTTGTTCTACTGTATCATGCCGCGGAAATTCACAAGAACGTACATTTAAACCTCTTTTTATGTAGAAGGCTACACCCCCACCCCGCCCCCCGCGGACATTATCTGGGCGAGGAATATGCTGAAGCCGATAACCAGACAAAGAGGGTGCACGGCCCTCCTCACCGGCGCGTAACCATGTTTCATTTACTGCCATCACATCAACCTTAATTCGATCCATACCTATTATAAATTCGTCATGACCTGTTCCCAGTGAACATGCGTTCAGAAGACTAATTTTAAATTCATTTTTATTATTGAATGTTAATCAACTGAAAGAAAAACAATCTGTACGTAAAAAACGGCGGTTCACTAAATAAAAAATAAAAATAAATAAATGTAAACATGTTTATAATATCAATAAAATAGCTACGTAATCCAAGTGACTTATTTACAGTGTAAGACAAATTATAATTCATAAGTAATACTTGTGTATTATTTTTTAAGTGTCGTGTTTGTATGTATAATAATTTAATTATTGTATCAAATATGGCTAAATCTACGAGCACATAATCTTTATTTTTACAACTAAAAGTGTAAATAATTACAAAAATGAAAATTAAAACTATAATAAATTTGATGTTACTAATTCTATCCGTTTTAAAATAAATATTAGAATAATGTTGATAACAAAAAAAAGGAAAAAATATTACTGATTTCATAAATAATAACGTAATATAACTCACAAAAAAACTTATAAATAGTAAGTAAGTGCTGAGGTTTTCCCAACACGCTACAGTATGGGTTTCTTCAAGGGAAGGTTGAAAAAGTTTTTAAGGGGTCGGCAACACGCACGCGATACCTCTGGGGTTGCAGGCGTCCATAGGCTACGGTGACCGCTTACCATTAGGCGGGCCGTACGCTTGTTTGCCACCATCGTGGTATAAAAAAAAAAAAAAAAAGTTTATAAAAAGAAACGGACAAGATTTATACAACAACAGAACCAATCAAATCGCTGCCAAAAATTTTATTGATATCGGAATCCGATTGTATACGACATATCGTTGAACCAGGTTCTTTCCGCATGTATATATGCCCGCTTCGTGTCCAAGTGTATCGCCAGCCGTTTCTCTTTCCTTCCTCGCGCGCCTTGTAGAACAACTGTCGATTAGTACGAGTCAAACGTTTGTTAATATAGATACGAGATGTATATCCATCAGTGATGCCTGCCGTGTCTATATTTCGCCTACGCGAGTACGCGGGCTGCACGTATAAATTCATTTCTCAGATCGCGGCGCGCCAGTCGCACGGTGATAGGTCGCGAACGTTGACGCTCATCACCAGATTGTGTATTTTTACGCGGCGGACCATTACGCCCCGAATAAACTATATCTTTAGGCTCAATAGCGACCCCAATCTTTGATGCTATAAGACATATAAGGTGATTGCTGTTTTCCGAACTCTGTTCTGGAACACCAACAATATCCAAGTCGTTTAATAAGCTTTCCTGCTCACGATTATTCAACTCAGTTTTTAGTAATGTAATGGTATCTAGGACATTTTCCTGTTGGCTACTACCTTGAGTACATGAGCACTTCTCCTCCAGAGCTGACATCCTTTGCTCGACATTATCAACTCTGCTGGTAAAATTTTCGACCGCAGAATTTACACGTGCAAGCTCTTGCCTAAATAAAACAATTTCTCGCAAAACATCTGATAATTCGCTTCGAAGTAGTTTTATATCATCCCTTAAGTTATTATCATAGGCCTCGACTAGACCCTCCCCCACACATGCGTCTACAGTACTTTTCGCCATTCCTGGAATTGTCGTTCGCTGCTCCACAGGTGCAGTAGATGATTTATTTTTGCATCCTCGGCATGCCCATTTAGGTGGAGTACGGGAGTCCGGATTTGTATTAACCGCGCAAGTGATACGATGAAACATATGGGTACACTTAGAACACTTAACGCCATCTGTTGCTGGAATATACTTTCCGCATTGACTGCACCTGTTTGTCATGTTTATAGCGTAATTTGTTTATCTGTACTATATCACTATCGTTTGTTACCGACTAACACTAGATGGCACTAAAGCTCTTGAATATTTGTATTACAAATATATATAATTATGATAATTTTAGGTTTTTACTAATCACAACAGCATACACAAATGTTTGAAAACTGCTCAAATAACTTTAAGATAAGTAGAACGTTAATAGTATCACCATAACAAAAGTACACTTTTTAATGACGGTACACTTGTTTCAGTACAGTGTTTCGGATTGAAGAACATTGTAGCTACTGAATTCAAAGGGCAAAGGAGGATGAATGATTTTACAAGCGCTCATGGACTACGAACGCTACCATCAAGTAGACCGTAGATTGCTTGCCCACTTAGTTAATTAAAAAACAAACAAAATAATAGCTTAGTAATACTGTTTTAATTTGAGTATTAGATTTCAATAGAAATAGGTCTTGGAGAGAGATATCTTTATGACTCAAAATACTTATCAAGTATAGCTAAACTATTCTTCAAAGAATACAAGCATTTAAGGTATCCAGCTTCCGGAACAAACTTTACAAGAAATAAGACCGTATCGCTCTCTGGAGTTGAAAACAGTTTGACAAGGGTAAAGGATTTAAATTTAAACTATCCTTGAAGTTGAAGAAAATTCCTTGCGTATTTTCAACAACACCGCTGTAGAAGTTAAATCAATGTTGGACGTGCCACCTTAGTGAATGATGAACTAAAGTGAATGATGAACGTGATGAGCCTGGCATGAATATATCTAATATATAAAATTCTCGTGTCACAGTTTTAATTACCATAGTCCTTGGAAACCGCATGACTGATTGAGGTTATGAGGACCTACTGAATATACATACATATAAAATTTTATCAAAACCTGGATTAATATATAGGATACTATTTATCCCGGTAAAATGTCGGGTTCCCTTGGGATCATCAAAAAACTATAAAATAAACGCTACACACTCAACGGCCCACATTAGGATAGTTATATCCTGTGTCGCGGGTTCAGAAACACATACAAGGATAAGGACAGACACACCCAGACCGGAACACATATCTGTATGCCCAATACAATCGAACCCGCGACCAGTGGCGCTTAAGGCAGGTTCGCTACCGCTCCCCCCCAACCGCAGATGTCATCCCTGCGGTACCCTGGGCTTGTCGTGCCGGGGGGCTCAGTAGCCGGGAGTAATTAAGTCGATTGTGCAGGAGGCACCTTCGGCTACCCGGTGAAGCGAACAGGGTTGCCGGCTTCCCGAGTCTTCGGACCAGACTCGGGAGTCGGTCGGTGGGGCCCGCAAGGCCCACCCGCGTTTACGCGGGCGTGTATATATGTATATATTGGAGGTTTGCCGACTTCTTGGGCTTGCCCTGGAAGTCGGCTGGTGAAGGCCGTAAGGCCCCGGAGTTGTATATATGTATATGTGTGTATATATTGGGGTTTTGCCAACTTCCTGGGTTTTCTCAGGAAGTCGGCACAGGTGGAGGCCGCAAGGTTTGAGCGCGAAAGCGCTAGGGGGGTTATTTGTATATTTGTATATTTGTATATATGTATTATATTTGGGGTATCGCCGGCTTCGTGAGTTTATTGAAAAATAAACTTCCCGAAGCCGGCCCAGGCGGAGGCCGTAAAGCCTAGGCGCGCAGGCGCCAGGGGGGTATATTTATATCTTTATATATGTATTAGTATGTATTTTATGTATATATGGCGGCACTATGTTGCCGCCCCAGGAAGGCCCCTCGGGGCAAGCGTCGGGGCGTCGCGGTTGAATGCTACGGTGATCCCGCGACGTCCCGCTATGGCGCTAGACGGGACCTTGGGGTTTTAGTGGGTATGGGGGCCAGGTCCTATAAGGACATTGCACATGGCCTCGAGTCCCACACTCCCCGCGCCACTTTTACCATCTGTCCCGGCGCGGGGTTGCGTAAATGCATTTCCCCAAGTAAATAAAAAAAAAAAAAAAAAAAAAGGTTCGCTACCGCTGAGCCACAACGTCGTCAAAGCGCGATAGGAGCCGCGGGCACAACTTACATTATAAAGTCGTGAAATGATTTGAGATATTAGAGCTCTTTAGTAATATGTTTTTTTTAATCATGATATCCAACTATAATCATTATATTTAACTAGTATTTGGAAGCAGCTTCGCTTGCGTGAACAGCGTGTTCAAATGTGCTTTATTAGTCGGTGGTTAATGCTTGAAAAGGTAAAAGACGTAATATAGAGTTAGAGAGACCGTATCGAAGTTAAAACTCTATAGTGCGTTTCTTGTTAATCCAAAGGGAACTTAATATTTTTCCGGCATAAAAAGTATCTTATGTTGCCATCCAGATAAAAGTCTATATCTATGCCAAATTTGTTTGCTTGCCTTGAGTTACAAGCACCGTTCACACCGTTGTGGCGTTGTGGGTAGCGTGTCTGCCTTAAGTCTCGACGGTTGCGGGTTCGATTCCCGCTCGGGCAGATGTTTGTTAAAAATTTCTGTCTCGGTCTGGGCGTTTGTCTGTGGGTCTCCCCACCGTGCCTCAGAGAGCACGTTAAGCTGTCGGTCTCGGTTATTATCACATAACATCTGATAATAATCGTTAACTCTTGATAAGTAAATTGCTCTTATCCAATGAGTTACTGGTTCGCCCTTAGGGTTGCGGAGGTCAGATGGCAATCGCTCCGTGTAAAAACTAGTAACCTGTCAAATCCGGATAAGAGTAATAAGCAGACCCTGGTTAAAATAAAATACCGGGAATAATGCTAGGACGAAGAAGAAGCCTTGAAATACAAGCACCCAAACATACAATTTTCACCTTTATTATATTAGATATACGAAAGTTCCAAACTTCACATATCAAGGGATTTGAATCGGTACAGTTGCTTCTGAAGAGGATGACCACGATGCGGCTGCTGTAATCATCATAATTATAGCGACCGGTCGCCGTGAAGCCTCTTCGTTGTGCACGAAAAATATTTTTCGGTGATGTTAATTTTAACGGACTGCTTCATAAGGAGAGCAATATTTTTCGACCCATATACTAGAAATTGTAAAATAGTAGTATAGTGCAGTTAAAAATTGGCATTTGTATTGTAATTTTTTTTTATTTTGATTTAAAAAATATTTTAATAGGGGTTAAAGTAATCTCTGTCTATCTACTCCGAGTAATTTAACTTGTATACTAGTAAAAATTAAATAAACCCAACTGTCACTCATAAATACCACGTCCATTTTAATTGCTGAATCTCTATTAACACTCACACTTAAATTATTTACTTACTATTAAGTATTACTTGATATTCTCGAAATCTGGAACACCTCAGGCTATTTCGTAATCAATACACTTCATCCCTTAACTCCAGATGACGTCGTATCGCGTCGCTAATGAGCCGAAGCGAGGAGTGAGTTTCAATTTACTATATAAGCTGCTAGCCGCTACCAATAATTGTTCTAGAAGAATATTGACGTGAAAAGTTGTAGTATCTGTACGCTTGCATTTAGTTCATTTATCAAGAAAATTAGGAACTTCGTTCCAAAAACCTTGTCAGATCAACAAAACTATTGCTTGCTTGATAAAATAAAATATATGTTGGCACATGACGAAGTATAGATCCTATTTAATACGTTGTATTAGAAAGACAATATTTGAAAAGATGTCATTCTAACAAAGAGTCATATCGATGGTTACTTCAATATTTCACTTATACCAATATATAGAAAATTATTGTCGTACCGCATATAAAGGGACAAATCGTTAAAATCCGACGTAGTAGTTACAGCGCTGTGCAATTTATTGTGTTATCTAGTAAAAGGATTTAAAGCATTGTTAGTTACAATAAGTTGTTCATAATGTTAACCTGCTTGGACGAAATTCATAAAGGCTCCAGGCTATCCTAAGCTTAGTTTGACTCAAAACGAATACTGATAAAATCACAGGCGTGGTTTTATATATCAAAAATCGATTGTAATCTATATTTGGACTACTTTTTTAGGTACTAAAATGGGTAAGCTCTTGACCACCATCGAGCACGAATGCATAGATGAGGGTACGGTGGAGCGAGTTTACTCATAAGAAGCCTGAGTACTCGCACCTTGAAGAGGTTCAGGTTGTTTGCGTTTGGAAATACTGACGCCGGAAGTGAATTCCACACCCTGGCTGTGCGCATTATGAATGAAGAATTTTTTTTTTTTTTTTTTTATTTATTGATAAAGTACATATGAAAGATATGTACTTTATAAGATTACAATCTAGCCTTAATGGCTAATAAGTAATTTAACTTTAACCTAAACTTATACTCTAAGCTATTCTAAGACCGCGTTAATAACACGTATCTTATTGTCTCTAATAACTTAAGGCGAAGACACTTTGTTCTTGTGTTTATTATCAACTATATATATATATTATTATATTATAGCACTTACACTAATTATGTTTGTCACATATAACTGTCACTATCATATATCACTGTTTCCCAAAACACTACACCAGGTCAAAAGGCTTTTTCCTTTTGAGCCTCCTAATTGTGTCCGTAACGTCAAGTAGCTGAATGGCCTCAACGTTTACATGGTGATGAAGCCTATATTCATGAGCTTCCGCATATTTTTGTACTATTTTGGTTACGAAGTCCACTTTAAGGTCCTTGTGAAGGTCTTCGTTTCTAATGTACCAAGGAGCATTAACGATGCCTCTAAGTACTTTATTTTGGAATCTTTGAATAATCTCAATGTTGCTCGGTCTGGTACATCCCCATAGCTGTATACCATAAGTCCAAATGGGCATTAAAGTCTGTTTGTACAGCAAGATTTTATTTTGTACTGACAGTTCAGAATTGGGTCCCAGTAACCAGTACATTTTCTTGTATCGAATGTTCAATTCTTCACGTTTCTTCTTGACGTGTGCTTTCCAGCGAAGCTTTGCATCAAGTGTCATGCCTAGATATTTAGCGGTGTTCTCATATGGTAACACTACGTTATTTATAAGTATTGGATGGTAATTTAGCTTGATTTTTTGATTTGGCTTTGGGTATGAGTAGTACTCCGCAGTGCGCCTGGTACCTCGGTTGAAAAACCGCGATGGTGCGAGATTATGGAGCTCATCATGATACTTCCCGAAGGAGACCTTGTAGTATTTGTAACAGTTGTGTAAAATTCAATTACTACTTGTAGCAAATATCACAATTTCATATTCTATAAAGATTGAACAACATAATTTTCTTATTCAATTTCCTTTCCCAGAATGTCTTCTTGCAGTTGGAAGAGAATTTCTCTAAGCCAAAGAGTAAGTCGCAACGTTAAACCGTTTCTGATCCCGATAAATGTCAATTGAAGCAATCCTGATACTTTCTCTTCGAGGTTGTAATGCGCTCAGTGTAAGACCTCAGTCGATTCTTTCCTTTAAGATTATAGCTTGTTCGTGACTCGGTACCAAGCTTATAGTTAACACAAATTTTTCGTATAGCTGCAATTTTTACACCAGATTTTTTGTAATGGCTTAGATTAGTAGTGACAATGCATCATATAAGTTTAGATAGAAATGTTGCTTAGGTTTCATGTTATTACTTCTAACTTATTGTTATGATGTTTGCTTGCGATAGTATTTGATGTAAGAATCGTTTTTCTTTTCTTTTTTGGAACGAAGTTTTCTAGCGCGGCTTGCGGGTAGTGCGATTTAGTAGAAGTCACCATGTAACAAAATGCCGTATGCTATGTGTGTGTGTGTGTGCGTGTGAGCCTACTAAAAACAAATAAGTAATCGAGCAAGTGAGTGCGTAGCCGGGTGCGCAACTCTCTCTCTCTCTCTCTCTGCCCCTAACAGATTTCATTTCGAATTACATTCGGAGTTAAAGAAAAAACGTAAGGAATCTAGTTGCTTACGGGAGTTCCCCGACTGGACAATTTTTTTATAGAAAAAAGGGTCAAGATTGAATCTACAATTCTCGTTTTAAGAAAGCTTCCTACCGTTGAATCATTGACGTTTTCTTAATAATTCAATGAAGTTTAATTATTTTTTTATCATCTTAATGTTTGCAGCATACTATACCCGAAGGTAAATCAACTTGTAAACATTGTTTCGTCGTAATGCAATTAGCTGGTCTCTGTGCGTGACCGCAATCCTCTTGTGATCGATATACAACATTCCATTTGTAACTAATAGCTGATTACTAATTAGTAATCCTTAACAACGTTAGGAATAATTAATTGTTATGTTTAAGATAACGATAGAGCCAATAGTTACGGTAAATTTGTTAAAGCGAGGCCTCTAAGTGAAGTTATTTAGTAGCCACACATATTTATGTATATAGATACATAATATTTATATATATGTGAGAGTGTGTCGCAATGTTTTGAGCTATGTCGGTGACTGGTTCTCCTACGGATCTCTTCATTCCTGATTCGATCACGTAGAGAAACTCCGAGCATAGCTCTCTCCATCGCTCGTTGAAATTAAGAATTGCGAAACTGAAGTGGTGATGGGCGGGGCACGTAGCTCGTCGAACCGACGGACGTTGGGTTCACAAGGTGCTGGAATGGCGACCCCGCACCGGACAACGCAGCGTCGGCA
Source organism: Hestina assimilis (assembly GCA_023373885.1). Lineage (NCBI taxonomy): Eukaryota > Metazoa > Arthropoda > Insecta > Lepidoptera > Nymphalidae > Hestina > Hestina assimilis. The sequence continues at coordinate 16,757,496 of CM041743.1, read as the reverse complement.
GACCTCCCACAAGGTGGCACGACGATATAAAAAGAGTCGTTGGCAGCTGCTGGATGCAAGCGGCACAAGTTCGTTCCCGGCGGCAGCATTTGGGCGAGACCTATGTACAACAGTGGACGTCCATAGGTCGATGATGATGATGATGATGATGATGATGATGATGATGATGATGATGATGATGATGATGATGATGATGATGATGATGATGATGATGATGATGATGATGATGATGATGATGAGAGTGTGTCTATGATTTATTTATTTTTAATACCATGTTACAATTTAGACGAAAGAAGTTGTAGTCTGTGATATAAGGAAAAGCTGCTGGCTTTTGACTGTCGTATCTGTCATGGTGCGTTGTTGTTCGAGAAATCATGGTTCATGGATGATAAAACTTATAATGGCCCACACAAACATCAACCATGTAGAATCTAGTGGATTCTGCGACATATACATATACGCAGAACTCATTATATAATTTAAAATTACAGTTTTCTGATAAAAGACATCGTCTTAGTAAGATTGACGCTTTGAAAGTGTTTAAAGATAAGACTGTATAGGCTGCGAGGAACCAACAGTATAAAGTAATTGCCTCTTTTGTCATGGGGTTTGAAGGCCATCAAAATTATACCCTCGCGATAAGGAGTGCGCCGACGAACAAAAAGTAACTAAATGTTTTATTTATAGAGAAATTTAAAATTTAGAGAGATACATGAGAGAGATATGAAACATTTTGTGTGAATATTGGTCCAGTAGTGAGTTTTTTGATAATTCCACAGGAACCTAAAATTTATACGGGATAAAAGTACCCAGTAGTATGTTAATCCAGATAAAAAGCTGTGGGCTAAATTTTATCCACATCGCTTTATTGATGATTGAGATATTAGTAATGCCTTGAAAAGGCTATATTTAAAGCTATTACTACTATTCTTAAAAAAAAACACATCAAACACAACAGATCACGTAGCCTGTTTTTAACAAATATCAATTCAGATGCAGACACAGAAACTTAGCATTTTTTTGCAAACTCTAGCTCTAAGGGATCCCACTTTAATCAGACAAAAATACTCAAGTTGACTCAAGGCAAGGATGTTTTAATATTTTAATGAAAATTTTTCATTAAATAAGTAGAAAAAATATCTGTTCTTAATTGAATATTTTACAACAAAGTGTATTTGACACCGTTGTGGCGTTGTGGGTAGCGAGTCGGCCTTAAGCCTCGACGGTTGCGGGTTCGATTCCCGCTCGGAGCAGATGTTTGTATTAATCGTACAGGCATGTTTTCCGGTCTGGTTGTGTTTGTCCTTGTCATTGTGAATGTTTCCGGACCCCCGACATAGGATATAATTATCCTAATGGGGGCCGTTGAGTGTGTAGCGTTTATTTATATTTATTTATTCTTTTAACTTGAGTTTACGGAACTGGAAACACAATTAAAAAGCTACGAGATAGAATAAAAACAATATTAAACGCTTTGAAGCTGTGCTCTTAGTGCTAATTGCAGTTGAAAAGTATCAAAATAGAACAAATTGTGCTGCAGCACAATTTTAATGTGATAAAGATAAATTCAAAATTAATACTTAATATACGATACTTCCATACAACTTTTCATACTAAACACCGACTTAATTTAATAAACACATTATAAATAAAATCTTAAGTGCTGAAATAAGTCTATTATTATAAAAAGTTAATACATTATTTTGTGAAATGGAAAAAGAAACGTGGTAATTTACTTTTCTTTAACTCGAGTTCCAAAGGGAATTCATCCATCATTCCGCGCAATACAAACAAAGTGGCTCAACACAAATGCGTTCCAACGGAGAAATGTTTTTTTTTCAGTGTACTCTTTTATTAGTTCTTTAACTAGGTTTTAGCTACGACTCCACCTGTTCCGGTTCTTTGTAACATATGCTATAGTGTATCATCATATATAATAAATATTTATATTATATTACGTATTTTTTACGATACTTTAAGGGCGTTTGGAATTTCAATTTCTTTAAATCTAATTACGTTTGGCATACAAGTGCTCGAAGCAGTGACCTCAATCTATAAACACCGTATGCTTGTTTGCCATCAAATAAAAAATAATAAAAAACTTCACATACAAACCTAAATGATTTTAACCCAATATATCACCAATACACAAATATAAAGACACAAGCATGCGCGTTCACCGCAAAAAAAACCCCGTTTACTGTAGCGCCACAATTCCGGAACCATCCTCTTACCATCTCCAAGAATATTGGAATCTTAGGCATCGACATTTCCAGTGACGTCCAGTTCCGAAGTTATCTAGAGGACAAAACCAAGCTGGCGTCCAAAAAGCTCGGTGTGCTCAATAAAGCAAAGCACTACTTCACTTCAGAGCAACGACTTCTATTATATAAGTCCCAAGTTCGGCCCCATATGGAGTACTGCTGTCATCTCTGGGCAGGAGCGCCGGGATACCAGCTTGGGCCTCTTGACTCGGTTCAAAAGCGTGCAATGCGGATTGTCGATGATCCTAAACTAACAAGCGGTATAGAACCTTTAAGTCTAAGGAGAGACTTTGCTTCTTTATGCGTATTCTACCGCTTGTACAATGGGATGTGTTCCGAAGAATTGTTTGATATGATGCCTACAGCAACTTTCCACCACCGCACCGCTCGCCATCGGCAGGGTATTCATCCACACACACTGGAACCCATAAAGTCACGAACAGTGCGGTTCCAAAGGAATTTCCTTCCGCGAACCCTCCGGCTGTGGAATGAGCTCCCTGCTGAGGTTTTCCCAACACGCTACAGTATGGGTTTCTTCAAGGGAAGGTTGAAAAAGTTTTTAAGGGGTCGGCAACACGCATGCAATACCTCTGGGGTTGCAGGCGTCCATAGACTACGGTGACCGCTTATCATCAGGCGGGCCGTACGCTTGTTTGCCACCATCGTGGTATAAAAAAAAAAATTTTCAATATAACAGTTTCATTATATTTATATCTGAAAGTATTTACGCCCCAAACTTTTATAAATGCCGTGACACCAATTAACGAAGCGATTAAAGCTTATAGCTATGATTAATTGTCGAAGTTGAGCGTCGATACGAAGAATGGCTTAGTAATAATGATCTCGTAAAAATATTTTTGTAGGCGTTATTATTATTTATTTTTTTGGTCAGCTTTTACTTTCATAGTTTATAGTTTTGTGTCCTTACACCATATATTTAGAATAAGTATTGCGTCTAATATAATATTTATGTAACAGAATACGTATCAAAATATAAAATAATAACATATACATTTCTAATATTATCTTCTTTCTAGCATTTTATAATACGAGTATTTGCAGCGTCTGCTCATTACTTTTGTCCTGATTTGACAGTTTACTAGTTTTTACATAAAACGATTGCCATCTGACCTCCGCAGCCCTAAGGGCGAACCTGTAACTCATTGGATAAGGGATTGTAAATATATAAATTTCTAATATATAGTAAATAATACATATAAAATTATTCGTTATATCGTACACTGTTTATGTGATCTTTCATAAGACAGACACAAGGGATTCATAGTTTTGGCATGAAGAAAGTTAATGGTTATGATTCAAAGTTTCTAATAAAAAAAAAAATATATATATTTTACTTAATTTTATAGTTCAGAGTCTTCTAAATATACCTTATATCTTTTAAACTTAAACTTAAATCATGTCACCACCATACATTGGTCGTTATTGTCATTGTAATTTTTTTACGCGAGAGATTTATCAATTAATCCCCTTGGGCTATTGTCGTACCCACTCCTAGCGCAAGCTTCGAGCTTATTAGTAGCGGGATAGGAATACTAGTAATCCCTTGAAAAAGCATTGCTAGTATTCTTTATAACTATTATTTTATATTATTCAGTAGTAGTAAGTCGATCGTAATGACAATTCAGCAGCTTGCAGGCAATCCGTTACTAAAGTTCTAGATGAAGCTTAATTAAGAAAAGATCGAACGTTATTATTTATTTATTTATTTATTTTATAACTGAAAAGACTTTTATCAACTTTAGAAAAGAAAATGCTTTATAATTATTTTTATGATAAAATTGACATAACAGAATCGGTTAGTCGAAAAAGTTTCGTATTAGTAGAGCCATGGTCCCTCCTCCCAGCACAAATGGGTCTTCTCGACTGGTGACTACCTTCTCACAGGAAATTGGACTAAAATAACAGTACCGTTGCATTTCGTGCGACTTGGGTTCGCAACGCGCATGTGATACTTCAAATATCTCAAGCGTTCATAGGTTGCGGTGACTGCTTAACATCAGGCCGACCGTATGATTATTTGCCAACCGTTATGAAAAAAAAAAGAAATAAAACGAGTTACACCAAAAAAGTTACTGGGCCTTTTCACTAGAAATGCGGGGCAAAAGAGAAGTAAGAAACGAAAAAAAAAAACTCCGACAAATTTGAAATTTCAGCACCAAGTCTTGTCGAACTAAGCGCAACAATACCGACACTGCTGTTAAGTATTATGTAATATAAAAACTTCTGAGCCTGTTAAACGATGAGCTTATGCGCTGTTGTTAAAGGCTGCGCTTTAGTTTTGGAGTCCCTATTCTTTTTCAAAAATATTATAGACCGAAAATTTAAGTAGCAGCTTTTTTATATCATGATGGTTGGCAAATAAGCATATGGTCCGCTTGATGATAAGCAGTCACGCTTTCGATACTTAACTCACTTACTTATATCACAAGCGCGTTGCCAACCCAAGGAACAGGAAGGAAGGGATGAGAAGGGAAAAAAGAAGGGTACTGAGGGGGTGTGAGATAGAGCCTCCGGCTACTGTTACTTTAAGCCGATTTTCCTTAAGAGGGTAGTGCTTCCCCGGTCGAGCCGTCCCGCTTATGCCGAGAGAAGCATGGCTCTACTACCGATAAAGCAGATTTAAAAGCAGTCGATGCAGCGACGCAGTGAGGATATGACGTGGAAGTTGCACGGATATTGCAGGGAAATTATACTCGGAGAGTCACAAGATTACGTGTGTCTGTGAAATGGGAAATTAGTTTCCCGAGTTGCCCTAGATAGCATTTCAATATTTATAAAATATCGTCAATTAAAATATCTGCTGCAACATTGAAAGGGTAAACATTTTTATTTTTCATTTTATTAATAGTTGATGAAGGATCCTATACCTGCTTCCATTAGCTTATACATAAAGTTAGTTCTGCCGCTGGATTACATTAAAAGTATTTTACAGATGCTGTGAATTCGAAATTAACTTAAATTTAAGTTTTTACTTTAGATTTAAAACTGCGTTGAATTCCAGATGAACTTCATAGATTTAAGTTTTTCCTGAATACATTAAATAATTTCTCCGGAATTCAGAATTTGTTAATTTTACTTGAAGTATTCAGTAATTTATGACAGAACATGAAAGTTTTCAATTAATAGAACATAAAAGTGTCACTGAATTTATGTTGTTGTGTTATGTTCGCCTTTCTGATGTTTCATAGTACCTATTATTCATAATAAATATCCTAATAAAGCCATATTATTAAAAACATGACAATGATTTGACATTATCCAAGAAAAATCTTTATAAAAAGTAAGATTTGTATGAATGTGACGAAATATTTCTTGTTCAAAATGAAAATTTGACCAAAAACTAAACGACTTCTTGAATCTTCATATCTTTAGTTACATATTATATAGGAGTTCTTATTCATTGTAGAGATACGAGATTTAAACCACTGAGCAACGCAAAATATAAACAATATTTGGAGAGAATTTTCAATTTCGGAAAAGCCACTTTTCCTTTTTGGACAACCAAAGTGATTTTATTATGTTAACAGAAAACTCTCAAAGTGTCCCAAAGGGTACATGAAATGTGTCAGGGAAAAATGTCGTGAAAAACTTAATAGTAAATAGACGCGTCATGTTTTGTGAATGCTTAATGCTTAAGTCAGTATAGACGAACCACATTACTATTGCGGGAAACAGAAATAGTCCCGTCATGTATTTTTTTCTTACCGATCTAAGATTTAAGAAAATCCTCAATAGTTCAATGGTAGAAGAGCAGACTTGTAATGCAAGAATTGCCGATTCGATCGTAGAACACTTGGGTTATAATAATCGTTGTACAGTAACACGGGGCACAATCTACACTGTTGTTTTATATAAATTTTTTGAAAATTTTACATCAGAAATTATATTCAGGTATTGGTGCAGATAAATAACAATAAAATCCGACGTGGGGCTATCAGACTTTTCATAACATAATATTATTTTAAAACATAATATTAATTCTTAAAATACTGTCAGTATATATTGTTATACAATCAAATAAAATTTTATAAAACATTTCAAATACTCAACAAACTAGACCACAAGCGTGGGAGATTATATTATGTCTGCGTGAGGAATATCAGCTTTTTTGGTTTTCTGTAAATAACACGATTCCCACTGAACCTGCGTATTGCAAAGCATTAAATCAAAATAAATCCGATTTATTTCGTAGTATTTACTGGTGTTTGTAATTTCTAAAAATATGACTTATAAATATTTTTTTTATTTTAAGATTAGAGCATTGATCTGATCAATTGTCAATTGATAAAATATTTTGACCTAACGGTGACCGAAAAATACAGAACATTTATTATTTTTCTGAGTTATAAGAATCAATCTTCTCTCATGTACAAAATAAAAGAAATGTATCTTATTTCCCTTTAATAAAAAGATAAAATTTATCAGTAAGTCGTTATCGAAATATATTTGATGGTCTATCAATTTGATATCCGGAGATTTATATTTCTGAATCAGCGAGGCGTTAGCGATGGTCAACAATTACTTTAGGCATTCTGACGCAATGATTTGAGCCCAAACACCAGCAAAATACTTTAGTTAAACTATTTATTAAGATAGACTAACAGCTTCATTGATTTTTAATTTTAATTTTCTACTAGACTGTCGACTTAGAAGCAATCAATTAAATGAAGAAAAAAAAGTTTAGGATGTAAGTCCTCTGCCATGGTGTTTACTATACGCAGATGAAATTGTGCTCATCGACAAAAAACCAACCAACTTCAAAATACCCTCTAACAATGGAACTTGGCACTAGAAAGCAATGGCTTGAGAATCAGCCAAAGTAAAACCGAGCTTGTTCATTGCAATTTCAGCAACAAGCTCAATTCCAACCCCACTATAAGTTTAGATGGCCATCAACTCACTAAAGTCCAGGAGATTAAGTACCTGGGGTTAATTCTAACAGCCGATGCGAACATTGGTAGAGATGTATCTCACAGAATAAGAACTGCGTGGTTGAGCTGGCGAAAATTTTCTGGAATTCTCTGTGACACCAAAACGCCAATTAAAACCATAGGCAAAATCTACAAAACCGCAATAAGACCTTCCATGCTGTATGGGGCTGAGTATTGGGCAGCTAAACAGACTCGTCTACAAAAACTACACGTAAATGAGATGAAGATGCTACGGTGGGCGGCAGGAGTTACTCGATTAGATAAAGTTCGTAACTAGTATATACGCGGAAGTTTTAAAGTTGCGCCTATCGCTGACAAGCTAGCCGAGAGCCATTTAAGGTGTCCATACACGTGATGCGGAGAGATGGTAGTTGTTAAGATATCGCTAGCTTTACCAGGCAAAAAAAGGGTAGGCGCCGCCCAAAAGCTACTCGGTGGACAACTGTTTCGAAAGAACTGGAGTGGGCTGAACTGGATGAAGGGACTTGGAAGACGTTCTGTCTTGGCGCCAAAAGACAAGGAGGGTAGGACTCCAAATAATGGGAATTCAGGACGAAGACGAAAGAAGAAGCTTGACTGTCGACATTCTTTTGTCATTGATTGTTTAAGTCTTTTATAAAACCACTATTTTAAGACGAATGTGTCATAATTATTTAACGTTTTCCACTTATTTACATTTATACGAAAAAATAATTATAATGTTCATGGAAATAGATGTATATTTTTGGCAAAAACAAAGTTTGTTTTCGTATGTTGTTTGTTTAGGTAAAGCTTTAAGCTCCAAATCCTTAGAACCCTAACAACAAGGACGCTAACTAATCCTATTAAATTATGGGCACGTAAAAATTGTAACATTTATTTGGATTACCTAATATTTCTAAGAAGATCAACAAACACTGACGACGTTGTAGCGCAGTGGTAGCGAACCTGCCATAAACGCCACAGGTCGCGGGTTCGATTCCCGCTCGGAGCATACGTTTGTATTAACCATGCAAGTGTGTGGGTGTATTTGTCCTTGTCATTGTGAATGTTTCCGGACCCCCGACACAGGATATCACTATCCTAATGGGGGCCGTTGAGTGTGTAGCGTTTATTTATTTATTTATTTAAACACTAAATTTTCTTTTTTCTTTATTCAGCCCGTAGAGCAGGTGACTCTACTCCACCTGATGGTAAGTGGAAGTAGGATCCAAACGCGAAGGTGGCTAACACTGTTTCAGAAGATGAACTGCGCTAGCCGTTGTCCTGCCTACTCGCAAGATACAAATAGTAATATGATAACTAACCTCTAAACGCGCCTTATGATTAATCACTTCACAAGTATTTCACCAACGGACGGTGGTAGTTAACCAGGTGAGCATTTATGCCCTACCATCTACTAGTATAAACCACCACTAGGATTGGCACGAGATAAATTCGAAACACAAATTAAGCTTTTGAAACTCCGAGGTGCTTGGCCGTATTAGAATCCGCGACGTGAAAGGTACGTTTACAATCCATTGGTCCAACTTAGACTCTAGATTCTAGAGCTTACGAAAATGTCCAATGCTCTTTTACAAAGACAAAAATGCCTCCACGCCAAATTTTGTCATCAGTATTTTTGCCTTTTATGGACCAAGCTACTTTCACATGTATAATATAAGTCATACATTTTTACTCAATTGTAATTATTTTGTTAATGTATTTAATATATATTCCGTTACAATATTTGTAATTGGCCATTAATCTTCAAATGAAATGTAAATATTTATGTTATTAATATTGCTATTTCAATTTCCGTAATTTATTAATAATACCACATCATTATTATGAAATCCGGAAATGCATAAAAGATTCACCTTTTCATTTAATACGTTTTCAACCGCTATTGAAAAGGAGGTGATTCTCAGTTCATTTAATTTTATTCGCAAGCCTTTTATGTTTAATTTTAATTTTAGTTAACTCGCGATATTTGTATGTATTATAAATAAGATTTCCTCGATAGCTGTTCCAAGTTTGGGCCAAAATTTCATAATGATCTGATTAAATACTCCCGAAGATAATTAAAAACTGCTCAGAGGTTTAACTGTGACTTGAATTGTAACTAGACGGTACATTTGATTTGTTTGTGAGTCATGCTTTGTGTACTTGAACAATTACTTACAACAAATACGTACAGAGAAGTTCCATTCGAAATGCTGTGTTTGAATTTCATGAAGTTCCTAACCTGGCCTTTAAAGGCGGTTGAAGTGTGATGACGTTTTAAATAAAGATTTTAAATAATAAGAAAAATGCTATTTTTAATGCAGTACTTTCTTTTTTATAACATTAAAAGTTGTCTAAGAGTCATTCACCAACAAATATGACACGAGATATTCATCACGCAACTTATAAGTGTGCTCCATATTAGCGTTAACTGTACAACTATTTGGCGTCTCGCCACTTCCTAACGACCTCACACTTATGTACTACTTTCGTACGAATAATTGGACTGCAAAAGTCTTAGACTTATTTGGACAGAAATAATTTCAATGCAATGATAGCATTTACTAGGTCTTATATTTTTAACTAGCATCTGCCTGAACTTTGTCGTCGTTGACCTTAGAATTGGCTCCAGAGAGAAATAAATCAGAAGTAAGTATAAAACACATCTATACTGAATTTCAATTAAAACGTCCTGCAACGTTTTTTTTTAATTTTGTTAAAGATAGTATGCTATTAATGAGTAATAACCATCTGAATAAACAAACTTTCACATTTATAATATGAGTAAGATAATTCTTTTATTTTAACGTTAATTTCAACGGTAGTAGAGCCAAGCTCCTCTCAGCACAAATAGACAGGCTCGACCGGGGAAGAAAATTGGCGTTAAGTAACAGTATTAGTAGGTACTGTTGCGTTTCGTGCGAGGCCCAACCTCCCACCTCTCTTTACTTGTTTGCTAATTGTTCCTTGGGTTGACAACGCACATGTGATACTTCAAGTATCGCAAGCATTCATAGGTTGCGATGACTGCTTACCATCAGGCGGACATGGTATATACGGTCATTGGCAATTGCAAAAATTAAAGCCATTATCATAATCCAGACAGGACTGGAAAAGCCGCAAAAGATATCCTTTAACACAATATTTAAACCAAACAAAATCGTCGAGATTAACAACCCAATTTATGCCTACTCGAAAATTAGAATAGTTATACATTTCTCATTTAATTTTATAATTTTAATTCTTGAAAGATTAAGATTAATATCTAAGGAATTAAAGCATGCCCACATTACAGGCAATAGATCTATCAGTAACGTTCACGCTCCATATTAATTTGATTCCGCGGCGACATCGCGTCGGTTGGGATCACTGAACCAGATTTATTGCTCCCTTTGCGTTTACAGTAATGTATTCATACCCATTGAGGTTCGGACAATCTATAACTATCTATTCTTTTTATAGTATAATGGTATTTAGATTTGTATTAGAATTTCATTACTTGCAATAAATTGCGTAAATAAGTCACTAAAATATTATGTTTACCGCGTTTTTGTTTATATGGTAATATGGATGTAGCACACATAAGTTTTGCAATAAAAGGGACCCGTATTTTTCTTCAAATTTCAATCCGATTATAGATCAAGATTAGATTCCTGTTTTTGTAACTATAATTGAATTGAATTGAATCCTAAATAGCTCAACTGTTAAACGGCTAACTCTGCTCTGTTAACTCGATGCGGGTTCGATCCTGACCCCTTTTGGCTATTGTCTTACCCACTCCTAGCATAATAACTCCTTCCTTCTCCTTGTAGAATAATTATATTCAAAAAAGCCTGACAGAACCTTTTCTTGCTATTACAATCCAACTTATAGGGTATTAAGAATTATCAATTAAAACTGTATATGAATTGTTATAGTTTATATATAACGTCGAGTGAGGTTCCCTGACACACGCTCCCGCTGAGGGTCGGATAACATGACGGCGGTTAGCCGCATCTAAAAGCCACGTCAATTCTCAAGGGATGAAACAGTGTCTTATACTTAAGCATATGTTAAACTTCTGACATCTGACTTATAAACTTTCGGATACTTGATACTTTTCCGAAGTAAAACAAACTAAAAAATTTATACATAATTGTGTAATCGCCTTTCATATTATTTAAGAACACATGCTTACCTTTGCAAAGAAGATCTTAATCAGGTCAGTACTGTTGATAAAGCAAAGCCTTTGTAAGCATAAGAAATAGCTAAAACTATGCACTGTAATCAGAAATTGTAACTGAGAATATTGTCTTTTATTTAGTATATTTAAGTTAATAGCAAGTCCTTTTCTTTGAGTATATAACAAAGTCACGTTATGTCTTTTATCACGAAAATAACCCAAATGTCAGAAGTGGCATCTGAGATTTATCTTTGCAAATATCATAACAAAAATAATGAGCAATATAAAACGAAAAGTATGAAGTCGTTATATCTTTTTAGGGTTCCGTAGCCAAATGGCTAAAACGGAACCCTTATAGTTTCGTCATGTCCGTCTGTCCGTCCGTCCGTCTGTCCGTCTGTCCGTCCGTATGTCACAGTCATTTTACTCGAAGACCATTGACTCTATCTATACGAAATTTACTAATTAGGTGTATTCCATGAACCGCACAAGGATTTTGTAATAAAATCTAAATATATATATGAATTAAGGGTAGCAGTCCATACATGGAACTGACGATTGAAAAAAAAATTTCAACGTATGACAACGTGTAAGATATTTTTGGATAGTTCTTTTAAAATGATAAGAAGGTTTGATTTTAAGTTTTTTCATTAAGCCAGTAGTTGTTGAGATATTAGCTCCTAAAGTCCTAAAAATCGTGTCCCCCTCTAACTTTTGAACTATGGGATTTAAAATTCTGGAAAAATTTGAGCTTGTAGAATACCACATGAACTTTCATCCACATTTAGTTTGAAGAAGATAGGTCTATAAATTTAAGAGATATATAAGTTTTTCCCATAACTTTGTTTTTCATATTACTTTTAATAATTACTATGAAATTACCATCTTATTTTTGCGGTCGGTTTTAATTCGTTATTATTTTTAAAACCGTTAAGATTCTTCATAACCTTACGATCACCCATTAACGCCTGTTTTCTCGATTTATCCAAGGCATTTGACCTGGTTAATTACGATATCTTATGACAGAAATTAAAACTCACTGGCATGCCTGAAGAGATCAACAGGATTTTTAAGTTTTGGTATAAAAATCAGGTTACTGTTGTGCGATGGTCAGAGAGCTACTCAAGGCCTTACAGGTTTGAATGTGGGGTGAGGCAGGGTGGCCTGACCTCACCCAAGTTGTTTAATCTGTATGTGAATGCTCTAATACAGACGCTCAGTAGCACTCGTGTCGGATGTCATATTGACGGAGTCTGTCTTAATAACATTAGTTACGCAGACGACATGGTTCTGCTGAGTGCATCTGTCTGTGGGTAAGCAAAACTGCTAAGTCTTTGTCAGAACTATTCCAAACGTCATGGCTTAGTCTATAACTGTAAGAAAAGCGAATGCATGGTCTTTCAGGCCAGGGGAAAATCGATTCCATCTATTTTACCTGCTATCAAGTTAAACGGGGTTCCACTAAAGAGAGTTGAATGCTTTAAATATCTTGGCCATATAGTATTCTATGTCTTGAAAGACAATGCAGATATTGAGAGAGAACGCAGGGCTTTGTCTGTTAGGGCAATTATGATTGTTCGCAGGTTTGCTCGTTGCTCAGTGCCAGTCAAAATAACTCTTTTCAGAGCTTACTGCACCACATTTTACCCTAGCAGCCTGTGGGCAGACTATACGCGGAAACAGTACAACGCCCTGCGTGTACAATATAACAATGCTTTCAGGATGCTAATGGGTATGCCTGGTTTTTGTAGTGCATCGGGGATGTTTGCCGAGGCGTATGTGGACTGTTTTATACCATTATGCGAAAGCGGTGCACATCGTTGTTGCGCAGGATTCTTTCCAGCTCAAGTGGTGTCCTGAGAGCATTTGTTAATAGAAGTTGTTTGTATGTGAACCACTGCTGTCGGATTCACGTGCTGACAAATTAATCCTGTCTTAGGTTAAATAAGTTTTAGAAATTACTAACAAATAGGCGTAAGATACTTGTATTACTAACAACATATGATCCATTGTTGGTCGAAATAAAGTTATTATTATATATGTCGGCGCGAATACGAATTATTTGATCATGTCACTGGTAGCCTTTAATTGTATTTTCGAAAAAAAAATATTAAAAACGGAAGCAATTTTGAAATATTGTTTTTGTAATGAGATTATTCAAAAATATGTTGTAACATCAACTTCCGTTGAACGTTTTATATAGCAAATGATTTGTGTTGTGAAATCACTTTTGCTCCTGCCTCTTCGGCCACAAACTCTGTAAGTAGTCTGTATGGCACTTTTATTAAAAATTGTAATATTATTTTACTTGCTTTTCACTCCTAAAATTTTGTTGTTTAAATATGTGTGAATTTAGTATCAAATTAACTTACTTAATCTCATAATAATTAAAATCAAATCGGATACGCAGCGTATTGCTATTATTGTGTTTAAAAGCATAGCAGAACCGATGACTTACATAGGTTCAGCGGTTCTGCATATTTATTTTAAATAACCTCACTTCTGGTATGCGACATATATATTATTATATAACCATGCTGCGGAACCCTTTAGATTCAACTGTGCGTGGTCCACAACGCACTTGACTGGTAATTTTTATTTATTCATAGAAAGATTTTTTCGATGATTGTTGTGGCGTGTTGTTAGTGAACCTACCTGTAGACACCCACGCTCGGACAGAAGTTTGGGCGTTTTCCTTGTTGGCCTCCCCACTGTGCCTCGCAGTGCACGTTAAGCAGTTAGGCGCCGTTGTTATTACATTACATTTCATAATAATCTAGGAAATTCGCTTTTATTCAATGAGTTGCTGGTTCATCCTTATGTTGGATATAGGTCAGATGTAGATGATGTATGTGGTTGTAGGTCAGATAGCAAATTTTTAAATAACAATTCGTTCAATGAATGTAAGTGTATAGTAGTAAGTTGCCGTCTTTTTTGTTCTCCTACTATCTCGGGTCGGTAGCACGTGTCCTTCAAAACCAACTACAAGTTTTAAGTTTTTGATTATTTGGTATTAAAAGTAAATTAAATTAAGAAAATTTAACATTTATCCAAGTAAATTATTTAAATATTTACATAACACATATCCTATTGTTAAGAACAATGTTTTGAAGAAACATTTTTCGAATTTACGTGCTGAAGAATAATGAATATCAAATTTAAATATAAATTTAATTTTATTACTGCTTTTTGCATCTGCTGTCTTGAGAATCTACTCTTTATGAATCTAATTTAAAATGAAAGAACTCGTTCAACGAGTGCCCTGAGTAACTAAGGCTGCAATATAATGGTTCAGCGACGCGACTTTATGCTTACCGAAACAACGAGCAAAAAGTTTCCATTTCATAAAAGTATGTACTTTATCTGAAAGTAGACAGCGTAGATTCCAAACAGAAGTTTGAAACAGTTTTCAATTTATTAATGGCGCCTCAATTATGAAAGTTCTTAATGAGAACTTCAATATGCTATCATTTTCAGATGCATAATAATTTATTAATGTTGATCACGCAAAAACACTGTTAAACAGATTTAGATGATATTTTGCACACACATAGCATAATACTGGATTAACGCATAAAAGATACGTTTTAGGGTTCCGTAGCCAAATGGCAAAAACAGAACCCGTATAGTTTCGTCGTGTCCGTCTGTCCGCCCGTATGCTCGTCCGTCCGTATATCACAGTCATTTCCAGTTCCCATAACTTTGTTTTTCATATTACTTTTAATAATTACTATGAATTTACCAACTTATTTTGCGGTCAATTTTAATTCATTTTAATTTTTAAAGTCCTTATGATTCTTCATAACCAAGTTGCGGAACCTTTTAGTTTCAACTGTGCGTGGTGCACAACGCACTTGACTGGTAATTATTATCCTTGAAAATGTCAGAATGGAGTTCCATGACCCACTACCGATAGTAGAAAATAGTTACACAATTGCTATGAACCACTGGGTTCATGATACTGTTAACATGTTATACATCTTGTAATCCATAAAATTTGAAGGTCAAAGGCGAAAACTAAACTCATTAGTTTCAATGACAATTAACAACGACAACTATTCCTTTGTTAAGAATCAAGAAACTTTGACAGTTTCGGCGAAGCTGTCCTACAATAACTATAAGTATAAAGTTTTATTACACGGAATATAGCTCGGTATTTACATAATAGTTTGTATGACCTGGCGTATTTTTTATTCCCTGGGCTTACTGTTATGTCGATTATATATAATGCCGGTTAGTGGCCAAACTAGTGTCAGATTTGTTCAGGTTGCCCGTAGGCCTCTGACTTGACTTTTCTACTGCGGTCAAATTGATAACAGCCGGGACCGATTTTTACGTGCCCCCAAACACGGAGACGCTCAGTTGAAATACCACTATGCGATCACACATTTGTGACTGACCACGCCTAAAATTGCTTAACCCACCGATCATTTTCCAATCACTGGGTGCACTCGGCTATTAGCGTCTCACATACGAAACATTGGTGAAAATCTCGTGAATGTGCTTGACTGCCGCGTTTTGAGGCCAGCTAGCATATAACCAGTGTAAGGCAAGGGTGGCTAGCGCAGTTCGACTTCTGTAACTATATAAGTCGCTTTCTTGTTTGGACCTCCACTTACCATAAGGTGAAAAGAGTCATATGCTTCCCGGGCTTAGTAAAATAGGGTCGTCTTATCACAGTTGTGATAATTTCAGGGTAATAGAGGCCTGGTGCTTTCCTCTCGTTATGGACCAGATTGACTAAGAACGCATTAAGTGTTGTAGAAGTGTTCTCGAAAAAATTATATCAAAATGGGTTACCCTTACTTATGAAAAGTTTACAAGAAGGTGGACCTAAACATTTATATTAATGATGTGGATAAAAATGGAATCCGAAATTGTTGTATGGAAGCAGGCTCATGATGAGCGGTGGATTTAGTGCTACTAAAATAAGAAGAAAAGTAATTGTCATTCTACAGTTATTAACATGCAGGGGCAGTGGCTTTGCTCGCACCGCCCCCTTTCCACAAACTTAATGTCATATTTACTTAAATAGCTTTTTAAGTTACAAGCTTCTAGCTCTAAAAATGACGACACTTCCATACAACTTTTCATACTCGCCCCATTCAACCAGTTACAACCCTTTTTATGCATTTAAAATTAGCCTATGTCCTTTTTCAAGCTCTAGACTATCTATCTATAAATTACATATATACAATTCGCATTTATGATATTAGCATGAAGTAAGGATTACATAAAGCTAAGATTGATTTTTATAATATTGAACAGAAAATATCACGAAACCAGAAGTCAAAGATATGTTTTTTTTCAGGAGACTGCAAGCAAAAGCGAAAATGAAACGGAATAAATAAATCACTGTCAACCGCTTCATGAACGTCGCGATAACTTACATTTGTCGACGCGCCAGAGAAATATGCGAGAAAAATATACTTAAAAAGGAAAGTTTTCCGCGAATACGAACAACTTGAGTATCTAGCGAATCAAATGTATTCACTTTGTATGGCAGAACTTTATTCAATGCTTTTGTACTAAAAAAGCCTTGTTTAAATTGAAATAAGGTTCGAAGATTTACTTTATTGTATTATTGTTCTGTTTTGGCCTAAAACAGCTACTAGAAATTGATTTATCATTAATTTTAACTTATAAAAGTATTACAGTTTTTGCTAATATAACCTTTATAACTAGCTCGGAGTGACTTGTTACATATGGGTTAGAGCTATTGCTAAGTGAATATAATAAAAAATACTAAGAAGAAACTGTGGCGGTATCATTACAGTAAAAAAATAAACGCGACACACCCAACGGCCCCATTGGGATAGTCATATCTTGTGTCTGGGGTCCGGAAACATACACAATGACAAGGACAAACACACCCAGACCGGAAAACGTGCTTGTTCAATACAAACATCTGCTCCGAGCATGTATCATATTTATATGTATTAATTCAATCATAAAAGTAATTTAGAAATTAATTAAGTAATAGATTCCACGTTCCGCTAGATAACATTTTTTCGTATTTTTGACGCTCATATTGTGTTGTTAGAATTATCTATCTTCCAGCCACGGAATATTCCTGAAAGCGGTCTTTGTTGAGCAAAATTAGATAATAGATCCGGAGTCATGCGGAAAAAAAACGACAATTCTTGCGAAGGGTAGATTGAGGTAATATACAGATAAGGAATAAAACGAAAGTGGGACAATTTTCCTTTTAAGATTCGCTTTTACATTTCTTTTTATCTTGATTATACATAATTCTATTCTTCTTATATATTCTAATAAGAAATTTAAATGAAGGTATACCAACTATGCGCTACATAGCCCAGCGTCATCAAGGACAAGATTGCTATGAGGCTTCACTGCGCTATCGAACTACAAAGATAAACTTGTAGCAGATATTAGACGAATTTTGAATGTAGACCAAAAATCGGTAAGCGTAGTGTAGGTCCGGAGGGCTACTAGCATTAAGAAAATAGGTAGGAAAGAAATGTTATGGAGAGAGGAAAGAAATGGATGGATATAAAGGTTTTTTTTTATTTGGAAAGTAGGGCAGATGAGTCTACTCCACCTGATGGTAAGTGGAAATAAAGTCCAAACGCGAAGGCGGCTAACAGAGTTGCGGAATGCAACCCTGTTAGCCACGCTTGCCCTGCCCACTCGCAAGATGCCTCTTCACGCCTCGTTTGAAGGAGCCAAGATTGTAAGAAGGAGCCACGTGACGACACGTGAGCCGGCAATGAGTTCCACTTTTTGGAAGTACGACAAAGAAAAGAATTGGCAAACTTCTTTGTTCGCGAAGGAATTGATGCCACAGTTATCGTTAGGTTGAAATGGTAGGCACTATTTCAGATGACAGTAGGAAGATAGGATGATATAGAATAAAAGAAACGGGAGGGCCACACTCCGACCCCACCGCCTCGCACGAAACAACAATATGGATTCTGATACCCTACGGGTATATTTTGTGACTAGAAACTTTTCTTTGACGACGTTACGGCGCAGTTGTAGTGAACCTGCCTTAACTGCCACAGGGCGTGCATTCTATTCCGGCTTGGGGCAGATGTTTGTATTGACCATACAGACATGTTTTCTGGTCTGGGTGTGTTTTTACTTGTCATTTCGGACCCCTACTGGATATCAATATCCTAATGGAGTCCGATGAGTGTAGCGTTTATTATTAAATTACTATACCATGTATAAATTCAGGTAATTTGATCCAAATACGTTCTGCTGTTTTTGTGTGATTGCGTAACAAACATGCAAACATACAAGCTTTCACATTTCAGATATCTCATATTCCTTCATTTGTAATTTTAGCTCAAATGGAATTACGTAGTGGTTGGATTTTATGAAACCCACTGCGCTTCAAACGTGTTTTATTTTCTTTCTTCAACGTCGGGAAGGTTTTTATTTGAGAAATAAGGAGGGTTAGAGTTTATGATTTTATACAATGTTATTTAGTATTCCTATCCCAGGAATTAATATTGTAATAATACTGTTTTCTTTTTATATAAGAGGGAGCAAGCGGGCAGGAGGCTCACCTGATCTTAAGCCATCACAATCGCGCATGAACATCTGCCCAGGTCATATCAATTCGGAAAGACCACCGGTAGAAGTTAGTTCCACAGAGTGGTTGTGGGAGGAAGAAAATGTCTTCTATATCACGCTGTTGTGGATTTCCAGAGATCGAGGTGGTAAGGGTGGAATATCGAGTTTTACCACGATATCCGATGGCGAAAATCCACTGGCAGAATCAGTTCAAACATTTTCCGTGATAGATGCGATATACGGTGCAGAGTGATCCAACAGATCAAGCCGATCGGAAAGGGCTCGATCGTCGACAAATCTGAGAATCACAACAAAGCAAAAGCATTACTAAGAAATGGCAATTATATAACAAACGGTCACACTCAACAGCAACGATTAGAAAGGGTCCGAAACATACAAAATGACAAGGACAAATACACCCAGACCGGAAAACATGCCTGTGTGGTCAATACAAACATATTCTGTTCCGAGCGGGAATCGAACCCGCGACCTTTGTCGCTTAAAACAGGTTCGCTACCGCTACGCCACAACGTCATCGTAAAATATTATGTAGAATTTTATATCCATGCGTTTCAAATTATAACTTAAGAAATAAGCATCACCATCTACAAACTATGTGCTTAGTGGACCGAGTGTCTCTGAAGACCTTCCTCGTTAACCTTTTTCTATGACGAAAATGAAAACTGTTATTATGATATGCGAACCAAAAGCTACAGTAAAGTTTTTTTTATAATAATAATAATAATAAACGGCGCACACTCAACGGCCCCTATTAGGATAGTAGTATTCTGTGTCGGGTGTCCGGAAACATTTACAATGACAAGGACAAATACACATAGACCGGAAAATGTGCTTGCATGGTCAATACAAATATATTATGCTCCGAGCGGAAATCGAACCCGCGACCTGTGGCGTTTAAGGCAGATTCGCTACCGCTGCGCCACAACGTCGTCAAAAGTTTTTTTATTTATTTTCTTATGTCTATATATACCGTGGTTTTTGTATAAGAATATTTCACCTAATTTGAAATTGTATTCTTCGCCTTGTAATTGTATTAAATTCCACTATTTTTCAATTGGCACAGCCAAAATCTCCTTTCATTTCGGCTTTACTACACCCCACCTCACACTAATTCATGCCACCCGAAGCCACGACATAATAATAATAATAATAATAATAATCGTTTATATGGAACCATCATAAGATCACATGCAAATGTGAACGATAATAACTGCAATAGTATAAAACTGTGACGCAGTTACTAACTCCCGCCACAGAGCGACATTTCTACTTCCAACTTATAAATAAATGCTCAATTTTTAAAAAAGTAACCAAAATACATAAAAGAATTATTAACAATTAACAAAAAATAAAAAATAACAAAATATATTTTTAAAACAATTATAGCAATGATAGCAATTAAACTGAAATTACTAATTACGAGATACACATCATATACCTGATACGTCACATGATCAATCAAACAAATAATATTTAGTATTAGATAAAAATTATATAAATTTAACTATTAAAAACATGCATACCTATATATTCAAAGAATACTAACAATGCATGTTTCAAGTCATTACGTATTTCCCCTCCAAATAAGCTTGTAGCTCGCCCTAGGAGTGGGTACGACAATATATGTAAATCCGGTGATATCCAATTACCTTATGTTTATATTCGTTTCGTGTTTTGAATGTTATCACATACGTCGGTCGTTTACTTGTTTCTGATTGCGAAAGCTAATAAGACAAAGCCTAACCACGACCTAGTGTACTTACATGTTGGTATAAATTGAAACAGGCGTGCGTGAGACGCCTACTATTAACAGAGTCTCAAGATTACAGAGATACGTAATTAAACTCCGATATTAATATTGTGACGATCTCAACATTACACTTTATTTAAATCTCTAAAACAATGTATTTTCTATAATATGAACCTATTTATGGACGGTCACCCATCCATTTACTGACCGCACCCAAAGTTGCTTAACCTAAAAGTCGTTTGCCGACCACGTGACTATGTGCAACGTAATACTAAGTATGGACATACCCCAAAAATAATATTTTTACAAAATCAAAAATTTATAAAATTTTGTATGAAAATTTCCATAGAAATAGGAAAATGTATGGAAATTCACGGATTCAGGTGCCGAATGTCATTGCAGCTGTTTCACATATATAAGGGGTGTGGTGTCGGCGAAGGTGTCTCCGAGCGTATGCTTTGTGAGTGCCCGTCTGACGTCTCTACCCCCGCGTATATGTGGACGGTTTACCAAGGCGGTGCGTTCGGGCGGCCATGCTGCTAGAATGCTAGTTAAGGTTTCCGATCTTCGTATATGGTTTTTATACATATTATTAATGGTGATTGGTGATGCATGGCAAAGAATATATATAAAGTATATATTAAAGATATATACAATAATTAATAAATAATGACGGTATGGTGGTCCGTCTATGATTACTGGCAAAGAGATCTAATATGAATAATATGATCTATACATGTTAAAGGCAAATTTATATCGTTGAAATATATTGAATATAATTTATTATTATAAATTAAATATTTAATGACCGTTTGTGGGTCCGTCAATTATGAATGTATATATGTTTGATATATATTAAGAAACGAAGTTTACTTCGTTTCTGTAATATTATGTGATATTGTAATTGTGAATATGAAAGCGAAAGTAATGCTTCGGCGCAAATATTGTTTATGTTTCAGAATCTAATGGATTATTTGAAACCTAAGAAGAAGCGAATTCAATGAAGATTTAAAAGTATGCGTTGGGAAGAATTTATGCGTCATAACTAATAAATAATTATATTTCAGCTGTATACGTGTATAATGTTTTGGCGAGTTTTAGTTGACCCGATACTTGAGTTTGAGGCTCTGATGTGGCCTGAGTCATGTCTATAGTGTCCTTAAGCGAGGCCCGAGGATTTTTAATCTTAGTTGACCCGATGCTTAAGTGTGAGGCTCCGATATGATTTTGGTCATGTCTATAGTGTCCTCGAGTGAGGTCCTTTGACTTTGCTGATGTGATGTGGACATGGGGTTGACTCTGTGGTGCGATTTATATCGATGCAGTAGTTTCCTCAGGTCCATTGCTGAAGCGGCCCCAGTGATACAGATTTGAATTGCTGCGGTGGTGCGACTAAGGTCGATGCCGTGATGTAGTTCGGTTTGTTGCTGAGGCGCTGGAATATTATACATCGTTTGTAGCAAAATGACTCGTCTTCTTATTAGAGACGCCCCCTTAGCTTAGCAATAGGGATTTTTATAATTGACATTGTAGCATGTCATACTATTAGGGCAACTGGTTGCTTCTCACTTCGAGATAGCTAACTAGTATTAGACAGTGTGGCCTGCTTAACTCTTATCATGCGTGTTTATCACGTCCTAAATAATGAACTGGATTCGGATGTATGTTTGAGTATTGAGCCAAAGGGTACCTTGCGTGAGCAAGTGCTATGGTTTTAATGATGCAAAACTATAATAAGAAAACGACATAAATCAAAGAATATTAGTTGTAAGACAATGCGATTACGAATACGATATAAGCCCACGAATATTAATTGTAAGACAATGCGATTATTTAAATACCAATTAGGTAGGGTTAGGTAGGACTTAGTTTTAAGGAATTGCGGTTGTGATATTATAAAGAATTGAATATTATCAATACTATATGACCCATATATAGTGATAAAAGAAATATACTTATAAATATAATTATTAATGAATTTGCCTACACTACGGTGAGGTTATTATAAATACTATATTACACATATATAGTGATAAAAGAATTATACGCTATAAATAGCATTATTGATGAAAATACCTTAACAAAGGTGAAGTTTATGATAAATATAAACTCTATATTAACCACATATAGTGGTATGACAAATATACGTTATAAATGATATTATTTATTATTTTTGATGAATTTTACTTCACTAAGGTGAGGTTGACGATTATAGCATTGTGCTTACGGAATGCCGCCTGGCGGTTTAATGTTCGAATACATATCTGAACCAGGGATTTATTCCCTTATATATAATGACCAGGGCTTGTCCTCAATTATTATGGCTTTTAGCCTTCTCATACAAAAATGAATATGAAATATTATGTGACTTCGGTCTTGATTGATACTATTACAAAATATCAGGGCTTGATCCCTTTCTATGCTATGAAAATAATAACAATATAAAAGAATAAATCTTGCGTCCCGATAACGAAATCACTATAAATATAAATTACCAGGACTATGTCCTTTTACGTTATAACAATCAAATTGTGTGTCGCAGGCGCACTATAAATAGCCTATCCCTTACCCGGGAGGGCTCGTATATATGGTTGGAGCCCACAGTCGATGGCGTGTGCGGGGCCATGGACCTTCTCCCGTCCTTTATAGTTTTCCCAGAAGGGGTTAAGTATATAGGGATTGGAGGAGCGGACTACTTTCAGCTACTCGTAAGAGGTGTTGAAAGTATAGGGATATGTTTATTATCTCACCATTTAGCCTTTACGGGCTTATATAAATATTTTTACTATGATAATTATAATACACTAATATAATTAAACTATATAATAAATAAGATGTTATTGTTTTCCATTGTCAGGTTGAACCTGTTGCCTCTGATGCTCTAAAAGAACACGGTTTATTATGATCACAACGTAACAAGGGTTCTGGCCGCTAGACGATACACGTGCCAATTTCGTAGTTTTATGCTATTTATTTACGTGCATTTTAATCATTATCTATTTAAATATATATAATTTCTATATTATATATATAATGTAAGGTAGGTTTAGTCACAATATTAATTTGGTGAATTTGAATATTCATAATATGCTTGTACTAATATCGTTAATTGGCAAATCTCATTGGTGCGCGTAGATAAATTTAATAACTAATTTTATTATAATATCATGTCACTTATTTTACGTTCTCTCTTCATTCATTCTTTTCATATCTCTCTCACTCTTACTTTTAATTACTAACTAAATGCTTTGCTAGCTATATCACCGAGTTGTAAAGTAAATAATAACTTGTCCGGAATACTAACAATAATCTCACACTAGAAGGCCTGTAGAAATGGAGTCTCTTTAGAAGGAGAATAATTACGCAAACTAGGATTTTATATCTAAAATTTTCATTAGATTTAATCCTATTAAGAAATGATTTTAGCTACTTAAGAAAGATATAGCTCTCAAAAAGATTTAATAATTGAAACGATTCAGTGAAGCTAAGTCGACTAATATTAAGAGTCTACTGCTAAGCTGCTTATTTCTCTTAAAACTTAATATTCAAAATCATTTTCTGAGACAAAGAAATGTTTCTTATATAGAATAAAATATTTTACTAAATATCTTTTTAGAAGATCACTAGATCGGTAGGTTAAGCAACTTTAGGCGCGGTCAGTCACTAGATGGGTGATCGCATAGTAGTAACCGCAACCGAGCGTATCCGTGCTTTGGAGGGCACTTGAAACATCGGTCCCGGCTATTGACAATTTGACAACAGTCGATAAGTCAGGACTACGCGACCTGAACAACTCTGACACTAGGTTGACCACTAACCACTCGATAAGAAGAAGTATACAAAATCATTAAATTTACAATTTAATATGAAGGTCATATTATACTTAAACCTTTGGTGCGTAAAATGTGGCGGAACATATACATAAATCTCTGTCAGTTGCCTCATTAGCTTCGCGATAACTTACGTTCTACCTTGAAAATATGAGAAATGTTTACTCTCTAGGTGTATAGAATAAATTTAACGAATGTGGTTATCCGTATTGCTGTCATGTTGTATTATAGTGTTTTTTTAACTACTAAAAGGCGTTGTAACCGTGGGTCATTAGTTCTTATATTTTGGGATTTTTTTTATAAATGTATCACATTATATAATATTGACACATGAAATGAAAACGAAAACGCTAATCTTTTTTTTTTTTTTTTTTTAGAAGTTGGCAAACAAGCATACGGCCCACCTGATGGTAAGTGGGTGCCACAGCCTATGAGCGCTTGCAGCACCATTAGTAGGTGCCACTCGCGCGTTGCCAACCTCGAGATATTAGTTCTTAAATCTCGTTCGCCCAGTAATTTCACTAGCGTACAGTGCCCTTCAAACCGGAACACAGTAGTGCCTAAGCACTACTATTTGGCGGCAGAATATTGGACACTGCGGTGGTACCTACCTAGCCGGCCTCTTGCAATAAAAGACCTACCACCAGTGTGACTGATTGCACTGGTGGAATAATCTTTGTTGTGACAGAGGTTATCCCAACAGCGGGCGATGGGGTCGTCACATCCCGACACCGGCAAACATTGTCACAAAAATATATAAGTGGGAGCATTGCAGAGGGTCAGATAACTACCGCTATAGAACCTATTTATACGTACGTATACGTTGGATTACAACGAAAATAATTAAAAAGCCGTCATTCTAACGAAGCGTCACATTGATGGAACGCGGCGGTTACTTCAATATTCATCATGCATAAAATCGTCTTCGTACATAAGACGAATCGTTGTCATTGGACGCAGTAGTTATAGTGCACAATTTATTTCCTTTGTAATAAATGATTATATTTCTAGTACCGTATGATTAGGATTTCTATGGTGTAAATTTATTATACGTATCTTCGTATATCGTAACAAAATTTAGATATCGCAGTGACATGTTGAGAAATTAATTTTGGAATTGAATATTGTATTGCTATCAGAAACACAATTCCAATAGTTAACAAGTTTCATATCAAAGTAATGGCACGTTTCCAGATTAAATTGTTTCGAACTAAACAAACTAATTAGAAATGAACAATAACGATATTGGTTAAAGATATTTTGATTTTGAACGTATAAAACTGTAAGCGTTGGTTAATATTATATTGAGTGTATAATGTTTAATATCTCATCAGATATATGGTTTTTAAGTAAAAATAACCAAATTAAACAGTAACCAAAGATTATTAATTCAATTAATGTTAATATTCTGAATTATTAATATAATTTTCTCTAACTACAGATTAAAATTTTGCTATCTCTTGTAATCTATATACGATTATTTACCACGTGTGAAGGTTTATATTATTTGTGGTTCATTTGTAATATCACCATAATAATAGTGAAACAAATATACAATCGTAACATATAATTATTTAGCATATCGTAGCATTAAATATTTAATTTATTCCTAAAGAAAACTTAAAAGTAAAACGATGTGCCCCACAGTCGTCTGCAGAGATTTGTAACAATTAATAAAACCACGCGGCGCGGCGTAATAAGACTTATAAAGAAAATAAATGGCTCGCTTTAAATCTCTGAAGGCCACGCCTAATTAAATTGTTAATTTGCACATTTCATTAGAGGAAAGATTTGTTAAATCAATTTGTTGGTAGCAGACGCATGTTGTCCGTATGTACGAGCTCGACACGGAAACGCCACCTTGCAGTTCTATGTGTATACGAGAACCTGAAGCCTAACCTGGGTCCTTTGTCACCCCGTTTCTTCTCATCCACGTCTACTTCTATGTATATCCTTATGTGGTAAGGATTATAATTGTATCTGATGTTATTATCCTTTTAAATGTATGGATATAAACGTTCTAACTAAGAAATAAATACAAATAAGTTATGAAATCTTATTCCCAATAAGTTTTCTCTGGGTCTGCGTATTAATAAGTAAGTTGCATAATTATAGTTGTATAAATAAATAAATATTGTATAATAGGTTAAGTATAATTAAGTATGAAATAAGGGCGCGTCTCGCCATCAAACTTCTAGTTTGGCGAGAAAATATTGTGAAAAATATATATATTGTGTTTTTGAGATTACTAAATTAAAAAAAAAAATCTTATCCGGATTTGACAGGTTCCGCAACCCTAAGGGCGAACCAGTTACCAGATAAGAGCAAACTACCCATCAAGTGCTAACGATTATTATCACGTGTTAAGTGATAAAAACCAAAAAGACATTGACCGAAACATTGCAAACCTCTTTCACGAGCGGGAATCGAACCGTGACCGTCGATGCTAAAGGCAGCCTCGCTACCCAAAAGCACCAACCGTTGATAATGAGATTTAAAAACATATTGCTGAATTGTCACTAAACGTAAACACTTATGTAATACCAATATTCTGTATGCTGAAACTATTCAACGGTCGGAGGCTGTTTAGCGTTTATGTAAATAGGGTGAGATTACTCGCTCGCTTGATTGCTCAGCTCACTGAGTCGTTTAGTAACAGGTTGTTCAAGTTTAATTGAGCTTGTCAGAAGCAAAAGTTTGCTTGTTTTTGTTTGAATTTCGTACTTTACTTATGAGCTTCTTTCTTAATTATCTATCGCTTATGATGTAGAGCTTTATTGTTTTCGGCTTACGGTTTTATAAAGTACCATTATGAGCTTTGAAGCATTCTGTTAAAAGCCTTTGAGCGTGGAAATCAATAGTTTATCTGTGTTTTTCACAAACCAATATGAATATTTTCAGGCCATCATTTAATAAAACTACTACTAATCATACTAAAAGTATCTTACATTTTCGTTCTAATAAACATATCGGTGTCACTACATACACACATACATACATATAATTCTATCTATCAATATAATAACCATCTTGGTTCTATTAAGCTCTCATAGTATCTAAAAGATTTAATTCTTAAAGAAGTCTTTCTTATAGGTATTATATTGTGATGTCATATAGCATATAACATCACAATATAATACGTAGAACTCGAGCAATAAGAAAGAAAGTGCGGGCGGAATATAATGGCGTTAGTTGGTGGAACGGGGCGGTCTCACCCGACAGGAGCGAAACCACGTGCACAGCTAGTATTAAATAGTATTTCAATATGAGTTATAATGCCATAAACTTACCTGTTGTTTTCAGTGAATGAATATTTACGTTCACGCCTTTTGTGACTTTTTTTTTTTTTTTTTTTTTATGTTAGTAGTTGGCAAACAAGCATACGGCCCACCTGATGGTAAGTGGCTGCCGCAGCCTATGAGCGCTTGCAGCACCATTAGTAGGTGCCACTCACGCGTTGCCAACCTCGAGATATTAGTTCTGAAATCTCGTTCGCCCAGTAATTTCACTAGCGTACAATGCCCTTCAAACCGGAACACAATAGTGCCTAAACACTACTATTTGGCGGCAGAATATTGGACACTGCGGTGGTACCTACCTAGCCGGCCTCTTGCAACAAAGACCTACCACCAGTGTGACTGATTGCACTGGTGGAATAATCTCTGTTGTGACAGAGGTTATCCCAACAGCGGGCGATGGGGTCGTCACATCCCGACGACTTAATTTAAAGCTCCGTAGCTTTCCGTAGCGTTAGCCTACGAATTTCAATGCATATTTTAGTTGTTAAGTTTAAAAGTTATACAAAACAGACTAAGCAGGTGCTTGAAAGTACTTAGGATCAAATTTTTTAAATCGAAGTTCAAAAACTTCTAGCTTGTTATGACCAGAAGCCGAAGGTTGAATGTAAATTTCTTTTAAAAAGTATAATATGGCTCTTGGAAGACGACGTTACAATTTCTTGATATTTTTTTTAAGTAATGCAATATAATAACTGTATTAATAATACCATAATGATTATTAATTTGATAAGTATAGTCAATATACGAGTAGATAGGTACTGAGATATTTAATTCATTTGTTTATTATCAATTATTTATTATTATTACTATGTGTATTGTGTAATTGTAGTGTAAATTTTAATTTGTTTTTTAATTTGTGGGTATGTTTATTTTATATCTACACCCACTATTTCAGGCAGATTTTCTGTCCTTGAGGTCTGAAAAAAATCACTTCCGAGCGTTTAAGCTGCCATTGGCGTTTTTTTTCAAGTATAAGGTGTTTTTATTTTGTTGTAATAATAAAGTTTTAAAATTAATAAACGAAATGCGTTTTTGCAGTACTTACACAAAATTTTAAACTTTATTGATAAAGCCCTAATACATTATTTTTTTAATGCTTTTTCCTCTAATAATTAGGTAGTTAATTGAAAACTCTTACTGTAGGCTTATTATAATAAATTAAATCTTTGCAAGTAATTAAAAAATAGACAAGAGTAACTATATTTATTCTTTCGAGCGTTCACGCGTATCAAATTACTAATATAATATGTTTTTATTATCTCTAAACTATACGAGAGTTGATATGAGATTAGTCGCTAGTTTTCTATTTCTTAGTACTTAACAAATCTGATTACCTAGCCGTCTGCAAGCAATCTGCAGCTCTGAGACTTAATTAAATAAGTAACTGGACGTTCTTGAGTTTGTTTAAGCCAATGCAATGTAGTTTTGACCAATCTTATTACTGGCAGTGTGACGTGCGTTACCATGGCCCCATCGCCCTAAAGTAGCTGAATTGCATAAGTGTAAATGCTAACTCAGGATTTCGATTCATTGCAATTTTATATTTTAATTTCTAAAAAAATTCATTCTTGTCTCAGATCTAATTCTATAAACACATATTGTAATTTCTTTAATTGTAATTAAAATAAATATTTTTTAAAAAAGCTTTTTCTTATCGTCCGAACATAACTCGTGTAATGAGTTTTTATAATTATCATAGTAGATACCTGTATAGACAAACTACGATAAAGTAGCATTCCAAATTACTGCTTCAATGTCGGTGGTTACATCCTTATAAAAGAGTTTGTTAGTTTTGTCGGTAAACTTATAATGAATTGCCAGCGCAAGAGAACGCACGTGTCATTTTATTTTTATTATTTTTGAGTTTTGGAGGAGTGCGCCATTTTATCGTAGTTTTTGAGGAATTGTTTGGATTGATCCCGCCGGTAGAATTTCACCATCGGACAAAACTCTAAATTCCACCCTTACCACCTCGATGTCTGGAAATCCACAACAGCGCGATTTAGAAGACATTTTCTTCCTCGCACAACCACTCTGTGGATTCAGCTTCCGCCGGCGGTCTTTCCGAACCGATACGACTTGGGAACCTTCAAGAGAAGATCGTATTCTTTCCTTAAAGGTCGGCAACGCGCCTGCATGCCTTCTGGTGTTGCAGATGTTCATGGGTGGCGGTGATCACTTAACATCAGGTGAGCCTCCTGCCCGTTTGCCCCCTCTTACATAAAAAAAAAATATATATATATATATATATATATTTGTATACTCATAAAAAAGTTTATCCATAAATTTTTTTATGAGTATACAAATATAAATAAAATGTAAGTTTTTATGCAAACATATAAATTTATCTTGCCTAAATTGCATTAAATAGCATCAATTTATAGACACTGAATTCTTAGTATGCTGGAATATAATTCAATGTTTCCGTATTGGAAAGATGTCAAATGAAAGCAAAAACACTAATTGCTTTATGTAGGTGTCTAGAGGAGCTTATGTTGCTTACACAGGGGACAGCTAGTTGAAAATAAGTCACAAATAAAACAATAGAAACAATAGCCATTAATAATTTACAACTTTGTAAAATTTAATTTTCGTTCGCAACACGAGGTATGAATATTTAAACTGCTTCCCAATATTTAATATAAAACTCGTAATCCCTTGGGCACAAACAAAATTTTTGATATATTAAAGGAAAAGTTTGGAACGAAAAATATAAGTTATGTCAACCAATTCATGCGATAAAATATTGGCTTTTTACGTAATTACTTACGCCATTTTTTTTTATTGCTGGCAAAAACGAATGTCCGTGTCAAGCTATTTGAAGAGATGGACATAGATAGACAAACGGTTTCGTAGTAGAGTTACATATATACATTTGAATCGTTTCCCTTATTTTGATTTGATGAGAATGAGAGATTCATTGAAAAAGGTAATGGACGTACTTCGTTCGAGTGTATAATGTGTTCATGTTGGTGTATAAGTGTTGCCAAGATAAAATATATATAATAATAATAATAATCTTTATTTGTCACAAACATGGGTGTAAATAATACATAATGATGGTCATTTATAATAAGTCCCTTTCATGTTTTGCCCATCACATGGCATACAAATATTATTAGTCAATTATAATTTATTATGATTTTTAAATCCTCATACAATAATAATAACAATGATTGGTGTATACATACTAATTTCTCGTTATAAAAAATAATATATTAGTATAAGTTCTCTATAGGCATGTATCAACAGCTTGAAGTGTTCTATATTCGATAAAGGTTAAAGTATGATAACAATTTATTAAGCCATTTATTCTCTGTCTAGAGAGTAGATACAATAGTTAAACAATGGCCGTGCGACATGTAGGTCACTGGACGGGAAAAATGTTAACTAATAATAATACTTAGTGATTTTTTTAAATGACCATTTTCTATTTAAAGTTATTATAATTCTCATCGTGAAAGCTACGAAAAACTTTAGTTTCTACCGTGCGTGGACCGAAGCACTTGACTGGTAATTTTGCAGAATATTATGTCTCTAATATCCTTCTATAAGAGCCCATTCTTGTTAACACAATACCCTAAGTTTACCTGAAACACGCTCCTGTTGGGATAACATGACAGAGGTTAGCCGCGTCTGGTCGCCTCTCAAAGCTATATCAATTCCCTCTCGAGGGATGAAATAACTAGCTTCCTGTGTTACATTCTACGTAATAAACGCTCTGCTCTGAAGAAGTCGACTCGTAGTTACCGAGATTGCATCTTGTTTCTTTTTATATTCTTCCAAATAAGTTTTTATGAAAATTAAATTCTAGTTGTAATTTAATTTATTAGTGTGATGTGTATTATGCTTTTTACTCAGTTGCTCATAATATGTTTTATCTAAGACTTAAAGTTTTATAACATTAATGCATTTCTTTGATAAAATGAGGAATTTCAAAAAAGTCTTTATTTACAAAGTTTTGAGTTTTTATTAAATGTTTTGGCATGTCTAATATCTATGTGACAAATGTCTAACTGGTTCGCCCTTTGAGTTATGGAGGTCAGATAGCAATCGCTCTGTATAAAAACTAGTAACCCTTGACGGGTTAAGGATAAAAGTATTCGTAGACCCTGGGAAAATATCGGGAATAATGATGGGAGGAAAAAGTCTATGTAATAGAAGAAGTAGTGATTTTTAAGATATCGATATTCGTATAAAATATTTCTTAAAGTAACTAAAAATATTCTGTGTCCAAAAAATTAGATACCGTTTTTCTAAATTGTAGTTTTGGTACTGCAATAACGTGCATAAATGTACTAAAAATTATTATGTGAACTGTACGTCCGCATTGTAGTAAAACATTTTCATAAGCTGTATTTATTGCAAGTAACGTTGCTGCGCCACGCTGCGGTACTCCAGTCGTTGTATTTACACTCAAATACCACGCTAGCTTAGTGCTTTGCTCTAGTTATAAGGAATTTAGGGTTAACCGTATCCTTTGTCTCATAACTTGCTCCTATTACTAGTTAGAATACTAAACATTAAAACATTACATTAGTGGTTTATGCAATTAATCGAATACCAAAAAATACAGAACGATAAGAATGTATATAATTATGTAGTGTATTAATAAATTGTATATAAAAGGAGAAGATCTGACTGACTTATCTATAAACTCCCAGCCTAAACTCTTAGATAGACCTTGAAAGCTTCAGAGATTTTGTTTTAAAAACGTAAGCCCGCAATAAAGAGGTGATTTTAAGGGTTAAAAGTCTGGAGGTTTTTTTTAATTAGAAGCATGAAACTTTGTTTTAGGCAAACAAAGATAGAAAAGCACGTGTTTCACTATTTTCTAAAATTCGACCTGTTCGCAAGAGCTACTAAGCTTATAAATTCGAAGCCGTTGGCAAAAGCTACTAAGCTTATATATATATAGCGTATTAATAAAATCAAGATTCAATCTTCAGTATTAAAGAAATATGGAAAAAAACGCTTTAAAATCAACAAATTTTAAAACGTCGAGAAGTTTTTTAATTAAATTCTTTTCCGCAGTTGAGCTGTCGATTGCATCGCAACGCTAATAAATTTAAAACTCTCCAGCGCGTTGCATTTTATAAAATACAGTTGAACAACTTTATCAAGCTACTTAACTGTATTATGATGTTGCTAAATGAAGTCGTTTTTCTTTGGTAGAACTACTGACATGAAACTAGCCCAATCATATGAAGTTACACGGTTACGTTGCAATACCATTACTAACCACATGCAACTCTATAGGTTACTCGGCTTCTATTAATTAGTTTAAGAGCCTATTATCGTGACAAGTCATACGCTTACGTTGGATTTCTTGTACGTTTCACAAACTTATGTCAACTTAACATACCAAATAAATAAAAATGAAGAAAAATTGACGTTCAGTAGACATTTAAATTCGAATTCAATGAATATCATTATTTTAAACAAAAAAGTACTCTACTAATCCTACTATCCTTTCTTCTTATATTAAAATTAGGGTCCGACCGAAACTGGTTTTTCAGCCGAAACCGAAACCGAAACCGAACTTTCTGCCTCCCTCTCAGTTTCGGCCGAAACCGAAACCGAAACCGAAACTTTTTAAAAATATTTAAAATTGCGTTTTTTTTACTGAAATTTGAATTTCAAGTTTTTTAACATTTATTTGCATGTATACATTCGTAGCCAACTAATTAGGAACGGAAAATAATTTGGTTAAATATTTTAAAAGCTTAATTTTATGAGATACGTTTGTTATAAAGTATACTGTTCAATGTTGTGTACTTTTTCGAAGCTAATAATATGTTATGGTGGGTTATTTAAAAATAAATCTCTCGCATCGAAATCGCTCATTTACTGGCTGACTATCTAATTAGGGACAGCAAGAGTTCGTGTTTTATTTTCGATTTTTAAAAAATAAACCTGAAATACAAAGGCGGAAAGCCTTTGTATTTTTATTTGGCGTCATTCTTTAGTTTATAGTTTTGATTTCTAAAATTAATATCACAATTTATTACTTAAACATGGGTCACTTATTTAAGTTGTGAAACGACCAAGCGAAAACAATTTTATCTCAACGTAAATGGCCATAGCGTAAAATAGCTTATCATTTGATTTGCTCCAAAAGTATGGTTTTCAACGCTATGCAATATTTTCAAACCTATAAAACTACTGAAACTGTGTACTTAGAAAGAAATTTAGATCGCAGACTGGTAATAGCTTTATAAACAGTTCCTTTTGTGGGCTCTGTAATTATTAAAAGAGAAATATTTGGACTAGAACTTAGTGGCGAAGTTACATGGGCTCTAACACGAAAACGATCCAAAATATACTTCACTGTTTATTATTTTAAATGATTTCTTGCCGATGAACTACTATCACTTTTAGATTGGCCTGCCAATAGCATAGAAATGAATTCTTTGGAACATTTGCGGTACAACAAACTGGAAATTTAAACCAACTCTATAGTAGTTCCAAAGTCGCCTGGAAGAACTCCACTAACGAAACTTGTCATTATTTGATCGAGTCAATGCCGCGCCGATGTCGATATGGCTATAGTTAATTATGGAAATTACATTTAATGTTGATTTTTTATATAAAACTGCTTTTTAAATGAATTTAATAATAAATGTACATTTTTCTCTTCCATTACATTCTGCGTTCATTATTTGTAATGTTTTCTGCAGTGTCCTTATTTACTTGTCGAGAGTTATATTAGCACGAAGGAAGAAGTAAAGTTGAATTTTAATTGTTGTTATTTTTAATTACAAGCCATTCCAAAATTTAATAATTCTATTAAGAAAACATTGGTTAAATGATCAAGATCAGATCAACATTAAAAAACGTAATGAAGACTTTATGT
The DNA here is from genome assembly GCA_023373885.1 of Hestina assimilis. Classification (NCBI taxonomy): domain Eukaryota; kingdom Metazoa; phylum Arthropoda; class Insecta; order Lepidoptera; family Nymphalidae; genus Hestina; species Hestina assimilis. The sequence goes on along the minus strand of CM041743.1, from coordinate 16,722,853 downwards.
AAACTGAAGTTACGGAAAATATAAATAAATGTTACTCTTATTATACCCATGTCCCTAATTAGTTGACCACCACTGTATATAATATAGACAGTTAAAAAGAGTTAAATAAAATAAAAACTAAAAATTCACTTAAGTCATAACCATTTTTTTTGTCATGAATATACAGGACTTACTATTGGGAGTAAACTTAAAAAAGAAATAACTTGTAAAATATTTAAAAGATCAATCTAATACTTATTTTTGGAGATTTTTTGGCCGCGTCAGCGAGCGGTCATGAGTTGGCTGCGAAGTTTACCGAACAACGCACGAAAACTCACGAACTCTCAAGTTTCGGGGAGGCCGAAAGTTTCGGCTATATTTTGGCCGAAACCGAAACTAAAGCCGAAACTAGATTTTTGGCCGAAACTGGCCGAAACCGAAACCGAAACCGAAATTTCGGTCGGTCACTAATTAAAATACCTGAGCCCGCGGATCTCCCGGCGTGGAGTACCGAATTTCCTTTACTGCACGGAACCTTTATTCTTTTTCTAACATAAAATTAGCCTAAATTACTTTTTAAATCATCACCTATCTGCCCGTTAAGATCAGTCCAGCCGTTCCAGAGATTAACTGGAACAAACAGAAAACTTATTTGTGTAAGTAACGTATATAGTTTCACACGTGTTCCTTAATTCTTACAACTTTCAAACGAGGCGAGGGTGGGTAGTACAGTACGCCTTCTGCAACCATCTTCGCCACCTTCACGTGTGGACTCCACTTCTACTTACCATCAGGAAGAGTAGAGTCATTTGCCCTCCGGCGTTATTTATTTAAATTTGGTACACGGATAGATTATATATTAACTAAATTATTGAAAAAGATACATATCCTAGATTTTTTAGACAATAATACATAATATAAAGTATATTTTCTCTGAAGTATCATGAATTAACAGAGCGAATCAATCGAGATATTTGAAGCACATCGTTGTGGTACCGCTATTTGCTCTCATCATGATGTTTGCGACGCGGGTATTTGCTTTCGCTTGCATGTAATTAATTTGTATTGAGGAAACTCACAATATCAGAGCACACAGTATTGTGACACAATTGATTAACCTTGATAAGTGTCGGCATGTGATAGATAATAATATATTCGATCTATTAAAAAAAACCGAAGACTATAATTTTTTCTGTATCATAAAGCATGTACAAGAACGTATTGCTTGTGCTACTAAAAATAATCTAAACGTAAATTAATACGATTATTATAATTTTTCTTTTGTGACCAACCCACCCCCTCTTCCCTTCTTTTTTTTACTTTTTAGTCCTTCCTTCCGATTCCTTGAGTTGACAACACGTACGTGATACTTCAAGTATCGCAAGCTTTCATAGATTACGGTGAGTGCTTACCATCAGGCAGACCGTATTTTAGTTTGCCAACCACTATAACTAAAAAAACTGGAGTTCTACTATATTTTCAAACCTTTCAGCAACCGTGCTCAATCACGTACTAGTTTTTAATTATAAAATATAAAGACTAAAAATTTCATACAAAGCAAATACGAGCGAATATGTAGCATTGATCCACGCTCATTAAGGTTTCTTACTGAATAAACCCAAAACTGGCAGAAATCTAACATTCATAATTTATTCACGCGACACGTACCCAAGCCTCTAGTTAAATATTAACAAACTATCTCGATACATAACCTTGACTTGATAGGAACTTCTTCGCTGTTTAAAAGTAACTTAAATGGAACTTAAATAAATAAATAAACGCTTCACACTCAACGGCCCCCATTAGGTTATATCCTGTGTTGGGGGTCCGGAAACATACACAATGACAAGGACAAACACACCCAGACCGGAAAACATGCCTGTATGGTCAATACAAACATCTGCTCCGAGCGGGAATCGAACCCGCGACCTGTGGCGTTTAAGGCAGGTTTACTACCGCTGCGCCACAACGTCGTCATCCAACCAAAAAGTCAACTTTATTATATTGCTTTTTTAATGAGCTGGATTGAGCAAGGAAATATTTATATCTTAGATTATGAATTTTAACTACCTGTACGGTTGTTTTTCGTATGATGTATGTATATGATTCGTATGAATGCAGGAGTCGAAGATCCCCCTCTTCGGTTCACTTGCACCCTTCGACAGAAATCAATCACACTAGATGCCAACATAAAGTGACATCTCTTGTGTTAATTAATATATTATTATTTTTTTTATATACGAGTATATTTTAAAGTGTCTGAAGAATATCTAATAGCGTACCTACTAATAAATATAAGATGAATTCTTAGAAAACAATTCTGATTAGATTTCAATGTTTGTTAGTTATCTTCAGAGAGCCAAGACTCTTGTTTTAACACAAAATTAATCTTCAATTTCTACATCTTCAGTTCTGAAAATCAAATTAAAACAAACTTTTCAACTTATCTAAGTTTTAACATTAAGTAACTGCCTACGTTTTAAAGTATAAGTATATTGCGCGATATTAACGGCAGAGCCATGTTCCAACATAAAAGGGCCGGTTCTATCGGGGAAGTACTGCTTTCTCACAGATAATCTGCGTAAATATCAGTAGGTACTGTTGAGTTTCGTACAATGACTGAGAGCAACGGATTCTCAATGTTATATCAATACTAATCCCAAACTTTTAGTAGTATTGTGCAATTACCAGTAGTTCGTAATTTTATTGAAGGTTTATGGGCCGACCTATAGTCATGAATTAGTTCTTTCATACAAAAGAATTCCATCTCTGCTGCTCGAGATACCTTAATCAGATCATCATAAATAAAATGGCGAACCTAACATGAGGGGGTGACGATCACATCGGGATCAGCTCTGTGGAGGTACGAGTTATAATGTCCCTCCAACTCAGAGAGAGGATTCTCCGACCAGGCTGATGGTATTGCCTGGCGGGCCGCAGCCCACTACCAAGAAAACTGTCGCTACACCACAACAAAAAAATTGCTGATATTATATTATAAATTTAAAAATAAGAGCGTAACACATATACGAATGAAATCAATTGAAATACTTATAAATTATATCAAACTCTAAAGATATATTCAGAGGTTTCTTTTATATTTTTGAACTCCGCGTTAAGTATTCCCAGTAGTACCAGAGTAAATACATTTGTCTAAATCTACTCAAGTAATTTACTCTGTATTCCAGTAGGCTTAAGAACAAATTTATAAGCTTACCTTGTTTTATTGTTTTTCCCTAATGAATTCATTACTTTACAAACATTTTATTTATACAGTACACTGACAGACACGAATTACAAGAACCTAGAGGTAAAAGGTACTTTTAAAATGCTTGGTAAAGTTATTGGTCAGTGAAGATGGGAATACTCTGAATCTCGCGTGTAAAAGTTTTATTCAGAGTTACAGTAATTACAGTCTAAAAGTTTTATTTCGACATAAACTAAAGTTCCTACCCTAAATAACATAATTACTATAAAATACTATATGAAATCGACCGCAGGTTTTTGAATTTAGACGTACATATGAAAGAGATAGACAGAGGTGAATTATGCTTTATAATTTGCTAAGATGAATCGCCGCTCAGCGAGGATCAGTCACAATTAAGGAAGTTATGCTTATGTATTCCGAACTACAGTGGAAACTATATAGGAGTGAGAACGTTCACATCAAAGACGAATTTGATCGAGTTGTCTGTTTAGTTTGTACTACGTCGGATTAGTAATGTCGTGTGTACTATATGCGAATATGTGATGAAACTTTGCGATTTTATATTTCTTTGACTATGTCCACAATAAAGTAAGCAAGCACAGTCTTATTACTTGAATGGTAATATAACGTTGGAAACTCTATTATCGGTAATTAAGTGGAAATTTACTAGGTTTATAATAATATTTTTGCAGACACTTTGTTTAAACAAATTTTTTCAACATAATTTCTGCGTCTCACACAAACTAACAATATATATATCAAACCTAAAAATAACTTTACTACTTTTAATATTGTGCTGGTAATGACCAGACTAAGAAGGTGCATCCAAATGATTGTTCAAAATGACCGATCGTCTTAAAATTTTGCCAGCATTTAGTACCTATTTAGTAGTTTTATTTAAACTTTAAATATGTGTTACCTTTATATGTCAAAAAATTCTATTTTGTTGTGGTCAGCCATCATCAAATGACCGGTCATTTAATTCCCTAATAAGAACGCTGTGTTATGTTATTATCATTTAGTACCTATTTGATACCTGCACCATATAATTTTACTACCTCATTTAGGCAAAACATACACAAAAACACAGGCACAACCTATCAGACCTGAATGATCTGACTAGTTTGCATGATCAATACAAACATCTAATCGAAGCAACCCGCATAAGGTTAGAGTTCGCAACCATCGGTGTTTAAAGCTGATTTGTTACCACCGTTACAATGGTCACTAAAAACATCTGCAATGTAACATTTCCATTTGCATGTTTCCATTTTAGGGCACATTATTTTGAAATAGCGTTGGTTTTACATAAGAAATTAGTTTATAATAACCTAAAGACTATTGTCTGGTAGAAACTCATCTAACAATTATAAAGAGAAAATGTTCTTCAGAAACATCTTCTTGAACATGTTATATAACTTTTGAACAATGATGTTAACAAAGCTAACTGTGAACAAGTTAGTCTTTGAACTATAAGTGATTTTATATATCTCTTACAAGTTATAAATTATATGAATTTATTTTTCCCGAGTTCAAAAAAGAAAGAGGTTTTCAATTCGAATGCTTGTATTTTTTGTGTTCGGGCTCATTTATGGGACGGATTTTCAAAATGAAACGTGAAATGGAATGTGGAACTTCTGATAATAGTCACAGGTGGCCACTGAAACACAATACTAATAATTATTTCACGGGTTGCATTATAATTAGGTGCTTCAATAAGGTTGCCTTACTAACTTATTTTTATTCGTTACTTAAAAGAATTACAATAATAATATTTTTTAGAAAATAAATACCGACCGAAGAATAGGAACATATAATAGGATTCTATTTTTGACATTTTAACTATAATAACGTTGATTATTTTGATAACTGATAGCAGTGGAGGCCCGTTAAGACAACACGCGTCTGCAACTTGCACGTCACGCGCGTTAGCACGCGCGTATACTCGCTTTCGAGTATACGCGCGCTAGCACGCGCGTATACTCGCTTTGAAATTAGTTTATAATTTGAGTCTTTTTATGACACACCAATAAATCTCAAATTGAATTTATCAAATAAATAATATCAAAAGCAGCACGTGGGCTGGGTTCACGTAAAGCGGACGCGTTGTGTGTGCGAGGCGTGAGCGGTTGTACTTGCATGGTGTGATAAATACTATTTGAGATTTACTGATGTGTCATAAAATGACTCGTATACTAATTTCACGTGACGTGACTTACACGTGTGGCATGTGCGTGTCCTTTGAAAGCGCCCATAATGTGTCTTACTCCTTGACACACTTCACCATACCCTTGGTAAATACTTTTATAGGCTAAAGCGACCGCCAAACGGCAGGTCATCGTTGTCATAAACTAATTCTATAATACTGAACCCGTGGGAATCTCTTGATACACAAACGAAGTTAATGGAGGTAGTAATTCTAGGATAGCGCTTATTAGCGAAAAACAAATGATTGTCCCGAACAAATAGCAATCGTAGTAGCTTTAAATATATATTAAATATTCATTATCGCACTGACTTCGCATACAAAGGTTAATTGTATTTTCGTTTCATCGCATCGGGGTGTAAATCGTTTTAGGATTTCGTTGTTAGTATTAAATAAATTTATATTTTTAGTCGTCATAAAGGAGGGATATACTTTTGATTGAACATTATTTAGCTCTTGTTTAGTTATTATTTATATATATATATATATATATATATATATATATATATATATATATATGACATTTCTCATAAGCATTTTTATTCTTTTGAATTACATAGTAGCATAAAGTCATTCTTATAATTAAATAATAAATTCCAAACAAAAAAAGAATATTAAATATAACAATCAAATTGTAAACTTGTAATATGTATCGTAAAGGCGGATTTTTTTAATGCATAGGCCAGTGCTTGACTGTTATCACATCTGACGTAAAGTGATGATACAGCCTAAGGTGGAGCGCGCTTGCCTAGAAGATGCCTATTCACTGTTAATTTGAAGGTACCTGTAGGTAGGTGGTGGGGAAGAGAGCTCGGCAGTGCTGGCGCAGACAACTGACCCACACTGTATACATGCTGCCAGAAGTCGTGACGAGGTGTTTTCTCTAAATCAATTTACAAAAAGTATGTTAGTATCGGGTCAACAGTGTGATGCCTCAAACTTGTCCGTTTTTTTTTTATGTAACTAAGTTGGCAAGCAAGAATACGGCCCACCTGTTGGTAAATGGTTGCCGTAGCCTATGAGCACTTGCAACACCATTTGTAGGAATCACTCACGCGTTGCCAACCTCGAGATAATAGTTTTTGCCTAGCAATTTCACTAGCCTATGGTTAAACCGAAACACAATAATGCCAAAGACTACTGCTTTACGATATAATATTGGACACTGCGGTGGTACCTACCTAGCCGAAGTCTTGCAACAAAAGGCCTACCTACCGGTGAGTGAGTGATTATGCAGTAATCTATGCTATGACAGAGATTATCCCAAAAGCGGGCGATGGGCTCGTCACGTCTCGACGCCGAAAAGTGACTTGCCCTTCGTAAATCTGCCATTAGTTAAAAAAAAATTTAAAATTTCGAACTACCTCATGTTCAACAATAATTGTTACGATAACATTTTTGTTATAAACTGTATTCTAAATTTTCTAAATAATTATAATTTTATAAATGGGAGCCGTTCTAAGTTTCTCATGTATTCTCGTGGCTTATTTTGTTTGTGAAGTGATGTTGTTAAAAGTATAAAACTGTATGGTGAAAAGTTTGATAAAGGTGTATGTAACTTGCTAACTGCAGTGAGTACATACGTTAGTTTTATCTAGGCTACTTTACTAGTGTATAAGCTGTATTTTGTTTACATTTATAAATAAAGATATTTAAGAACAAACAAACAAGTTAAAAAATGCACGTTAGCATCGTAGTATGATATGAGTATATAAATCTGAGCGTCAGCCGCGTCTTTCGCGTTGCTGGCGAGCGGCCAGCGGCTGCCAACGCGAACTCGCCAACTTGGCCAAGCTATACATACTCCACTTCAATTGAGGTCATTTACAAATCAAATAATAACACGTACTCATATTTTATAAAATGACTCTTTCTCATATAACTTTACCTTTAAATAATCTAATGATAAGATATCACTTATATATTAAAGACACTCTTTACAAATAAGTTCAATCCTTGTGACTCGTTTTAACAAATTATATGAATTCAAACTCGAGAAACTCCGTTCCTAAGGGGGGCCCCCGACCGCACATTTTTTTATTTGAAATTGTTTATTACATTTTTTTGTTCTATTTATTTATTAGCGGCCCGCTCCGGCTTCGCACGGGTATAAAATATATAGCCTATATTTAATCATTTTTTCAGTAAATGTCATTTACTAGTAGTTTGATTTATTCATTACTGCCGCACGCGTTAATTTAATTATTTACGACATCGCATTAGAAACCTCATTTTTTTTTCTCCACTATTTAATGGATATTATTATAGATATAAACCTTCCTCTTCAATCACTCTATCTATTAAAAAAACTATATCAAAATCAGTTGCGTAGTTTTAAAGATTTAGGCATACGAGTACATAGGGACAGAGGAAGCGACTTTGTTTTACACTATGTAATGATGATACATATAATTAGTAAAGTAATAAAGCTTTAAAACAGCCGATTAAGTTTTCGTAGTGCGTTTTGGAATTCAAATAGATTTCCAATTACGAGTTTTCATTCAATAAAACTATCAGACACGAGTGTTGATATAAGCTGGCAATTAATAAGAGCGCGTTCATTCTGAGCTGTTGAACACAGATTAAACTCTTAACGATATCACTTAATGCAAGACTCGTTAGATATAATACTGCTTTAGTATTCTTTTAACGAGATATTTTGATTTGCTTAGTGCGGGTTCAGATTGAAATTTTAACCGATTTAAAAAAGAAGGATCTTTTCAATTCGGTTGTATGTTACACTGATTTGGAAAAAAAAGGAAATTTGGAATTTGAAATTACTTTCCTCGATTGGAAGAGTATGCTTTGGTATCGTCGAAATGTGATTCAAAAGTTTTTTATAGGCATTGCAAAAGTGCACCGTTTATAGAGAACATTTACCGAGGCTTATGTTTAGAAGTAAAACAAGTGGAGAAATGACCATTATCTCACTTTGAATTACAGTGAAGTAATATTCGCTGTAAGCATTTTTTCCATGACAATAAATACAAATTACTTTTTATCAATCTTCTAAAAGTAACAAATACTATTTGATCAATTAACAATTTGACTAAATATAGAGCTCACTACATCGTTACAATAATTAAAAGCAATTCACAATAGCAACTTTAACGCTGTAAAGTTATAATACAGAGCACAATAACGTCACCGAAGGAACCGAGGACTCGCCGTGTTTGTTCCGAGAAATGTTTTGTTTTCCACGAGAGAGGAGATAAAGGCTTATTGTTACAATTGACAGCGAGAAGCAAAAGCAGGTTACTGTTTGTCCCATATATGGCTCAAAACGCGAATGAAACGTGTTATTGTTGTAACAAATAAGTTATTCACTTCTATTCTTGCAATTGCCTTCACTAGCAATACTCGCAAATTCGTTCATGGCATTCTATAATTGTATATGCCGGATGACCAAATAAAAGTTTTTTTTTCTATTCAGAAATATACATACATAATTGACAATGTTCCAAGTTAAAATCAACCTAACATTTAAAAAAGGTAAAATTTTTACAAGATAAAAAGTATCCTATGTACGTATTAATCCTGGTTATATACTATCCGTATGTTAAATTTCATCTAAACCCATTTTGATTTTTTTTTTATGTCACAAGTTGGCAAACAAGCATACGGCCCACCTGATGGTAAGTGGTTGCCGTAGCCTATGAACGCTTGCAGCACCGTTAGTAGATGCCAATCACGCGTTGCAAACCTTGAGATATTACTTCTTAAATCTCTCCTGCCTAGTACGTTCACTAGGCTACAGTGCCCTTCAAACCGGAATACAGTAATGCCTAAGCACTACTATATGGCGGTAGAATATTTGACACTGCGGTGGTACCTACCTACCCAGCTTCTTGCAACAAAAGACCTACCACCAGCGTGACAGACTGCACTGGTAGAATAATCTCTGCTGTGACAGAGACTATCCCAACAGCGGGCGATGGGGTCGTCACGTCCCGACGCCGGTAAAGTAGACTAAGATTTCACTTCGTTCGGTCCATAAAATACAACTAGCAGAAAATCAAAACGTCTGATAATGGTTTATATTTTCTGAAAGATAGTGCTAGCTTCCGCTCTCGCTACAAATCGTAGCACTTCAGATAATAGTTTATTGGTAAAGCACTTACCCGCACCTGTGCTATCAACAACTTCGACAAATATGTCTTTTAACTTTACGACTTTAAAACATGTTTTAGAAGAAGTTAAGCGCAACTTGTCTTTAAGCTAGCTAGAGTATTAATAATAGTTTTGACTGGTGGTAGGCCTTTTATTGCGCGAGGTTGCCTACCGTTAAGCAGTATACGATATTTCACTTTGATGGACACTACAGTTAGTGAAAGACTGGATAAAGGAGATTTAAGAACCAATATCTAGAGGTTCACAACGCCTGAGCGATGCCACAATCGCTAACCATCATGGGTGGGTCGCGGCTTGCTTGCCAACTTAGTCACATAAAAAAGTGGAGTCTGCTGTTTTTGACCCGAATTAACTGGTTATACGAAAATGCCTACAACCCTGTACCAAACTATATCGCAATGAAGGATAAGTGGTAGAGCTTGAATAAACCCTCACACTTTCTTTCCATTTCCTTTTACATCATTTTTTGTCTACTTATTCATTTAGGTTTGCAAAAAAATTCAGAGAATAAATTTTATATATCATAACGTAAAACTTACAATTTTTAATTACAGCGCATTAACAATATTACGAAACAAATCAGATCGCACCAGCCACTGGATTACATTAACATGAAATAGTAGTACATTAACTAAATGCAGGTAATTATTCAAAGTTCCATTTAAACCACTAAACACGCGTATTTGAATATAAACTGTGATTCGTAACCAGAGCTATTAAAATGATTTACCACACGATGGATTCAATATTATTATGATTACACAGATTTTTTGTAGTAGTAGTCGGTTATGATTTGTGGATTGAATGGGCATTCAATATGGCTCGAATTGGATGTAGTAACTACTAAGACAATATAACAACCGTCGTGGTGTGTTGCAGCGAGCCTGCTTTGAACCTCGACGGCCGCAGGTTCGATTCCCGCTCCGAGCAGATGTTTCTAAAATGTCTATTTCCGTCTGGGCGTTTGGCATTGTCGATCTCTCCACCGTGCCTTGAATACCACTTTAAGCTGTCGGCCCGGTTGTTATTATATCATCTAATAATAAACGTTAACTCTTGATAGGGAATTTTCTCTTATCCAATTAGTTAGTGGTTCAAACTTTGGGTTTCATAGGTCAGGTGACAATCGCTCTAAGTAAAAACCGGGAATAATGCTAGGAAGAAAAAAATGTTATGCAAAACCTATTTAGTTATTTTACTTACAGTCAATAGAGCACCTATTCAACAACTTTGATACAAATTGTTATTTAATCAATTGCTTAACATGCTCTCCGAGGCACGGTGGTGAGCCCCACATGCACAAAAGGCTTTACATAACATCTCACAAGTTTTAAAGTAAAAGAACGTTTCGAGACTTGGCGTTTTTTGATGGGATATTATTTTTACAAGATCGTCACTAAGCGGTATGCGTTGATAATATGCAAGAAGAAAACGAAACTTCAATAAAATTAATTATCAGAACGTTTATAGAGTACTGAGGACTATAGCTCCTGTATATAAGATGTGCTTCGATGATTTGTTACTTTGATTGTCGTCGCGTGAGATAATTGCAAAATGAACTATAACAGGGTCTATTCAAGCAGATATTCACAACATTTGCTGTTGGGATAACCTCTGTCACAACAGAGATTATTCCACCAGTGCAATCAGTCACACTGGTGGTAGGTCTTTTGTTGCAAGAGGCCGAATAGGTAGGTATCACCGCAGTGTCCAATATTCTGCCGCCAAATAGTAGTGTTTAGGCACTACTGTGTTCCGGTTTGAAGGGCATTGTACGCTAGTGAAATTACTGGGCGAACGAGATTTAAGAACTAATATCTCGAGGTTGACAACGCGTGAGTGGCACCTACTCATGGTGCTGCAAGCGCTCATAGGCTGCGGCAGCCACTTACCATCAGGTGGGCCGTATGCTTGTTTGCCAACTTCTAACATAAAAAAAAAAATTATTTTATTTTATTTTTTTCCTAGATAATAGCGAGATAAAACACAACAATATAAAGCAAATACAGCATATTTAGCTACACTTTTTATCTCTTTTGATTTTTGATTGGTAATTGAAAATCACTCAGAGACTACGGGAGAGATTAATATGATTTTTTTTCACTTTCCTTATCCTATTACTGTACTTAAATATTAATTTAATATCCACTATCAAAAGCTCAATAATAAATTCAAAATTTTTATATGTAATTTTATATGTCAATTGAATAAACTAGGCGAATATAACTAAAATATCTCACAGAAAATCGACGTAAAGTAACAGTACATACATAAGTACGTACATATATAAATATTACATTTCGTTCGATGAGTGGAGGTACCGAAGACCCAATCTCCCATCCTCTCTGTTTCCTTAATTTTTTACCATCCCTTCTCATCCCTTCCCTCCTCTCCCTTAAGTTGGCAGAGTGCATGTGATACTTCAAGTATCGCGCGCGTTCATAGGTTGCGCTGACTGCTTACCATCAAGCGAACCGTATACTTGTTTGACAACCGTTATCACATACGCAAAATGATACTGAATTTATTTTATATTACAAGTAGAAATAATGAATATGTACAACGTGCTTATAGTGTGACAGCGACGTAATCGTAACAATGCTTTGAGCACTCTCGTGAGAATCGAGCGACGAAGCTCTCGATCCTATTGGATACGTCAACTCGAACCTATTCAGCTATGTAAGATATAAGTATCTCGATGACCGAGCTTTGCTCGGTATTTTTTGGTAAATCTTTTAGAAAATAATATTGTTAACAAATGAAGGAACTTGAAAAAAAGGGAAAGAACTGTCGGAATCGAGACATCTGGGCTCGCAACGAGAATAACACGGAATAAACGAAATTTTCTAAAAATGAATCCTAGCTAGGTCGATTAAACCCCCGCGAAACCCCCTGCATACTAAATTTCATGAAAATCGTTGGAGCCGTTTCCGAAATTCAAATTATTTATACAAGAATTGCTAGTTTAAAGGTATTAGATAGTATTAATACATTTATATTATTAATATCTACTTACTATAAAATAAAACAATATGATGTTTTTTTATTTTGAATAAATAATAATGTTTCTTCATTTTACAATAATTTTTACGTAATATGAAGTCTATTTTAATACCATTACATTAATAAAGCATTAAAATCCATTATGGTTTAAAAAAAAGTTATCGATGATAATTAATTTATTTAATTTAGCTTATCGTTTTACATAGATTTAGTATAATTAATCTCCAATCGCATAAAGCGCTGTTCCAATGCAATTTAGTTAAAACCATTGCATAATTCTCGTCGGCCTCCATTTGGACGGTCGTTAAATTCACGCTCTTCCATACAGACTAAATAAATAAACGCTACACACACAACGACCCCCATTAGATAGTGATATCATGTGTCGGGTGTCCGGAGACACATACATGGACAAGCAAAAACAAACACATCCACACTGGAACATATGCCTGCATGGTGGTCAATACAATTATCTGCTCTGAGCGAGAATCGAACCTGCGACTTGTTGCGTTCAAGGCAGATTCACTACCGTCAACAACCTACATTAACTAAATTTATTTGTCAGTTACATATTTGGTCCCCATGTTTCCGGACCCCCGACACATGATATCCTAATGGGGACCGTTAATTGTATAGCGTTTATTAATTTATTTATTTCATGAAAATATTTATGTACTTTTTAAATAATTTTAAGTCTTGAAGTTTCATATAAGCTTTATTTATTACTTTAATTTATACGGACAGTTAACAAGATAATATCTCCAATAATCCTTAAACTCCTACACACTATTCACAAACTTACACAGTTCCCAACAAATCACTTAACAGCTTTACGTCTTGTTCCAACAATAAACCTTATCGTAACTCAACGTACCGTAAATATGAACTTATGATAGGAAGTATTAAGTACTTTAGTGTTTGTAGTTGAAACTTCTATGTAAGTTTTAAGTTGTATTTTTGTTGAACCTATCTGAGTATAAGATAATTGTAACCCCATAATTCCATCGAATTTCGCACCAATAAATAAATAATAAATAAACGCTACAAGCTCAACTGCCCCATTAGAATATCTACACAATGACAAGAACAAAAATACTACCCGACCAGAAAACGTGACGGTATGGTTAATACAAACATTTGCTCCTAGCGGGAACGGCGGCGAATGGAACAGGCGACCTGTGGCGTTTAACGCAGGTTCGCTATCCCTGCGCCACATCGTCGTTAAACACAATATCTCAATTATTCAAGAACTCGACATCAAACATCGTCTTTCGACGTTGGATCACAAACATGGACATTCTTTGGACACGTCTCGTGGCAAGGAAATTACTCCATATAGCATCTTGCCATTCAAGTTCAATACCGACCAAATAAATGTTGTTGGTGGACATTTACATGAATGCATCAGGCTCAGTACAAATCGGGACAGATGGCGAACACTCTTGAGGCGAAAAGCATGTGCCTCGAACACGACAACCAGGACCGTTCTGACAAGTTTTACGACGAAGAAGAAGAAGAATAGTTCATTTTCGTTCGTTAATTAACATGTTAATTAGAAGTCAGTCTCCATCCGAAATACTGAACTCAGCTATTAGCGCTTGTGTCTTCTCAAACAAATATAAAATATGAGTTATACGTTTTATTATATTTCTTAGAACCTTCATTAGAATATTAAATATTGACGTTGAACCCAAACTTCGTTTCCAAGATATTCATCACGTAATCAGATTATGAAGGCGTTAATGTTCTTTTCGTAGATTGATGAATAATTTGAGCCTTATTTTAATTTGTTTCGAGTTTCGTTGGAATATTAATTATTATTATTACATTTTTTATGTCATAATTATATACTGAAAGATTAAAGTTCTTTCAAAGGAGGCCATTGGATACATGGCATTTTAGTTCAGATGTAAATTTAATTACAATTAAATATAACATGAAATAAATCACAATAACGAAACTCCTTCGATCGTGTGGGATGCAAGATTTAAAGGATATAATATCATTAGGTTTTGTAGCTTTACTATTTAATTTAACTGTTCTTTATCTAAAGGTAATAAAGCATAGTCTGATAAACCACAATTTATTAATTTTTCAATTTTTATGTATGGTAATGAAGACGATGACATTTGATATTTTAATAACACGGATATTTTAAACGTTATGCCTCAAGTTACTTATTTAGAACCGGAGAATAATTATCATTCTTCTTTTCTTACAACTTGTATATTAAAAAAGCTTCTATTTTAATTACCTCCTTTATCTATTTTAAATCTTTTTCAAATTATCTTAGTGAAAATAGTGATCATAAGCCTTTATGTTTTCGACATGAATGAGCCTCTTAGACCTGGAAAGTAACTACTGAAGAGTGCACAACAAGCACGCAGCACTAATGGCGTTACAAGCGTCCGACAGGCTTCGCTATAATTAGTGGGCCATAAAACAGTTTCTCGTCATAATTACTTAGTTACAATTACAGCTTTTATTTTAAATAACATCACTTCTGAAATTATATAAAAACATTTCAAGAGACAAAACGCCTTGATTTAATATTTTTTCATTAAACTACTTCTTTTATTCTTTTTAAGGTAACGATATTGTTTCTAAAACATCTAGGTAAAAAAAATATTGTAAAGTTTCAGTTTGTGTAAACTGTTTGCGAAATTACATTTACATCTCTTTACGATGTAGATTCAAAGAATAGCGCAAGTTTCTTTGTCGCGACGAGTACTATAATATAATATCCCAGAGAGCAAAGAGGTAGCCGTTTGTTTTTTCATGTATCATTTTTATTATATACCACCCATGGAAACACTACAGAGCATGCCAAAATATTAATCCTTACTAATATTATAAATGCGAAAGTAACTCCGTCTCTCTGCTTGTCTGTCTGTCTGCATGTCGCACTTTTACGTCAAAACTATACTGAACCGTTTTAAATGAATTTTTGGTACACAGATATTCTAGAGACTGAGTAAGGATATAGGCTACTTTTTAATGCAAAAAAAGAGTTGTAGGAGGTTGTTTTGGGATGAAAAGTTGTATGGAAGTATCGTCTGTTGATTCGATATAAATAAATATGACATTCAAAGTTTGTAAAAGGTGGGGTCCAGTGCTTGTATTAAAATGGCATTTCTCGCGGGCGAAGCCGCTGACAGAAGCTAGTCTGTTATAATTTAAACAATAATTATTTTTAAAATAGATCACTGTTCCAAAATATTCTTTTCAAAATATGTAATATCATATTAGAATTGTTACAGATTCAAACTACGTTAGATAAAATCAATCTTCATCTAACGTTCTCGTTCTTGAAAGCGATGTAATTATAGTAAAAAAAATAAAAGAAATAAAATGAAAAATATTAAAGAGGAGCATTTTGTATTTTACAAAAATTCAGAGGGATTATTATTTTCCCTAAGTATTATATCTGTACCTTTATACTTTACCTTCCAATCTTTTTCATCCTCCTTTCTTTCTTTTTCATGTTTTCCTTCTTCTATAGGTTAAAAGCTAACTTGATTCAAAATCCACAACATAGTTACAGGCGTCAAAAGTGGTGTGAGTCGCTTCGAGAAAACAAAGCCTTTGCTCGACTGACCACTGCCTTGCAATATGAACTGCCTGTTTAATTTCTAAAATCTGTAGATGCAATAACGGAAGGAGAAAAAGGAGGATTTTAGACCTCCGGCAGGATCTCCTGGTTGGAGAAATTAAAACGGTATAGTGACTTCGATACATGCCGAAAGCATTTACGCTTTACTACTACCATAACATATTGCCTAACGATACGTATGTAAGTTATATTATAAAACTATTAAGATAAAACATGTTATTATTATAATAAAGAATCTCAACTACTAAAACACAACAAATTGTGAAAACATTAGAATATAGGCGAAGGCAGTGTGAAGGTTGTTTGGTGTGAGCAAACATCGTGTCTCTTCGTGTAAGTAAACGTGTATCTTTGTTTAGATTTCACGATAAACATTGCATAAATCGTAATAGAGTTTGACATCATTTTAAAGGCTTCGTCTTTATACATTTTATCAAAAACGTCCCTCCCTCTGTCCGTTATAACTAATTAACTAATTTTGAAGAGTGCCGTTATTTCTACCTATATTCTTAATTAGCCTCACAAAATTTAAATTGATCGGCTTATATTATTATAGGAAGCGAACTAATTTACTGATAAAGAAATTTGTCGGTAAAGTTCTGTGAAAATAAGGCTCCCGATTTCCAATATTATATTCCGGGCAAGATCTTTTCTCGGAAATAAAATGTTTTTGCCGCTGATTATTAAATTCTACGGAGGGAAGCGAAAACAAAATCAATTATTAAAAGTTGAATACAAATATTGTTATTTTTTTTGTAAAGATAAAAATAAAAAAACAAAAACTTGGTTATTTGAATTTTTCACATAAATATTAAAAAGGGTTTTTATCTTATAACTTTGCTATTTAAATTTTTTCCATAAGACTTGTAGTTTTTTTCGGAAAACAAGATAATCCGTTTGATCCTAAAAACCCCCGCTCCCTCCACTACCTGACCTCAGATCGCCCGTCAATTATTTTTCTTTTCATTTTTGTTATATTCTCTGCCTTTTCCAATGGGTTTCGTCTTACTATTTTTTCCCCTTTTAACATTTTCAAAGGCTTCTGCCCTGGTCTATGTTGCGTCACGTTTGATACGTAAAAGTGCCAAAAGTCAAAACCCGCTGTCAACTTCCTGTTCATACTCCATTCCCAGTGATCACGTGGCTAAGCACGGTCGCAATCCTATAATTCAGTGGTTTAGATCAAATTGATATAAGATGGTATCATCTCTTTAGCGACTCGATTGAATACGTGAAACATCAATTTATTTCTATATCTCATTTATCAAGCGCTCCGAATTCGATTTCGTTCCGAAGTAATGGATTTATATGTCTGTTGTCCCGAGATGCGGATATTAGACTCAGTCTAGCGAGAACCAACATGACAGTATCATAAAAATGTCATTTAGTTCTAAGTAAAGCTTTTATGATATAACTTACAGATGATAGTATAAATTGTTATAGATTATTCTTACAGATTTATACAGTGTTATAAATTGCTCTTAAAATAAATAGCTCTGTTAACACTCGGCTTGTAATCGATTTCAAAATATTAAGATTTAAAGTCAAATATAACATTATAGTAAATAGTTCAATATAAGTATTTCAATATACTGTATATTGAAATTTAGCTTGAAGTCTTAATATAAGTAAGTTTCTGATATAATTTTTGAAAATTTGTGCCCGCAATTTCGAGAAATAAAACAAGAAAAACTTTAAACAAGATAACTAACAAAAGAAATACAATCTTCATTATTCATAAATGCTATCATAGAACTTACATGCTCGACCGGGGAAGTACTAGCCTCTCACAGAAAATCATGCGGTGAGTGAGAGCACCGAAGACCCAATCTCCCACCTTCTCATCCCTTCCCTATAGTTCCTTGGGTTGGTAGCACGCATGTGATACTTTATGCATCGCAAGCATTGCTTGTCATCAGGCGAACCGTGCGCTGGTTTACCAACAGTCAACAATAAAAAATTATTAGCTATCAAGTGCGTTGTGGACCACGCACAGTTGAAACTAAAGGGTTCCGCAGCTTGGTTATGAAGAATTTTAAGGACTTTAAAAATAATAACGAATTAAAATCGACTGCAAAAATAAGTTGGTAATTTCATAGTAATTATTAAAAGTTTTATAAATAAAATAAATTATTAAATGAAACAAAAAACCCAACTGCATTAATAATAATTCATAAAAAGCTAAAAACAAGGTCTACAATGACTACTATAATATAAATATTACTTTAATGTTAGTAAAGGTACTGCAGACGGGGACAAGCTGATCAATCAATTTGTAAATTGATGATGGAGTTTAAAGGGAAGTGCTTAAATTACGGAAAAATATAATTATTATGTTTTATTTCAATGCTTGTCCCCGTCTGCAGTACCTTTACTAACATTAAAGTAATATTTATATTATAGTAGTCATTGTAGACCTTGTTTTTAGCTTTTTATGAATTATTATTAATGCAGTTGGGTTTTTTGTTTCATTTAATAATTTATTTTATTTCAAACTTTTAGTTATATATTATATATTTAAGAACTGAATTACTTATAAACGCGAAGCCTGAGCCCTTTACCCTAAAAAGCTATTTTTTTGGTGTTGTTTTTAAAACGGGCACTAAGAAAGTATTCTTTGAAATTTCTACCCTCAAGAGGTTAAAAAGGAGTTAAAAGTTTTGTTGGAAGTTCATCATTTTTGAAATTAAAATCATGTAACATTGTTTTTGGGGAACTATTAACACATTTTCTTCAATCCTACCCTGAAGATGTAAAGCTTTACCTATATGAAAAAGAAAGGATTTGTTTCTCCAAATTTAACGCTAGCGAAGCCGTGGGCAGAAGCTAGTTATAAGTAATATAACTTAGTTCTATGCATTATGCAGGTCTAACTAGAATGTCGATTATATTTTTGGCAAGTTCTATCCCACAAGCTTGTAACTTATTTCGAGCTAGCATCTGCCTGCGACTTCGTCCGCGGTGACTTTAGAATTGGCTCCAGAGACAAATGAACCATTTGTAAGTAAATAATCACTACATAGTATAAAACAAAGTCGCTCTATCTGTCCCTATGTATGCTTAAATCTTTAAAACTACCCAACGGATTTTAATGCGGGTTTTTGTAATAGATAAAGTGATTAAAGAGGAAGGTTTATATGTATTATAACATCCATTAAATAGTGGAAAAAAATTTTTTTTGAGGTTTCTACTGTGATGTCGGAAATAATTACATTTAACGCGTGCGGGCCACGGGCAGTAATGAATAAATCAAAACTACTGGATCGATTTTAATTATTTTTTAGTGAATGACATAGGCTATATATTTTATACCCATGAAAAGCCGGAGCGGGGCGCTAATATTTCATAAGACAAAACTAAAAAAAGTTCTGTAGAGTGTTTTTTGATAATCCCAAGAGAACCTAACATTTTTACGAATAAAAAGTACTTTATGTCTTAATCCAGGTAACAATCTTCGCATGTGCTAAGTTTTCAAACTCAAACACAAAATATTCTTTATTCAAATAGGCTTTTAAGCGCTTTTGAATCGTCAAATAGGCTTTTAAGCGCTTTTGAATCGTCAAATATACAGTCTGTTATGTCCGCCTAAGTGAAGCTACCGCCGATTCGGAAGGTAGATTCTGCAGAGAAGAAACGGCAAGAAACTCTACAGTTACTCTTTTCAAAAATAATCACATTACATTTGTCAAATGTACAATTAAGATATATATCCCGCATGAAACTCAACGTATATTAATTCCATGCCACATTATCTGCAATATATTCATTAACGGAATAATAAGCTTTATTTAGTAAACACCGCTTGATATAAGATTTAAATTTCATAAGTGGTAGATTCAAAATTGTCTGCGGAATTTTATTATAGAAGCGAACACCTTGCCCCAAAAGGACATACTCACTTTGTGAAGCCGAAAACTTGGTGTAACTTTGTTTATCTTTTCTTCTTGTATTAAAGCAGTGTCTGTCACTGTTTGTGTCAAACAAATCAACATTTTTATGAATATAAAGGATATTGCTAAGGATATACTGCGAAGCAACCGTCAGTATGCCTGCCTTAGTAAACACATCCCGAAGAGAGTCTCTAGCTTGCAAATTATAAATCGCCCGAACAGCTCTTTTTTTAAGAATAAATACAGTCTCAATGTCTGTAGCATTACTCCAAAGTAATAGGCCATAAGACATAATACTGTGAAAATAACTGAAGTAAACTAATCGAGCAGCATCGATATCACTTAATTGTCTAACTTTCCTAACCGCGTAAGCAGCAGAGCTGAGTCTTCCTGCAAGGGATGTTAAATGAGAGTTCCACTGAAGTTTTGAATCCAGTGTTATTCCTAAAAATACTGTATTATCAATTATATCAAGATTTGTATTATTCATACTTAAAATAAAATCTTGAATATAATAGTTATTGAATATATACAATACATATAATAGCATTATATATATTATATACATTGAATAGCATTATATATAATAGTTTGCGTTTTAGAAGTTTAATTATTTTATTAATCTACCTATTTATATAACTACGCCGTATTTTTTATTTATAGAAAATGCTTTAATTAATTATTCTAGATATTGGTAGTGGAATTGGCAATTACAGGCCAAAAAAAAATCAAACTTCATTCATCGATATCTCGAAAACTAAGCAATATATCGAAAAATTTTATTTTTACTTTTCGTCTTATTTTATCGAATTCTACAAGGAAACATCATCAGATTTTAGCTCTGAGTGAATTGTGATATTCCGCTTTGAATATCTTTGCTTCCGCGGAACCCATGTTAAAATAATGTAGCCTATGTCACTCTCACAACTGAGACGAATCTAATGATACCCCATAAGTCGATGTACGTCCAAGGGTTTAGCCTGTAGAGCGTCACAAAGAAATAGACATACATACATACATACATACATACATACATACATACATACATACGCTCGAAAACATTACCCTCCGGCAGTCGGGTAAAAACAATGTTATGGGAACAATTTATATATCTCTAAATTTTGTTGACCTATTTTCTTCAAACCAAATGTGGATGAAAGTTCATGCTCAAATTTTTCCAGAATTTCAAACCTCATAGTTCAAAAGTTAGAGGGGGGGACACAATTTTTACGAGTTTAAGAGTTAATATCTCAACAACTACTGGCTTAATGAAAAAAGTCAAAATCAAACCTCCTTATCATTTTAAAAGACCTATCCAAAAATATCTCACACGTTGGCATACGTTGAAATTTTTTTAAACACTCAGTTACATGTATGGGCCATGTGACATGTGATGCTACCTGTAATTCTTATATATTTTAAGATTTCATTACCAAATCGTTGTGCAGCTTATAGAATACACCTATTTAGTAAATTTCGTGTTGATAGAGCCCATGTCTCCGAGTAAAATGACTGTGACATACGGACAGATGGACAGACGGACAGACGGACAGACGGACAGACGGACAGACGGACAGACGGACAGACGGACAGACGGACAGATGGACAGACGGACAGACGGACAGACGGACAGACGGACAGACGGACATACGGACAGACGGACAGACGGAAAGATGGACAGACGGACAGACGGACAGACGGACAGACGGACAGACGGACAGACGGACAGACGGACAGACGGACAGACGGACAGACGGACAGACGGACAGACGGACAGACGGACAGACGGACAGACGGACAGACGGACATACGGACAGACGGACAGACGGAAAGATGGACAGACGGACAGACGGACGGATGGACAGACGGACATGACGAAACTATAAGGGTTCCGTTTTTGCCGTTTGGCTACGGAACCCTAAAAGCTACTTCCCAAATGACTGCAGAAATAAAGTGGTCGTTTATTTCAAAATATCTCGTTCCAAATATATATATTAGACAATAGAGAATGAGAGAAATATAAACACAAAGGGCAGTAAATGAGGTTCAGTCGACTGCGAAATTGTACCGCTCGAGGATTTTCAATTTGGACCTTCTTTGTATTTGTGTAATTTGCTCCTATTTTATAGTATGTTTTATTCTATTGTAAACTAATTTAAAAAAAGAATCATTTCATAAGCTTAACTAAATTGTAATTTTATTTTATTAATACGTGATTGTAAAAGGGATACAATAAATAACTGGCCAAATGGGTATTGGACTTTTGTACGCATAAAACTGGTAAGTTACTTCTAGTAATTATTCTTAATAATACTTATAAATGAAATTTGGTACACAGATAGTCTAAAGCCTGAGAAGGGGCATAGGCTTTTTTTAATTCGAAAAAAGGGTGGTAAGGTTGAAAGGGGGGATGAAAAGTTGTATGGAAGTATCGTCATTTTTAGAGCTAGAAGCTGGAAACATTTTTTTTAGATTATTTTCACATTTTTTTAGATTACTGATTCGATATAAATAAATGTGACATTCAAACGTTTCATTATTCACGCGGGCAAATATGAAAAATACGCTTTGTGGTAGAATATCTGACATTGAGGTGGTTTCTACCTAGCTTACCACTAGTAGAATTCTTCTTATTTATTGATATAAATTGATGGCTATACATGAAAGAAGGCTTAAAATCTATGTTTTATGAATTTCAGGTAAACCTGCTGTAAATTATTAGCAGCGGAGTACTGCAAAAAGTTCAAACCCGTAATTCGAGCTCCAGCGAAAGTTCAACAAGAATTACGAGTAATTGACCTAAATGTCGGGTATTATTTCAAAACTTGTTGGAATAGTTTTTAATTGTTATTAAACTAAATTATATTTTAAAACCTTTAAAATATAATAGGCCATCTTTTATATTTTAAAGGTTTACGTATCTTACTTACTTATTTCTAATGTTAATCTATATAATTATATAAAGGAGAATCACGGACTGCCATATCAAAGCCCAGGCTAAACCCTTGGACTTATAAAGTTGAATTTGTTCACAGGTATTGTTTTTAAAAGATTAACGTGTATTAGGAAAGGATTTTTCCAAATTCGTCCCCTAAAAGGGTGAAAAAGGGTTTGAAAGTTTATAGGATGTCGATCATTTTTGAAAATAGAATCATAAGTCTTTGTTTTTGACTAACAATCAAAGATAAAGAAGCACGGGTTTTAACATTTTCTTCTAAACCTAAAGGGGTAAAATGGGGGTTCAAAATTTGTATTAAAATCGTTGTTCACGCGGACGAAGCCGCTAGCAGAAGCTGTTTTCGATATGATTGTGTAATCTTTATAGGCCTATATTAATTTTATTTCATAATTTTTAAATATCTAATAAATTGAATTATAAATATCAAATGAAAGGATAATTGCCCTAAAGAAGACAACTTCCTCAAAGGGTACGACAAAATACGCAATTAACGTGATCTCGTCACACCGCGCCGGTTCCCCGCGGCGCTTCTCTTCAACTTATTTATTTATAAACAAATTAGAATCTTTACTTTCTTTTAGAAGTAATTCTAAGCATTTTGCTTTTATGAAAAAAAAATAACAATTTGTTTTTTATATTCTATTAATAGTTTTATCCGGATCAGAATAAAACGTTTTCTTTTTTATCAGAAGTTTATCCTGTTCTTTTGTGCACTCGAATCATATCCATCATAGTAAATTCTGACTGTTGCCGTGGGGACGTGGCGACCCCATCGCCCGCTGTTGAGATAATCTCTATCACAGCAGATTCAAATATTCTACCGCAAAGCAGTAGTGTCTTTGGTATTACTGTGTTCCGGTTTTAAGGGCACTGTAGGCTAGTCAACTTACTGAGAAAAGAAGATTTCAGAACTAATATCTCGAGGTTGGCAACGTGTGAGTGGCACCTACTCATCACAGTAATGCCACTGGTTTTAGTATTTTTTTTATATCCGAAGGGAGCGAGCAGGAGGTTCACCTGATGTTAAGTGATTACGGCCGCCCATGAACGTCTGCAACACCAGAGGTCATGCAGGTGCGCTGCCGACCTTTAAGAAAGGAATAGGCTCTTCTTTTGAAGGTACCCAAGTCGTATCGGTTAGGAAATCGGTTCCGTTCGGTTGTGAAAACTAACATTACTGACGCTAACTAACATTACTATTTTCAATCATTCTGACCGTCGTTTCTCATTGCTTACAGGACCCCTTCAGAAACGAAGTGCTTTTCGGAGGTTATCGAGACTGTTTTTTGTTATTGTTGTTTCCTAAAAACATTTACAATAACAGTATATATTTTTTCATTATCAATTATAAGTAAATATATAATTAGAATAAATTGTCAATGTCAATATTCTATCCACTTATCATTTCTGTAGACAAATAAAATAAGATAAAGCCAGAGGAAGTTAGGAAACGTGAGGGCTCGGGGTGCTCAATTTTTCCAGTCGCTTGCGTAAAGCTGACTCGTTAACAACTTGATAAACATGAGAGACAAAACCATTTTAAAGCTCGGTATTTATTTTGTTTATACAATGAGAGAGTGAATGAAATTATTAACTATGATCGTATGATTGTGTAATAAAAATCTTTTTAAGTAATGCTAACTTTCAAGTTGGGTAGTAAAAAAAATATATAATCAATTGTGATCAAACAATTTTTATAAGGATCAACACGTGACAAATTACCTTTAATTATCGCTTGACGTTTCGATCAACAGATGTTACAATGATAGTGAAAAGTAGGACATTCTCAAGTGCGGATAGGATGTTTTATCCTAGGATGAAAGGTTCGCTTTTAGTCCATGGTACGTGGGATAAACATACGGTTGCTAGGTTACCGGGAGGTAAAGTTAGTTAATTAGTGTCATCTCGAAGAGAAAGAATCGGACAATTTTTTCCCTTGTACCAGGGACTAAAAGCGAACTCTTCTTCAAGGTAGGAAAAAAGGTTATTATTGCACATTAATTCACGATAAAAATGTTTAAATATCAATATTAACTTACTAAATAAAATACTAATTAAAGCATGGCAACGTCACAAGCAACAGATTTCCTAACCGCCGGAAACGTGTTCAATATTAATTTGATTCTGCGGTGACATCGGTTGGGTTATATTCATTGCTCCCTTGGCATTTACATTTATGTATTCATGCCTATTGAAGTTCATATATATCATTACTTTGAAAATGTTATTCCAAATTATACTGAAGTATAACACCAAAAATTCTAAAATTATTTCAATAAGTTTACTAGAAAAAATAAATAAAGTTCCACAGATTACACGCTTAGTTCTATTCGTTTATCATTGTTAAAACTTACATTAAAAATATTTTGTAAGATAAACTTTAACCTTTAGGCATTAATTTATTTAACAATAATACATTAATTTTTAAAGGTTTGAGAAAGGATGCCACTTTCACACTTCTTTCACCTAAATAATATCCCACTAATTATTAAATCAAATGAAAAATTTAAAAACAACATTTTCAAACCATTATTGAAGACTTATATAAGGGTACAGGATGCTTATACTACTTTTAGTTTATCTCGATAAATAAGATAGTTTAGCGATTTATCCATTTGCGGCGAAAATGAAAATCATACAATGTCATCTCACAAGTTTTATTCTCTGAACACAATCTCAATGTCTAAGCAGACGAAGTTGCGCGTAAACACTAGTGTTTTATAAGTGGACTTTATAACTATATAAAGTTAAATTATGAATCGAGTAATGAGTGTAGAGGTTTCTTGTAGGCGATTGTTATCGCAGATCTGAATGAAGCGAGGTGTGCTTAGAGCACAATAAAGCTGATTGCTCCCGGGGAGAGCGATGATTGTTGAGTCGAGCCCCGTAACGAGCTCGTTACAATGATATTGCTTCTATTATGTGCGGTCTCGATACTTTCGTAATGTGCGTGTTTAAAAAATGAGCATTTACTTCTTTTTATAGCAACTGTGGCCTTTTCAACAGCCACAATTCTATCGTATTTACTTTATCATGATAATTTAGACCTTACCTCATTTATAATTTTGTTATACTAAATAATAATGAATAGTGTCAAACCTTTTAAATCGACGATATTAAAGAGGACGTTATATATTCGGGTGCATTTTTTATGCATATGTTTTATCCGTAAAGTTATTTTTTTGATGGATGAGTTATGCTCCGCAGATTAAAAATTTAGCCTTTTAAGATATTAGTGTTTATTAATTTTATTAGGTACCTATGTAATCTATGACTTGGGTGGTTGAAATAGTCTGAATCGCTTGTATCGAAATCCGTTATTTTTAGAATTTTGAAGCATGAAACTTTTTTCTAAGCAAACAATTACAAATAAAGGAACCTATATTTTAATGTTTTCTAAAATATAGTATGGGAGTTTTTGTCAGTTTTTGAAACTAGAGGCATGAAACTTTCGTTCGTTTTTAGGCGAACAATTACAGATAACAACCACATGCTTAATAAACATTCTCTAAAATTTCCTGAAGGGTTGAACTGAGGGGTCAAAGTTTATATTAAAACGACGCCACTGGCAGAAGGTAGGAATGGAATAATTGAAATATCTATTTTAAAATCCTTTAAAATATTGATACATAAAATAAATCGCAGATTTCTTTTTAACCGAAATTTTAAAGGCCGTTGCGCTATGTTGATTATATAATTGCATGAGATAATAAAAGTTATTATACAATTTTAGTATACATTTCGTGTTATATTATTTATTTAAATTTAATAATGAGGATATCTGAAGTAAACGTGTCTCACAGGAACTAGATATGTCTGAAACACAAAACTTAATTATGTATATTCAGAACGCTTGTTACGATGAAGACTTAATTAAAGCTTTGTTAGAGTGATACAGTTTGTTATAATTACCATCATTTACATATAAATAATTAACTTTTACTTGAGGTTTCTCTCACGTGTATAACCATTTTTAAAGATAAATAATAACTAAATAAACGATACACACTCAATAAACCCGGTTAGGATAGTGATATATCGGGGCTACGGAAACAAACACATTGACAAGGACAATTACACCCAGACCGGAAAACTTGCCTGTCCAGGCAGTATGGCAAATACTGTGGTGGTTAAGGTTCACTACCGCTGCGCTACAACGTCGTCACAGATGCACCCATATAAATCAAAAATCATTCCTATTAATGAAAGAGCAATAACATTATAATCGCAAAAAATCTGATAGTTCTACGCAACTAATAGTGCGAATTTTATCCTCAATAAATCTATGAACATTCGTAGATTCAATATATTTCATCCGTAACACGAGAGGTCAGCCGTAAATCATTCCCCGCATCCCGGCCTCTATCGCGGACGCGCGGGATTTCTCACACGCGTTAGATATCCTGATATAACAGGTGAGATGCAGGATTGTAATCAAACATTTGCGTGTTGAAATCTAAAAGATTATAATTTTAATTTTAAATTGAAGACGTTGTGGTGCAGCGGTAGCAAAGCTGCCGTAAGCGCCGCAGTTCTTCGATTCCCGCTCGGAGCAGATGTTTGTATTGACCATACAGATATATTTTCCCGTCTAAGTCTGTTTGTCCTTGTCATTGTGTTTGTTTCCGGACCCCCGACACAGCATATAATTATCCTAATGCGCGCCGTTGAATGCTTCGCGTTTATAAAATAAAAATAATCACTAAAGTAATTAGTGATTTTCTTATTTACTAATTATCTTCTTCCTAGATTTAATCCCGAAACTAAACCAGATCTTCTCATTGAATAAGAGCAAATTACCTTGCAAGGGCTAAAGATTGTTATTAGATGTTTTATGCTCACCACAATAACTATTTATTACAATATGATAAGCCTAAGATTATTGATTTTTAATACGAGTGTAACGTAACAAGAGAGTGAAGAATATTCCTACATTTTTGACATAATAGAAGACTCGACTTTTGCTTTCTTGTAAATTTATGAAGACCTATTTATCTTCATTTGTATTATTTATCAACTCTGTACAAAGTCGCTCCCTAAGAGTCTTTTGATAACATATCTCTCAGTCCATTTTGTTTACGTTTTGTATTCTATATAACCTTTGTATGATAATAACAGTCTTTTGAAATTCTAACGAGTTTTTTTATTGGTGTTTAACAAAATTTGGTATTTTGAATTTTCATGTGACTAAGTTGGCAAGCAAGCATATGGCTCACCTGATGGTAAGCGCTTGCCGTAGTCTATAAGTGCTTGCAACACCATACACTTGTAGGTGTCACTCACATATCACTATCTAAAGTGTCTTTCAAACAGAAACACAGTACGGTAGGGTAACTGACACTGCGGTGGTACCTACCTAACCGGCACCTTGCAATAAAAGGCATACCAACCGTTGTAACATAATAAATAAATAAAGACTACACACTCACCGGCCTATCCTGTGTCGGTCCAGAAACATTCACAAGGACAAGGACTAACAGACCCAGCCCATATGATCAATATAAACATCTGCTCCACTGTTGTGAAAAAAAAAAAAAAACAATCGGATTGATTAACTGATTAAAAACTTTTTTTCAATTTTATTTTATTTAATCTAGTTAATATTAAAGCTACTTATAAATACTACTCAGTATAATCCGCAACTAGTCCCGCGTCCTATTTTCCATTTAAATTCAATTACAAGGGCTAATGGATAATTGATATTAATGATACTTTAGGTTCTGGGGTAATTGTGAACTATAATTTGGTAATGGACAATAATAAAGTCCAAATATTGTTAAATGTATATAAAAAGTAATTTGTGTAAAAAAGTTGCACATTAAGATTTTAATCATAATTACATAGTTTATAAATTTAAATAATTAGCAGTCAAGTGCGTTGTGGACCACGCACAGTTAAAACTAAAGGGTTCCGCTTGGTTATGAAGAATCTTAAGGCCTTTAAAAAAATAACGAATTAAAATCGACTGCAAAAAGAAGTTGGTAATTTCATAGTAATTATTAAAAGTGATATGAAAAACAAAGATTTTTTTTTATAAAGCTAAAATTAGCTGGAAGCTTGCGCTAGGAGTGGGTAAGACAATAGCCCAAGGGGGTCAGGATCGCACCTACGACTCTCGCGTTAACGGAGCGAAGTCGGCCCTTCTACCGTTGAGCTATTGAGGCTTCAGTTATGGGAAAAACTTATATATCTCTTAAATATTTAGACTTTTCTTCTTCAAACCAAATGTGGTTGAAATTTTATTTGATCCTACAAGCTCAAATTTTTCCACAATTTTAAATCCCATAGTTCAAAAGTTATGGACACAATTTTTATGACTTTAGGAGCTAATATCTCAACAACTACTGACTTAATGAAAAAACTCAAAATCAAACTTCCTTATCACTTTGAAAGACCTATCCAAAGACATCTCACACGTTGACTTACGTTGAAATTTTTACTTACGTTAGATAGAGCCAATGGTCTCCGAGTAAAATGACTGTGACATACGGACGGCAGGACGGTCAGACGGACGGACGGACAGACGGACATGACGAAACTATAAGGGTTCCGTTTTTGCCATTTGGCTACGGAACCCTAAAAACGAAATGAATGAAAATGAAATTACATATTTTTATATAAAAGTTATTTCTGTAAAGAAGTGGCACACTAAAATTTTAATCATAATTACATAGTTTAGAAATTAAGGAAATGAATATGAAAATTCATTCATTTCATTTCATTTCCGATTATCATTTTGTATTCCGGGTTCCATAGTCAAATGGTGAAAACGGAACTTTGATTTTGTCGTAATCTATCTATTCAAAATTGATGTATTCTATGAACCGCTACATTTTTATCGGATTTTGTAGTGGTATACTAAAATATTTAAAAAATAAGTATAGCAGTCCATATATTATGTAACTGAGAATTTGAAAAGTAATTAGCTTAAGGCAACGTATGTGGTATTTTTGAATAGATCTTTAAAAATAATAACGAGGTTTTAATTTTGTATTTTTTGCATAAGTTAGTAGTTGCTGAAATGTGATAATAAAGTGACAAAAATTATGTTCCATTTTGTTTCAGCTATTTAAGATTGTTTATAATTTTTCTATTTTCATAACATACGTATATTCCATTATACTTGGGCTTTCCAGTTTCAATATTGATATTTTCGTTTGTTTGTCCAAAGAAAACGTTTCTCGTTTGTAAGACGCCGTGACGAGGGTAAACGAGGCCGACCTTTACGGTTGAGCTGACATGAATGACAATATCTATTTAAAATAATGGAAAATCATTTTTTTTAGATTGCTTTGAGTGCGGGATATTGAATATGTCTTGCTAAAGAACTGGAAATAAGATTAAAAACTAAAAGTTAAATGATATCGACATAGTATTGATGAAAAATATTTGTTTTTATTGATTAGGTATTAGCTATTGTTTAGTATATTGCGTGAACATAAATCGTTTTACTGAAAAATATAATAATATATTTATTATTTATTCTCAGATATATGAATATACTACACTTCTTAGTTATTATTTCGTCCCAAAGCCTTGGCCTCTATACCTAATGTCAGATCAATAATTACTGAACCCACAGTAATGGCTAAACCGCGTTCATCTGTTCAATCTTGACGGCTGATATATTTGATTGAGGCTTCGAATTCGTGGTTACTATTATTTCTTACCAATATAATGTACCATATACACGTATATTTGATTTCTTTGTATTACATGAAAAAATATGAAATGCAACTTTTGTATTGAATTTTTTACGTGACTAATTTGGCAAGCAAGCTGCTAAAGCCGACCTGCCGGTAAGCGGTTGTCGTAGCCTATGAGTCTTGCCATCTTTGTGATGTTGGTTCTTAAATTTCCTTTGTCTAATTTGACTAGCTACACACTGAAATACAATAATGTTAAACAAACACGGTATAAAAATATACGGTAGAATATCTGATATTGCGGTGGTGGTGGCTCTTTAATAAAGTGCTTACCACCTGTTGATATTGAGCCCATCTAATAAAAATGTATTAAACATCTTAACACTTTAACACTTTACACTCAACGGCCGCCATTAGGGTAGTTATATCCTGTGTCGGGGGTCCGGAAATAAACACAAGTTTTAATGCAAAGGCAGTAAACCCAAACCAGAACGCATACCTGTATGGTTAATACAAATATTTACTCTGAGCGAGAAGCGAACCCGTGAACTGTGCCGCTTAAGGCAGGTTCGCTACTTTTCTCGCAATTTTAACACGATGAAAGATAAATTACACTTCTTTCCGGAGGACCACAGCGTTGTCAAAAATTATTAAAGACATGTTTTGGTAAAAAATATTAGAAGCCATCTTTATATAATTTTGAAAAAACTATTATTTCAGATAATTTATGAACAAAAACAAACCTCAACCTGTTATTGTTTATTAATATTAATGCCCTGGCATTATAGCGAGGGATTTATTGCGACAGGACGCGGATCGCCGAGTAAAATGTTAATCACCTCTGATTTTGCGTTAATCTAAATATTCATAAATATCAATTAACGACGATGCTACATTTTACTTATTACGTTTAAGCTGCAGACGGAGACTAAGAATAGCGGGGGATCAATTTCATTACTAAAATTTTGATTTATATTTAATCTTCTTCCTAGCATTGTTCCCGGTATTAACACAGTGTCTGCTTACGCCTTTATCCTGATTTGACAGGTTACTAGTGTATACACTGAGCTATTGCTATCTGACCTCCGCAACCCAAAGGGCGAACCACTCATTGGATAAGTGCAAAATTACCTAGCACGTGTTAAAGACTATTATCACATGTTATAATAACAACCGGAACCGACAGCTTAACGTGCTCTCCGAGGCACGATGGGGATACCCACAAGAACAGACGCTCAGACAAAACAGATATTTATAACAAAAATCTGCTCAGAGCGGGAATCTACGGCTGTCGAAGCACAACGCAGTTTCGCTACCAGTACGCCACAATCTTTGATTTCTATAAAATATTTTTATCTATATAATTATGTTTATATAAGACACAAAAATATTTTCTAACTATGTCCGTTACAGACATTGAAACCGACCAACCACGTGCCCCAAATCAGTTTTATTAGAGAGAAAATTATCAGATTTTCTGAAAAATCATTATTTAACTTAAATAATTTTTCCGACAGAGATTAGCAAACTTTGCTAATTGCTGAAATCCGTTGTTTCTCCCGACAAGGTGTGGCTTATAATAACAATCCGGCGTGTATATTTGTAAATGTATTTTCTAATTTTAATGTGAGTGTGATGTTTTTAGGATTCCAACTACATTCATTTCTAATTGTAATTGACGACGATGTGGCGCAGCGGTAGCGAACCTGCCTTAAACGCCACAGGTCGCGGGTTCGATTCCCGCTCGGAGCATAATATGTTTGTATTGACCATGCAAGCATATTTTCCGGTCTGGGTGTATTTGTCCTTGTCCTTGTGAATGTTTCCGGACCCCCGACACAGGATATTACTATCCTAATGGGAGCCGTTGATTGTGCAGCGTTTATTTATTATTTATTTTTTTTTTTTTTGAAAACGTAACTTACAAAATAGCAATTAATCACAACCTTCATTTAAACAATACAAGACGTATTGGAATATAACAAAAACTAATCAAGTACTGAATTTTTATTTGAGGTTCTAACAACATTCATTATTACCGATTAAAAGTGTAATATCAAAAATTCAGTACAAAATAAAAATAACGTTAATAAAGGTTGTTCTTGAAAGAATTAAAATATTATTTTCAAAGTAAAATTAAAACAGCAACGTAACGCTGGGCAGTCTTTTGTTTCGGTTTTTTACTCGGAGTGAGAAAGCAAATATCCTTAATTCTCTTTCTACTTGTGAGTTTATATACAATATTGTAAAAACTGTGAATTTTAATTCCACTTTACTCTTTAGTCACAATTGTAATATGAAAAATGATAAATTACACTTCTTTCTGTATTATAAATGGTTCATATTTTGAAGTTGCCGTGCCCGTGACCTCGCTAGCTTGCGGGATAAAAAGTATACTACAGGTTAATCCAGGTGATAAAATCCAGGTATGTGTCCAAATATAACAAAATTTTATCCAAATCTCTCCGGTAGTTTTTACGTGAACGAAACAAACTTTTACATTTATAATATTTATTACTTTAGCATAAAGAAAAATGCAGTCTTTAAACACGTTTTTTATGTTGTTTTGTATGATTGATGGAATACTGCTACTTTACGTAAGTAGAAGTATTCGTTCATTTTCGTTTCACTCGGTTGCTATTCCCTTTATTTTTCTTATTCTTCATATTTTATCTCAGACTGCAATGGTGGTAGTTCCGGTGTTGCTTGTGGACCAAGAATAGGCTTCTTAAGTGTTGATAAGTGTAGCCCTCAAAAGCCAGTCGAGATTGCCGGTCTAGATGTTTTTTTTTTATATTAGCAATGCTTTTTCCAGTCATTACTAAAATTCCTATTGTCCTTCCATAAATGCTCGTAGGTTGCGCACGCGTGGCTACGACAATAGCACAAGGGAGTCAGGAAAGAACCCGTAGCTCTCTTTGACCTATTGAGGTT
Organism: Hestina assimilis; assembly: GCA_023373885.1. Taxonomy (NCBI): domain Eukaryota; kingdom Metazoa; phylum Arthropoda; class Insecta; order Lepidoptera; family Nymphalidae; genus Hestina; species Hestina assimilis. Next base: position 16,689,284 of record CM041743.1, on the reverse strand, counting down.
TAAATGCGGTGATTGTAAGTAGCCCAATTTAAGACCGCAGCATGCTGGCTTATATTATTATCAACTACGATGAAACATGCACAATCTGAATATCAAACCAAGCTTTAAGGGTCAATACTATTCGAATTTGAACGTAAAAACGTCTAACAAGATTGTAGACTTATTGTTCTTTAAAAATAATATTTTGTATTTCTGATTGTAATAATATTTCCGATTGTAATAATATTTCCGTCTGTTCAAACAACATCCCTTAAGATGCTTACTGTGGCCAATTTCCTTTCAGTAATTCCATTCTAATTCTTACAAAGACTCGCCTAAACTTCCTCAACATTTAAATTAAAATTAAATATTTTGTTCAAAAGTTTTTGCTTTGTGTAATATAATGCTTTATTTGTCAAACACACTGTATATTGTTCGTTAATAGAAAAATGTATCGTACAACATTTTTTAAAACTTCCATTCATGAAAAAGAACATTGATAAAATAATTTAAATTTAAACTGATTTGTATTAAATTTTGAAACTTTTTGATGCTTCTGTTAATAATATATACGCAAAGTAAAACACAAATGTTACTCTTTAAATTATGTCAAACATAGTTGAAATACTTCACCTCTTGTTTATTTGTTGTTGTAAAGACAACAGAAATACACATTCTGTGAAATTTTCAACTCTACAGAGAGATACAAGTGTCTTAACTATCCCACCCACGAAACAACTTTACAGGAAACAAGGCCGTATCGCTTTTCGAGTGGAGTGTTGTTTGACATGGGATGGGTGAAAATTAAAGTTTTCTACCTCTAGATTTTCCTTTGAAAACTTACCTTCTTAACCTTCAAGTAAAATATTAACGTATAACCAATACCTTTGAATATGAAAATATTGTCTGAAGAAGCTACTAAAAAACAAAGCTTCCGACCGATACGACCTGGGAACCTTCAAGAGAAGAGCCTATTCTTTCCTTAAAGATCGGCAACGCACATGCATGCCCTCTGATGTTGCAGATGTTCAGGGGCGACGGTGATCGTTTAACTGGTGAGCATCCTGCCCGTTTGCCTCCTCTTACATAAAAAAAAAACAAAGTTATGTCTGCGGTCGCTCAATTGAAAATGTTCAATATCTCAATAACTTTATAAAATACCTCACACAAAGCACTTTTCAAAAATGAATATTTAGCATCCATAGACTTGCTTTAAATATAATATGGACATTCCCTTTCATACAAACAAAATGTCCAAAGACTCGCTGGTGCTCCTTCGTAAATTTAACATCAACGTAACGAAACGTAGTAAGTCACAAGTAAATTTTTTTTGCGTTAAAAGTTGGCAAGCAAGCATACGCCTGATAGTTAGCGGTTTCCATAGCCTATGAGCGCTTACAACACCAATAGTAGGTGCCACTCACGCGTTGCCAACCTCGAGATATTGGTTCTTGAATCTCATTTACCCAGTAATTTCACTAGCTTGAAGTGCCCTTAAAACCGGAACACAGTAATGCCTAAGCACTAATATTTGGCGGGAGAATATTATATACTGCGGTGGTACCTACTTAGCCGGCCTCTTGCAACAAAAGACCTCCCAACAGGGTAAAAACCTAATCGAATTAAGATAGCATGTACCAATTTACCAGAATGGTCGTCAGAAAAGTCCTTACACAAAATTAATAATGAAGTATAAATTTAATATCCGAGATTTCATTATTAATAAATTATGTAAATTCATTGTTTTTATTAGCGTTGTCATAAAATACGAATAATGAGATTCGTTGACCGCGGGAGCTGAAACAAATCTGCGAAATTATCTCCGCGGGGAGTGCAATCAATTACGACGATTCAGCGTTCGTAAAGCCTATTCACCGCTGGGGAATCATGAAAAATATTTATACCACTCTGAATTAACTCATAACGACATTACATTTTAAAGTATTATTTTAATATTAAGCTTTTTGAGACTTATTTTAAACAAGCTACCGCCCGCATGAATAATATTTTTTAAACCCCACCAAGCTTTTTTACCTATGTCTATTTCTGAGCCAAAATTTTATCAAAATCGGTTCAGTGGTTTAGATGTGAGTGCAAGATAGAGAGACAGCGCATATCGCATTTATAATATATTAAGGATTTATTAAGGCCGCTTAAATTACAGGAATGTGAAATATGTATGTGCATAATTTATCTGCACGAATATTTTGTTTTGAATGTTGAAATATTTTCTGCATTGTGTAAGAATCAATAAGACGAATTCAGTGTACTAAAGCTATAGCTTTATATCCCACTAGATTAATAGGTTTCGCTTCCAACTTAGACGCGTGGGCTGCAGTTTGTCTCCAAAGTACTCTTTATCTCATTCCACGGCTTAAATTATTTAAATACGATTTACGCTATAAACAGACAGAGTTACTATCGCATCTTAATAAATTAGAAAGATTTACTAACAGCACATGACTTCTCTCAAAAACCTAATTTATATTATAAGCCTAAACAAACAGCTGTTCGATGGCCGGCTTAATCAAAGGCAATGAAGACGCCATTGCAGTGGCAACTTTTTATGATCAGTACATTTAGAATTATTGAACTATTGACTCGATAAGAAGAAGAAGCCCAAACTTCATAGAAGAAGAAAATTATTAAAACAAATATAAGATTTTTTCAATTTAAAATTTAAGGGGAAGAATACTTCGTTAACAATTGATCCATTAAGATCGAGTGCTTCTTTGCGTTACTCCCGCGAGGACTCTTCCATTGTCGCATCACTTCGCTGTGTACAATTACGAAGGAAATCAATTTGGAGGATTACTTGAACTCATTCTTGTGACTTGTAGCACAACATACAAGTCTCCACTTCCAAAAGCTTTACTGTTTATACAACTTAACTAGCTTCAAGAGAGATTTGATTTGTGTACAAAGTAATACTAATTTTCAATTTGCTTATTGATAAAGGAAGATAATTATATTCTCTTCCTTTGTCAAAATTACGAAACCTAGCAAAGACATCAGTTGCCACCATGACAAATATTACAATCAAAAATAACACTTGAAAATTTAAAAAAAAAAAATATTTGCTCTAAATATAAAACCCATGCAATCAATCAGTAAAACATTTTTCTATTTTCCTATACTATTGTTCAAAAGTACTTTAATCTTGAACTGACAAACATTACGACAGTAATATTGTAGTAGTAGGAGAGCCATGTTCCTCTCAGATCAAATGGGTCGCCTCGAGCGGGAAGTACTACCCTCTCACAGAAAATCGGCGTAAAGTAACAGTATCAGTAGGAACTGTTGCGTTTTCGCGATGAGTCAGAGCGCCGAAGGTCCAATCTCCTCCCCCTTCTGCTCTCTTACTGTTTTCGCTTCTTATTCCATTCCTCCTATCCCTTAGATTGGCAACACGTATGCCGTTTGTTTGCCAACCGTCATGATAAAAAAAACGCTATGAATACACTTTAACGATTTCAAAATGTTAAATAATGTTAAGTTTTAGCAAACCAACCAGAGATAAGGTTCTATAATTTGAAAATACGTCAACAATATTTTGATAAGGGTTGTTATTTGAAATAGATATTAGTCGTTTCAGTAGAGATAAGGACAGTCAATAACAAAAGCTGTACCACAATTTCGAACGGTTTTGATTTTTCTTTTATAGGTAATGTTGAGCATAAAAAATAGTGCTGCGACGCAGTGGTAACGAATTTGCGTAAAACGTTATCGCAGTTTCTATTCCTATCAGGGGACCATGAGTGTCTACGAATATATGTGTAATAAGAGTATTGCGATTCAAATGAAAAACTAAATTGAGCTGCATCGCTATTTCGTACCGTGACATTTCATTGTTCATAGAGATATGTCTGGGCGTTAGTGCTTATGTTTGTATCCATTTCTGGATACTGACCGTCACAAGATATAACTATCCTAATAAACTTGTTATTTTTTTGTTACATTTTACGTTTAAAATATGAATCTATATCTTCGATGTTTTGAAACAATCCTTTTAGTCATTTAGTTTTGTTTTTATATTTAGAAGCAAATTCGGAAAGATATTTTCATGCTATTATGTGTACAACACTTAATAGCATACTTTGAAACAGGGTAATCTCCAGCACATGCATCTCGAGATTTAATCTTTTTTGACTTGATTAAACACGACAGCAGCATAAGATTATTCCAGTGGGACAGAATTACAGATGCAAATAATATTCATAGGTCTGAGGTTTTAAATAAGACAAGCTGTTAAAATCAGACACAAACACGAGTTGTAATTATGAATTTCTTATGGCTTAGATAAATAATAAACAAGAATAATTAGATTATTTGATAATTTAATTTAAGTGAATATTTTAACATAAATATTTTGAAATTTGTAAAATTTTTAATGGAGTTTTAATGAAACGAATAAATGTGAAAGTTTGGATGGAAGGATGGATGTTTGTTACTCTTTCACGCAAAAACTACAAGACAGATTTGGATGAAATTTTGTAAACACATAGCTTATCTACTGGATTAACATATAGGATTCTTTTTATTCCGAAAAAAATTGGGGTTCCCGTGGGATCACCAAAAAACTCCACAACACGAGAGGAGCCCCGGGCACAGTTATAAATACTTCTTATAATTACTGGTAGGTTTTCAGTTTATTTGTATGAACTGACATACATACACGACTATACATAGATCTTAGAAAAATACAAATATAGCTTGTATAAATAAATGGCAAGAGGTCAGCTAGGTAGGTACCGCTGCAGTGTCAGATTTCTACCGCAAAGTAGAAGTATGTTTTGCATTACTGTGTTTCGGTTTAGTTACTGGGAAGATTGGGGTAGTTAGTTTAGTTACTGGAGATTATACTATAAGGAGATTTAGGAACCCATATCTCAAGATTAGCAACTCGTGAGTGACAACTACAGTTATTAATACAAGCGCTCATAGGCTACAACTACCGCTTACCATCAGGTCGGGCGTATGCTTGCTTGCCAACTTAATTGTATTTAAAAAAATCAAATTTTTCGTTATGTTCGAGGTGTAAATGAAGTTTACGACGACGTTGTGACGCAGCGGTAGCGAACCTGCCTTCAGCGCACAGGTCGCGGGTTCGATTTCCGCTCGGAGCTTGTATTGACCATACAGTCATGTTTTCCGGTCTGGGTGTGTTTGTCCTTGTCAATGTGTATGTTTTCGGCGCCCACCACAGGATATAAATATCCTAATTTATTAACCATTGATTGAAATAAGCTTTTAACATAATATTAATATTTAATATGACAAGGATGTTATATAATGAAGCGAGTTTTTAAAAGTCGTAAAATGAAACGAGATATTTTTGAAGTGGTTGATCGCGCACGACGCGCAGGTGCCGGCAAGTGCTCTACAGTTCCGCTATAAAATGAAGTATAACGACTTGTAGTGTGACCGGAACATGCGAACAATCGGTGCAAAATATCGTAAAACAATATTAATTTTACTTATGCAAGTTAAACTTTATGGTTTTTAACAAATTTAATAATAGTCAGTTCCATCTTCTACAATTGAATTATAAAATGATTTCCTACTAAATAAAATCACCACACATTGGTGGCGCATCACCACTTTTGTAAGCTTAAAAATGTATTAAAGTTAAATAAATTAATTATGTTAGCAGTGGTAGCACTTTCGGCATAAAAACGCTGGCTCGGCTGGCATAGTACTACCCTCTTAAAGAATATCGTTGAGAAGTATTAGTATCTTCTTGCATTTCATTCGATGACAGCACCGGAGACCCAAACTCCCACCGTTTCTTGTCTGATTCTTTTTCCCTTCCCTTGCTTGAATAAAAAACGTACTGAAATCATGAAATGCAAATTATTTCTTTTATAATTTTACAGCGTAAGTCTTAACTTACGCTGTAAAATTATAAGAGACTTATAAGTAAGTCCAATTTATATTTAAACTAGCGACCCGCCCCGACTTCGTCCGGGTGCATACAAAATTGTTCCGTTTATCCCGTTACCGTGGGAGTTCCGTTCTATACGAACTTCCCAACCCGTCGATTTCTTACAAACATGGTATTTACTGTTACAATTAAAATTTACTTTATATTTAATAATTTCGGTCATAAGAACCTTCTCCTGACAATAACAAACACAACAAAAAAAATTGTGCAATTGGTCCAGCCCTTCACGCGTGATGGCGTGACCAAGGGATATAGGGATTCATTTTTATATATAAAGATAAATAAATGCTGCACATTCAACGGCCCCCATTAGGATAGTGATATCATGTGTTGGGTGTCTGGAAACATATACAAAGACAAGGACAAATATACCCAGACCGGAAAATATGCTTGCATAGTCAATACAAACATATTATGCTCCGAGCAGGAATGGAACCCGCGACTTGTGGCGTTTAAGGCAGCTTCGCTACCGTTGTGCCACAACGTCGTCGTGGTCATCAATATTATAAAGTAGTAATAATTATAAAAGGTACTATTCAATTAATTTAGAGTATTTGAAAACCCATTCGCATATGTAGTGCTTTGGCTTACAGCTTTATGCACACTTCAAGATGTTATCAAATGATTTGCATTCGTTCCCGTATTCAGTGTTACCGAACAATTTATAGAGATAGTATTAAACCAGAGCGAAGAACTAAGTTAATTTAGGAAAAGCGACACACCGTTGTGGAGTATTTGTAGCGAGTCCGCCTTTAGCCTCGACAGTTGTGTGTGGTGATCCCGCTCGGGCACATTTTTGATCTTACAAATATCTGGTTCGGTCTGGGCGTTTGTCCTTGTGGGTCTCCCCACCGTGCCTCGGAGAGCACGATAAGCTATCAGTCTCGGTTCTTATCACATAACATCTGATAATAATCGTTAAGTCTAGATAAGTAATTTTCTCATATTCCATGAGTTACTGGTTCGCCCTTAGGGTTGCGGAGGTCAGATGGTAATCGCAATATAGAAACTAATAACCGGTCAAATCCGGATAATAATAATAAGGAGACCCTGGGTAGATAAAATACTAGGAAAAATGCTATGATGGATCTAAGAATAAAAATTATATTTTCTTAGAAATTTAAAATGTATCTTTCGTTAAATAATCTAAGTTTAAATTTAATCAAACTGAAATGACAAATAAGAAACTTTCACATCTATAATATAAAATAAAAAAAATAAATTAGATTTTAAAATAAATTTCGGTGTAATTAGGTTAATATTTTACTAACATAGGCTAATAACATTGTTACTAACACTCATTTGTATTTATATGGACTTACTTTGGTCTGAAATAAAAGTGTATTATTATTATATTATTATTTATAATATTAATTGGATAGTAGGATTCTCAAAATAATGAATAAAAAACATATTCTAGCCTGAAATCTGTATATAACACAGGACATTGTATTGTCTGACGGCACAATGCCCGATAAAATATGTCAGCCGCAGGCTGCTGTCTGTTCTGTTGTTAATATTATATATCATTGAATAAATAAATGCCCATTCTTAGCAAAGGCTGGACCATGAAACTGAAGTTCTTGTCCTGTGAAAACGTAGTATTAAACGTCAAATTTTTCGGGCAAGTTGAGGTAAGTGAGATCGGCTAATAATATATTCGAGATGGGATAAAAATTACCTGGCTAAATAAAAAGCCCAGTTGTTTTCTCCCTATTAAAATTTAAAAAATATAATTTTTATACCCACACTAATGCTTTCAGCGTGAAACACATTTTATTTTAAAATCTCATATATTTTATTTCCACTATTTGTTAACACACATATTTAAGTAGCTTAAGTTTTAAAGCTCGTTGCAGTCTTATATAATAATTCCGGTTTTAACTCGTCTTCGTTTTACATTTGGCGAACCTTTTTAGCGGTTTATTATTTTATCTTCTCCTTAATGTAGATAAAATATATACAAGTTAACCCATGAATGATAGAGCGTCTGTTGTTATTTAGAAGCTTATTCTTCATAGCCAAAGGTTTTAAGACACGGTTGTTTTTATTCTCTCTAATTTTTTAAATATTTATAATATAAAACATTAAGATACACGGATAATACGATATGATACGATGCTATGTAAATGAATGCTGGTGATGAACGCTAATACCCGCCTGGTTAGTACGTTGGTGAAAAACGTATAACCAGTTGTTATCCTAAAAGGAGAAAACGCACCTGCATGTCCTCTGGAAATGCAAATTTTCATGGGTGGAGGTAATCACTTAATACCAACTCAGCCATTTTACCCAGATACCAGAAAATATACAAGATTATTAGCTCTTGATTGATTGCTTGGTTACTATCAATGTGATTCCTGAGATTGCTTTATTTCGATAACTGTTTTTTTTTATTCCTAGTAACTTCTCTCATTTTCATAAGAAAGTATGTTTACTATTGAAAACTAAATTGATATAACATAATATTTTTTATTCTATAATTAGAACCACTAGCTCAAGTCTAAATCATAAGTATTTTTCAGTTTCAAGAAAGACTTTATTAAGTTTTTGAGCCTTCTCTAAAACACGATTTAATTTCATTTTAATATCTCGCTTTGTTTACTAGCAGAGTAATATCGAGCTTATAATAAAATAGCAGTATCTTTGTACACAGTAAGCTTTTGTTCTGCAATTTTCCTAGCTTTCTCTATAACGCCAATGTATGGCGTCTTTATAATTATAATCTCAGCAATTACTAATTGAACAAAATACCGAAGTAGTTGAACGAGTTTTGAATTTCGATGCACTTATAATTTATGTCATGAATTAACATTTCTGATACTTATATACTGAATGTGAGAATGTTTTTTTTAGGGTTCCGTAGCCAAATGGCTAAAACGGAACCCTTATAGTTTCGTCATGTCCGTCTGTCCGTCCGTCCGTCTGTCCGTCTGTCCCTCCGTATGTCACAGTCATTTTACTCGGAGACCATTGACTCTATCTATACGAAATTTACTAATTAGGTGTATTCCATGAACCGCACAAGGATTTTGTAATAAAATCTTAATATATATATGAATTAAGGGTAGCAGTCCATACATGTAACTGACGATTGAAAAAAATTTCAACGTATGGCAACGTGTGAGATATCTTTGGATAGTTCTTTTAAAATGATAAGGAGGTTTGATTTTGAGTTTTTTCATTAAGCCAGTAGTTGTTGAGATATTAGCTCCTAAAGTCGTAAAAATCGTGTCCCCTCTAACTTTTGAACTATGGGATTTAAAATTCTGGAAAAATTTGAGCTTGTAGAGTACCACATGAACTTTCATGCACATTTAGTTTGAAGAAGATAGGTCTATAAATTTAAGAGATATATAAGTTTTTCCCATAACTTTGTTTTTCATATTACTTTTAATAATTACTATGAAATTACCAACTTATTTTTGCGGTCGGTTTTAATTCGTTATTATTTTTAAAACCGTTAAGATTCTTCATAACCTTACCATCACCCATTTACGCCTGTTTTCTCGATTTATCCAAGGCATTTGACCTGGTGAATTACGATATCTTATGACAGAAATTAAAACTCACTGGCATGCCTGAAGAGATCAACAGGATTTTTAAGTTTTGGTATAAAAAACAGATTACTGTTGTGCGATGGTCAGAGAGCTACTCAAGGTCTTACAGGTTGGAATGTGGGGTGAGGCAGGGTGGCCTGACCTCACCCAAGTTGTTTAATCTGTATGTGAATGCCCTAATACAGACGCTCAGTAGCACTCGTGTCGGATGTCATATTGACGGAGTCTGTCTTAATAACATTAGTTACGCAAACGACATGGTTCAGCTGAGTGCATCTGTCTGTGGGTTAGCAAAACTGCGAAGTCTTTGTGAGAACTATTTCAAACGTCATGGCTTAGTCTATAACTGTAAGAAAAGCGAATGCATGGTCTTTCAGGCCAGGGGAAAATCGATTCCATCTATTGTACCTGCTATCAAGTTACACGGGGTTCCACTAAAGAGAGTTGAATGCTTTAAATATCTTGGCCATGTAGTATTCTATGACTTGAAAGACAATGCAGATATTGAGAGAGAACACAGGGCTTTGTCTGTTAGGGCAAATATGATTGATCGCAGGTTTGCTCGTTGCTCAATGCCAGTCAAAATAACGCTTTTCAGAGCTTATTGCACCACATTTTACCCTAGCAGCCTGTGGGCAGACTATACGCGGAAACATTACAACGCCCTGCGTGTACAATATAACAATGCTTTCAGGATGCTAATGAGTATGCCTCGTTTTTTGAGTGCATCGGGGATGTTTGCCGAGGCGTATGTGGACTGTTTTTATACCATTATGCGAAAGCGGTGCACATCGTTGTTGCGCAGGATTCTTTCCAGCTCAAGTGGCGTCCTGAGAGCATTTGTTAATAGAAGTTGTTTGTATGTGAATCACTGCTATCGGATTCACGTGCTGGCAAATTAATCCTGTCTTAGGTTAAATAAGTTTTAGAAATTACTAACAAATAGGCGTAAGATACTTGTATTACTAACAACATATGATCCATTGTTGGTCGAAATAAAGTTATTATTATATAACCATGCTGCGGAACCCTTTAGATTCAACTGTGCGTGGTCCACAACGCACTTGACTGGTAATTATTTTTAATAGCACTAAAAGAAAATATAGACACCGTTGTGGCGTTGTGGATAGCGAGTCTGCCTTTAGCCTCGACGGTTGCGGGTCTGATTTCCGCTCTGAGCGTTTCCGGTTTGGGCGTTTGTCCAAGCGGGTTTCCCCGCCATGCCTCGGAGAGCACGTTAAGCGGTCCCGGTTGTTATCACATAACATCTAATAATAATCGTTAACTCTTGATAAATAAATTGCTTTTATCCAATGAGTTACTAGTTCGTCCTTAGGGTTCCGGAGGTCAGATGGCAATCGCTCTGTGTAAAAACTAGTAACCTGATAAGAGTAATAAGCAGACCCTGGCTCAATACTCGTACAATACCGAGAGTAATATTTTGTTTTACTCTTCATTGTCATAATATAAACGGTGTTCACTTATAAGTTTATCAATGTACCAATAAATTATTTTATTGAACATTTTTAATTTTTTATGTCAATTTCAGATATTGTTTGATCAGGCGTTGTTACAGTTCCATCAATACGAATTAATTACACGCAACTGTCAGCAAACAGTCGCGTCGCAAACACCGCGGAGAGAGCAAATAGCGGTGAAACAGCGCTGCTCAGCGGGGTTACCAATAACTCTTATTGCTATACCAATGACGACCAATATATATTTTTAATACCATGTTACAATATAGACGAAAGAGTTTGCAATCTTAGTATAAAGTAAAGCTGGTTGTTTTAACATCCGTCGTATCTGTCATGGTGCGTTTTTATTCAAGGGATCATGTCTGGATGTTTTTCTAGGCAGCGCCTATGGCGACTGAGGCAATATTGATAAAATTATTAAGGTAGACACGAACATCAACCATGCAGATCCTAATTTAGCGGATTCTCCGACATTTATACGTCATACTCATATAAAATGATAGAATTGGTCGTCATTTTAATCGCTTTATGCGTTAATGGTAAGCCCCAAGCTCTCGTAACTCGGTTGATAAGTATGTGATTATTGGCTTTTAAAATTGAAGTGTCTGTTTGTAATTTTAAATAACCAGCTTTTCACTAAATGCATATGAAAGTATATCAAATCAATAAAAATTTAAAATCTTTGTCTGTCTATCTGTGGAAGATAGATGATGTTATGAGGAGTAATTTAGGCTACTCTTATTTTAGAATAAGAATAAGAGCTACGTTCGATAAAGAAAAATCCTGCACACCACGCAGGCAAGACACGGGCCCACCTACTTATAGAGAAAGACTTTAACCGATTTTTAAAATGGAGCTTCTCAATTCGGATGTTTATATTTTTTACTTTGTCTTCGGACATAGCTTTGTCATATATCGACTGACAAGAGATATATTTTACAGTCACCAAAAACATATGATTTTTTTTTTCAGCAATAGACTTTTTTGCCACTAACCTAGTGGCAAGTAAAAACAGCAATTTTTTATGTAAGAGTGGCAAACGGGCAAAAGGCGCACCTGATGTTAAACGATCATCGACGCCCATGAACATCTGCAACACCAGAGAGCATGCAGGTGCGTTACTGACTTTTTAGGAAAGAATAGGATTTTCTCTTGAAGATTCCCGGGTCGTATCGGTTCGGAAAGACCGCCGGCGGAATTTGGTTGCACAAAGTGGTTGTGCGAGGAAGAAAATATCTTCTAAATGGCGCTGTTGTTGTTTCCAGACATCGAGGTGGTAAGGGTGGAGTATGCGAAAATAGCTTATAAGATAATATTATGAAAGTGAAAATAAAACCAATATCCTATTATAAACAAATCACCCTCACCTGCCATACCGCTGATCTCAAAGTTATCTTTAAACAGGTTTTCCGCTTCGAATACCCTAATATTACTTTTCCGAAGTTTATAAGGTTTAATTAACAGAACTTTGTTTTGAAAACTTTAGAATTATCTTACAAATATAGACGGATTATGAAAACTTTTCTTAATTCATAAGTTATAATAGCATTAATTTTATAAAGCAAATAACAAATTCCCTATTTTATTCCAATTAACAAACAATAACTTATTGAAATTAAAACTAAAAACTCACAACAAAGCAATAAATAATAAAATTAATTAAGAAACACAACGAAGAATAAAGTAAATAAAAATAAAAAATAAGTAAAGTTTAATGATAAGGCCTGAATTATATATATAAGCATCGATCAGCATTCTCCTTATACAAAATAGCTATTTTATATGGAGATGCGTACGCATCACTTCCCATTTCAGCATTCGCTTTTCGTATTTTTCTGTTTTAAATGCTTATAACACGCGATATGAAGTATTAAGTAGGCGTCAAAGTGTGCTGATGATGTCAAGGATGCGTATGCATGCTTACCAATGCTGCAACATGCGTAAGCGTGCTTGGGGATGCTTAAGCATGCTTTAGCATTCGTAAGCGATGCTCATAAGTGAGTCCAAGCTAAATGTTGGTCGATGCTGATAAATGTAATTCAGACCTAATTATACCAATAAAAATATTTGAAGCTTATTTGGAGGGGCAATAGGAATATTAGTATTACCTTGAAAAAAGCATTGCTAATATTCTTTAAAAAAAGTACAACACATGCAGAAGACATTCTCACAGAACTTCAGACACACTGACAATAATTTCGGCCATTTGTCCGCAAACACATCACACTCGGATTTTGCATCCAAGAGATTGTTAAGAGTCGAAAGCATGCGCGGAAGAGGGAAATAGGCGTACGTGGGCTATTTATTATATAGCCCGCGCACACCTATAAAATATAACATACCATCGCGGGCTATAAAATGTAACATTTTACTATGAAAGGTTTTTATAAGCGGGTTCGATTTCCGCTCGCAGCAGAAGTTTGTTATTAATATCTGTTTTGGTCTGGACTCTTGTTAAAATTCTTAATAGGTAATATAAAATTAAAATAAATTGCTGGAAATTATATACTCTAAATATATTACCTCCTTTTCTTTCACAAGAATTGTAACTATACCCAGGAGCGCGCCGGATCTATTTCGTGCATGTTACGCGATAAGATAAGCTAAAACATACAATGTTAGTCTGGAAAAATGCACAAGAAAAACTAGGTTTTAGTAGAATGTGAAGTTCTACGTTTTCTACCTTTAACCAGCGGTTTTAGGAAAAAAATTAAACACTTTTTCTTTATCTTTAGTTGTTGTTTTAAAAATGACGGCCGCCGTATACAAATTTTCAACACCTCTTCACCCCTTTAACGGTTGCATTTCAAAAAAAATCTTTCCTAGTGCTTGCTTACATTTTACACACCTGTAAAAACCGCTTTTTAGGTCCAAGAGTTTAGGCTGCGCTTTGATAAGTACGTCTGTTCTTCTCCCTTTATATTATGTCGGTACTATACAACATGACTATATTAAATCCAAAACTTACAATTATTGATTTTGTCTTAATTATGTATGTTTTTGCTTGCTGGCCAGCTCGACTTGAGACATCATAATAAAATAATAATAATAAATTTTATTTTATACATTATTTTTCATTGAATAAATAATTTTATTTTATAAATAATTAATCTGCCGGCGTCGGGATGTGACGACCCCATCGCCCGCAGTTGGGATAACTTCTGTCACAGCAGAGATTATTCCACCAGTACAATCAGTCGCACTTGTGGTAGATCTTTTGTTGCAAAAGGCCGGCTAGGTAGGTACCACCGTAGTGTCAAATATTCTGCCGCCAAATAGCACTGCTTAGGCACTACTGTGTTCCGGCTTGAAGGGCACTGTACGCTAGTGAAATTACTGGACGGACGAGATTTAAGAACTAAATATCTCGACGTTGGCAACGCGTGAGTTGCACCTCATAGGCTACGGCAACTACTTACCATCAGGTGGGCAGTATGCTTGTTTGACAACTTCTAACATAAAAAAAAAATTACCATCACTCCTCAAGCAGCATTTTCTTTAAACATTTTGAATTTAGTTATTGACAACTTCAAGTTTGATGAAATTATTGAAAGATCGCTCTTGTTTTTATTTGTGTTCAGGCTCAATAAATAGCGAAAAGCAACCTTAAGTTTTGTATAATAATCAGGTCTTTGTGAATATACTAAGTAGTACTCAAGTAGACTCCAAGGCTTTACAACAAAGTCGTAGTAAATCAGGTCTTGTTGACAAAGGCTTTGAACAATATCTTTGAATAATAAAGTAATGTTCACGATTCAAGGAAAAATTTTAGATTGTCTTTATGTATAAATATTAATAAATATTGTTTGCCGCTTGTTACACATTCCTGATATTGGGCCTCCGGCGCTTTTACTCATCGGACAGAACGCAACAGTACTGATACTTTTGCTTTTCCCAGATTTTTTATGAAAGGGTAGTTCTTTCCTGGTCGAGCCAGCTCATTTGCGCTGGGAAAAGTATGGCTCTACTGCTAATAGGGAAAAATAGGAATAACCAGAACGGGTAACCTAAATACAGCACGGCCTCCTTTTTTTTGAAGTCAATATATTTTATACCCTTAGTATTAAAGTTGTTCGTTTTTGCTGAAACTTTTCTTCTTAAGTACATTTTTCTCGCATAATTCTCTAACGCTTTGACAAGTGTAAGTTATCGCGACTTCCACAGTGATTTATGAGTTCCGCCTCATCCTCACTTTCACTTGAAGTTTTTTACCTGGAAATAAAATGCTTTCAGCTTTTTAAGGTCTAGACAAAAATAGTCTCTAAGAGCTATGTATATTTTTTATTTCATGACGGTTGGCAAACAAGCATACGGTCCGCCTGATGGTAAGCAGTCACTACAACCTATGAACGCTTGCGATTCTTGAAGTATCAAATGCGCGTTGTCAACCCAAGGAACAAGAGGGAAGGGATGAAAAGGGAAAAAATGAAGGAAACAGAGAGGGTGGGAAATTGGGTCTCCGGCGCTCTCATTCATCTTACGAAACGCAAACGTACCAACTAATACTGTTTCTTAACGCCGATTATCTGTGAGAGGGTAGTACTTCCCCGGTCGAGCCAGCCCATTTGTGCTTGGAGGAGCATGGCTCTACTACCGTAATTTGTATTGTGGAGGTAACGATGTGTGAAATGTATCTCAACACAACGGGAGGATCCTCCAACCAGGCCGGTGATATTTCGTGGCGGGCTGAAGCCCTGGGCCGAAGCCCAAAGACTTACGTTGGAAAGTTGTATACATAGGTGAAGATTGTAGGAAACTCTGATAGCGCGAGTTAAGATCGTGACGTTCGTTGATCGTCCATATTGTTGCGTAGCTTGTCGCCGTAGCTTGATGTGAGATGTGATGATTTTGTCTTTCTAACGAGTTGCGTCGTGTTGCATGTAGATGTCGGTACAGTATGATAAGTTCAGAAAAATCTCTCCTGCTAAATAAAACTATACATCATATATTCTAAAATGTTGTTCGTAAAATCAAATAATTTGCATACGATGTACTTTTAAATGAATTTTAAATGAATAAAACGAGCCAGGCTGTCTTTCACTAATTATAAATGAATACATCACAAAAGAACTCTCAAAAATGTGATTGATTTTACCTCTCAACTATCTCATATTATATAAGTGCCAATATCATATAGTTTTATTTACTGCGGTTTTATTGCAACGGTGCTATAGTAGTAAAAGTTTATATGCAGAAAAGATATAAGAATTTCGTCAAAGTGTCCTCAAGCACGAATCACTTCGCCTGTTTTATTATCTATAAAAGGTTTACGTGTTCTTTGACTGTGAGATAGTGAAAGTTTAAGTTAGTTTTTAAAAATAATAAAATAATAGGCCCTAAAGCCGTACTGCTTAGAATCAAAACCGGTTTATCGGAGCAGATATTTTTATTGAGAATACAAAAACTAGTTTTATAATCTGGTTGTAGTATCACCACTGGGCAATTACAATTTAATATATTAGTATAAAACAAAACCCAAAAAAATATCCCTTTCTGTATTTGTTTTCTGTAACTCTTCCTAAGCTACGCACTGGATTTTAATGAGGTTTTCACCATTAGTTAGATAATTTTTCACAGAAGATTTATATATTTAACAGCACCCAAAAACAGAGCAAAACGAAGGCGTGTCTTTAATTCTTCTATGAGACGCTCATAGCCGAGTGCACCCACTGATCGGTAAACGATCGGTAGGTTAAGCAACTTTAGGCGCCGTCAGTCACTAGATGGGTGATCGCATAGTGGTATTTCAACCGAGCGTCTCCGTGCCTCGGAGGGCACGTAAAAAGTCGGTCCCGGCTGTTGACAATTAGACAACAGACGATAAGTCAAGTCAGAGGCCTACGGGCGACCTGAAAAACTCTGACACTAGAATGACCACTAACCAATCGATAAGAAGAATTCTTCTATCGCATTAAATAAAGCTATTTTAAGTGCCACAGATCATGGTTTCGATTACAGATGTTTGTATTGACCATACGGGCATGTTTTCCGGTCTGGGTGTGCTTATTCTAAATATAAATATAAAATCACAAGCATTATAGTCCATACCCATATTACTAGAATATATAATTGGATATTATTATTCTATTAATTTTACATTATAAATGGATCTTTTGTTTGGTTATTTTCTTCAGTGATTTGGTCTTGAAAGAGCTTTCTTTATTAAACAATTTCATTGTTACTCTTTATTGCTACCAACAGATATACTACTCGAATGAAAATGTTTTAAGAGGATTGAAATCAAAGTAATGGAAGCCTTTTGTCGACCGCAGTAATGGTACTATCCGAAGATATTTCGGCGTAATAGAGTTTTGAAGAGTTCTTTAAATCCCATAAAAACATAAAATGTAAAATTGCCAGTCTCATAAAGCAGTTCTTCTACTACAAAAGTAGTGAGATCTCATGTATAACTACGCCTGAAACTTGCCAGTTGTACGGCAACTTATTCTACTCATACAAATACTTTTAGATTCGTAAAACTGCCAAGTTTCAGGCGTAGTTATACATGAGATCTCACTACTTTTTGTAGTAGAAGAACTGCTTTGCGAGACTGGCAATTTTTTACATTTTATGTTTTTTATGGGATCTCATATCTTTTTGTTGAAAGTCCTACTTTTTTCTACCCACTTCTTGAATGTAATCGTATATTATCTAGGTACCCACCTGCACCTATTATTCCATTATATTATGTGTAAACTATACAGGTACACTGATTGATTATCTGTAAATGTAACTTTGTAATTTTATACATTTATATAGGATTACAAAGTTATTTATGCAGTTGGTGTATCTAGAAAACTGGACCGAAATTATAAAATATTTTAGTTTTTCCTTGATTTATACACTAAACACTAATTATACTCTAAATTTGAAGCTTCCATGTCTGCTAGAAGTGCCTTAGAGTTTTGATGACGGTCAGCCAGTGCGTAACAAAATTATGAAATTTTGACTAGTTATAATTCTTAAACTGCTTATTCGAATTGAATGGAATTTGAAATATACCGTGTTTATACAATGGTTGTTTAGTTACTGAAAATTTAAGCTTTCAGTTTTATCCACAACGAAGTTATAGGGGTCGCAAATTATTTAAATACCTATCTAACTGCAAATGTAACTGCTAACGTCCCTTTGTAATCCTATACATTTATATGGGATTACAAAGTTATTTATGCAGTTTGTGTACCTAGTAAACTAGACCAAAACTACAAAATATTTTAATTTTTCCTTTACTTATACACTAAACACTAATTATATTCTAAATTTGAAGCTTCCATGTCTCCTAGAAGTGCCTTAGAGTTTTGATGACGGTCAGCCAATGTATAACAAAATTAAGAAATTTTTGACTAGTTATAATTCTTAAACTACTTTTTCAAATTGAATGAAATTTGATATACACCGTGTTTATACAATGCCTAATTGGTTACTGAAAATTCAGGCTTTTAGTTTTAGCAACAACGAAGTTATCAGAGGTTGAAAATTATGTAAGTACGTATCTGACTGCAAATGTAACTTTGTAATCCTATACATTTATAGGCGATTACAAAGTTATTTATGTAGTTGGTGTATCTAGTAAACTGGAGCGAAATTACAAAATATTTTAATTTTTCCTTTACTTATACACTAAACACTAATTATATTCTAAATTTGAAGCTTCCATGTCTGCTAGAAGTGCCTTAGAGTTTTGATGACGGTCAGCCAATAAATAACAAAATTAAGAAATTTTTGACTAGTTATAATTCTTAAACTACACTTTCAAATTGCATGAAATTTGAAATATATCGTGTTTATACAATGCCTGTTTGGTTACTGAAAATTCAGGCTTTTAGTTTTAGCCACAACGAAGTTATAGGAGGTTGAAAATTATATAAGTACGTATCTGACTGCAAATGTAACTTTGTAATCCTATACATTTATAGGCGATTACAAAGTTATTTATGTAGTTGGTGTATCTAGTAAACTGGAGCGAAATTACAAAATATTTTAATTTTTCCTTTACTTATACACTAAACACGAATTATATTCTAAACTTGAAGCTTCCATGTCTCCTAGAAGTGCCTTAGAGTTTTGATGACGGTCAGCCAATGTATAACAAAATTAAGAAATTTTTGACTAGTTATAATTCTTAAACTACTTTTTCAAATTGAATGAAATTTGATATACACCGTGTTTATACAATGCCTAATTGGTTACTGAAAATTCAGGCTTTTAGTTTTAGCAACAACGAAGTTATCAGAGGTTGAAAATTATGTAAGTACGTATCTGACTGCAAATGTAACTTTGTAATCCTATACATTTATAGGCGATTACAAAGTTATTTATGTAGTTGGTGTATCTAGTAAACTGGAGCGAAATTACAAAATATTTTAATTTTTCCTTTACTTATACACTAAACACTAATTATATTCTAAATTTGAAGCTTCCATGTCTGCTAGAAGTGCCTTAGAGTTTTGATGACGGTCAGCCAATAAATAACAAAATTAAGAAATTTTTGACTAGTTATAATTCTTAAACTACACTTTCAAATTGCATGAAATTTGAAATATATCGTGTTTATACAATGCCTGTTTGGTTACTGAAAATTCAGGCTTTTAGTTTTAGCCACAACGAAGTTATAGGAGGTTGAAAATTATATAAGTACGTATCTGACTGCAAATGTAACTTTGTAATCCTATACATTTATAGGCGATTACAAAGTTATTTATGTAGTTGGTGTATCTAGTAAACTGGAGCGAAATTACAAAATATTTTAATTTTTCCTTTACTTATACACTAAACACGAATTATATTCTAAACTTGAAGCTTCCATGTCTGCTAGAAGTGCCTTAGAGTTTTGATGATCGGTCAGTCAGTGAGTGACAAAATTAAGAAATTTGACTAGTTATAATTCTAAAACTACTGGTTCAAATTGAATGAAATTTGAAATATACCGTGTCTATACAATGCCTGCTCGTTTACTGAAAATTCAGGCTTATAGCTTTATCCACAACGAAGTTATAGAGCGTCGAAAATGGCCTGAAGTGCTTCGAGAAAAGGATAGTACGGCCGTGCCGCTTTTTGCTCGACTTGGCGGGGGCACTGCCGTGCCCCCAGATATATTGACAGAAATATTGTACCTAAATTGTACCTTATAGAAATATTATATTTCTTGGCAGTGTCACTTTAAAAACGATCAACAGTTTCCGATCCCGACAAGCGCCAATTGAGGCAATACGTTCTGTGAAAATTGTTGCAATAAAATTGGATATTTTCACCGCGAGTAACTCGACGTTTGATACATTGGCTGCTCCGTGACGTAAATGCAGTATACAGTCAATCATCTGTCTATTTACGAAAGATATTTTGTTATTTATATAGGGAAAATAGCTAAATGTAAAAAAAGGTACTAAGAAATGTGACTATATTTCGGGGTTGGGAAACACACATTATGACAAGCACTAACACACCCAGACCGGAACACGTGCTTGTATGGTCAATACAAACCCGTGACCTGAGGCGCTTAAGATATTGTCACTACCGCTGCGCCACAACGTCGTCAATTAAGAAGTTCAACTAAATATTAAATTAAATTAAATTATAAAAATAAATTTAATAATTTTCATAATATTTTAAAAAATGTTATAATTTTCAGTTATGAACACTATTTACCCGACTGCCGGAGGGTAATGTTTTTCGAGCGTATGTATGTATGTATGTATGTCTATTTCTTTGTGACGCTCTACAGGCTAAACCCTTGGACGTACATCGACTTATAGGGTATCATTCGATTCGTCTCAGTTGTGAGAGTGACATAGGCTACATTATTTTAACATGGGTTCCGCAGAAGCAAAGATATTCAAAGCGGAATATCACAGTTCGCTCAGAGCTAAAATCTGATAATGTTTCCTTGTAGAAAGATAAAATAAGACGAAAAGTGAAAATAAAATTTTTCGATATATTGCTTAGTTTTCGAGATATCGATGATTGAAGTTTGATTTTTTTGGCCAGTGATTGCTAATTCCGCTCCCAATGTCTAGAATAATTAATTAAAGCATTTTCTATAAATAAAAAATACGGCATAGTTATATAAATAGGTAGATTAATAAAATAATTAAACTTCTAAAACGCAAACTATAATAATATATAATGTTATTCAATGTATTGTACAATTAATAAATAATTAAGTAATAAAATATAGGAATAAGCATAATATATTATAATAAAAGTATTTTTCGATTCCTAGTCATGTAATTTGTTTAATGTAAGAAAAATATAAATTTTAAGTGTCTGTACCTACATCTCAGATTCTTATAAGAAATGTTACTCGGTACTAAAAACTAAATGATGAAATATCATATATTTATATTTTTTGCAACTGTCTGCCTGTTTGTCGGCTCTCCGCACTCCTTATCCTCTGACGCAATGCTGCAAAATTGCAATTTTCAACTTCAAAGTCAGCAAAGAAATTATAAAGCGTATTTTCGATTACATTCAGTTTTGTTTCGTAAAAATGCGTTCACTCCATCAATAGTTATTGCAATCTTGACACAACGTGAGCCAAGTATGAGAGAGGAGTAAGAAAGTAGTTTAGCCTTTTCACGCAAAAGCTGCTGATCGAATTTAGCTGAAAATTAGCACACAGAGAGCTTATATTGAATTAACACACCCTGAATTAACACATTTGATACCAGAAAAATGTTAGGTTCCCCGGTATTATCAAAAACGTACTGCAAAAATGTTTAGATGCTTGTTACTCAATCACACATCACATTAACGATTTAACGGCTTGGAATGTAACTTAGCACATACAAAGATTGTAACCTGGATTAAGACATAAAATACTTTTTATTTAAAAATGTTAGGTTCTCATGGGATTATCAAAAAACACTCTACAGAACTTTTTTATCTTTGTCTTATGAAATATTAGCGGCCCGCTCCGGCTTCGCATGAGTATAAAAGATATAGCCTATGTCATTCACTAAAAAAATGATTTAAATCGATTCAGTAGTTTTGATTTATTCATTACTGTCCGTGGCTCGCACGCGTTAAATGTAATTATTTACGACATCACATTAGAAACCTCAAAAATAACAGTTTTTTTCTCCACTATTTAATGGATGTTATAATACATATAAACCTTCCTCTTCAATCACTCTATCTATTAAAAAGACCGCATCAAAATCTGTTGGGTAGTTTTAAAGATTTAAGCATACATAGGGACAGAGAGAACAACTTTGTTTTATACTACGTAGTGATTATTTACTTACAAATGGTTCATTTGTCTCTAGAGCCAATTCTAAAGTCACTGCAGACGAAGTCGCGGGCAGATGCCAGCTCGAAATAAGTTACAAGCTTGTGGGATAGAACTTGCCAAAAATATAATCGACATTCTAGTTAGACCTGCATAGTGCAGAGAGCTAAGTTATATTACTTATAACTAGCTTCTGCCCACGGCTTCGTTGCGTTAAATTTGGAGGAACAAATCCTTTCTTTTTCATATAAAGCTTTACACCTTCAGGGGCAGGATTGAAGGAAATGTGTTAATAGTTCCCCAAAAACACAATGTTACATGATTATACTTTTGGCGTCGGGACGTGACGACCCCATCGCCCGCTGGTGGGATAATCTCTGTCTGCAGAGATTATTCCACCAGTGCAGTCAGTCAATTCAACTAGTGGTAGTGCCACGCTGCACAGCTCTTTCTGTGCAGCCGAATTGGGCCGGCACGCCCGGGTAAGTACCACTCTCTCACAGAAAACCGGCGTGAAGTGACAAGTGTCGCGTTTCGTACGGTGAGTGAGAGTCCTGGAGGCCTTCTTAACCCCCTCCCTTCTATGGACGTGCAGAATTCGGTTCGTGTACCCCAGGAGGGTACCACCTGCGTTCGCGGTGGAGAATCCCTCTCTGAGCGTCCATGCTCAGCACGAACTCCAGCTGAGCATGGATGCCCAGGCTGCCCTCCGAATTCTGGGGGGGCAATTTTGCGCGCTCAAAAACTGTTCGGGGCAAACGAAGCAGGCAACTTGAGGCAACCCCTTCCACGCTAACTGTGGACTTTTGTAACATTAGAGGGCTGAATTCCAACCTGAACGCCGTCCATCACCACCTTCAGACGGCGAAGCCGGCCTTGCTTTTTCCCATCCCATCTGGGTCTCGGTGAGAAAAAAAGATAGAGAAGATATCTATCTTCTCTGGCTGATACTTCTTTCCTCTCCTACCCGGGATACAATTTGGAACATTCCTTTGTACCCCGGGCTGGTGTGTGCGTGTACGTCAGGGAGGATGTCTGCTCTCGTCGCCTCGGCAGCCTTGAAGTAGGGGACCTATCCATTCTTTGGCTGCGCGTAGACTGCGATGACCATCCGCGAATCTACGCGTGCCTTTATAGGTCCCATAGCGGAAATGCCGAAACTGACCGACTCATTGAGCACATCCAACTGGCTACAGATTCCGTGCTGCAACAGATCCCATCTGCGGAGATCGTGATTCTTGGCGATTTCAACGCCCACCATGCCGAATGGCTTGGTTCACGTACCACCGATCACGCGGGGAGATCTGTTCTCGACTTTGCTTTGGCATATGATCTGACACAACTGGTAGCCTCGCCAACGCGAATCCCAGATGTAGAGGATCATACACCTTCACTGTTGGATCTTCTGTTGACCTCTCATCCGGACAACTATCTGGTATCCGTCGATCCTCCTCTAGGCTCGTCGGACCACTGCCTTGTTCGGAGTACAGTGCCGGTCTCGCGCCCAGCACGGCCCGCTTCGTGGGCTACCGGCGCGTTTGGCACTACAGGTCGGCAGACTGGGATGGGATGCGTTCTTTCTTTGCGTCCTACCTATGGGGACAGATTTGCTTCTCGCCGGATGATCCGGACGTCGTTGCCAACTCTGTCGCCGATGTGATACTCCAGGGCATGGAACTTTTTGTTCCGGCTTCTGCAGTGCCCATCGGAGGCAAGTCTCAGCCTTGGTTTGGTCGCTCCTGTAAAACGGCGTTTCGCCGAAAACGGGAATGCTACCAAGCCTGGGCTAAGGCGTCGACGTCTCGTGATGTAAATACCAGCGCACTTAGAAAGGAGTACAACTCTGCCTCCAGGTCCTTCAAAAGGGTTATTGCCAAAGCAAAGTCGGAGCACATCGGCAGAATTGGCGAGAGACTAGTGCGTCTTCCTTCGGGTACACGTGCATTCTGGTCCCTCGCCAAGTCTGTCTTAGGGAATTTCTGTAAGCCATCATTTCCACCTCTGCATAGGGACGATGATTCGGTGGCCCATGCCGCGAAAGAGAAAGCTGATCTTCTGTGCTCTCTCTTCGCGTCCAACTCGACTGTGGATGACCAAGGAAAGTCACCACCGGCAATCCAGCGGTGTTGCGGACATGTGCTCCTGAGTTGGCGCCGGTTTTAACGCGTCTTTTCCGGTACTCCTACTCATCAGGCGTCGTCCCGAACTCATGGAAGATGGCTTTAGTGCACCCGATCCCTAAAAAAGGCAACCGCTCGGATCCGTCCAATTATAGGCCAATTACCATTACCTCCTTGTTCACAAAGATAATGGAGTCCATTATCAACTGCCAGCTCCTGCGGTATCTAGAGGAGCACCAGTTGATTAGCGACCGCCAGTACGGTTTTCGTCGTGGTCGTTCAGCTGGTGATCTTCTAGTTTACCTGACACATAGGTGGGCGAAAGCAGTTGAGTCCAAGGGGGAGGCATTAGCGGCCAGTCTGGACATAGCGAAGGCCTTCGATCAGGTATGGCACAAGGCGCTTCTTTCGAAGCTTCCTTCCTATGGGCTTCCTGAGAAATTATGCGAGTGGGTCACCAGCTTTTTGGCAGATCGGAGCATCAAGGTCGTTGTCGACGGTGCATGCTCTGACTTAAAACCCATTAATGCTGGTGTCCCGCAAGGCTGCGTACTGTCCCCTACTTTGTTTCTTCTGCATATCAATGACATGTTGGAAATTTCCAACATTCATTGCTATGCCGACGACAGCACTGTGGACGCTTTATACACCGGCCGCGCTAATATTTCTCGGGAAAACGTCATTGAGTGCCGGAACAAACTTGTTTCTGAAGTCGAGACTACATTGACCAAAGTCTCGGACTGGGGCCGACTAAATTTAGTCCAATTCAACCCCAAGAAGACACAAGTTTGCGCGTTAACCGCTAAAAACCACCATTTGTCGTATCTCCTCGTTTTGGGAACACTCCTGGCTGCCACAGCTAGTATCGGAATACTTGGTGTCGACATTTCGAGCATCGTTCAGTTCCGCGGTCAATTGGAAGGAAAGGTCAAATTGGCCTCTAAAAAGCTTGGTGTGCTCAGCAAGGCGAGGCACTACTTCACGTTGGCTCATCGCCTAAAGCTCTACAAGGCACAAATTCGACCACACGTGGAGTACTGCTCTCACCTCTGGGCGGAAGCTCCCCAGTACCAGCTACTTCCAATTGACCGCATCCAACGTAGAGCGGCTCGAATTGTCGACGATCAAGCCCTTTCCGATCGGCTTGATCCTTTGGCATTGCGTAGAGATGTCGGATCACTCTGCATCTTCTATCGCATATATCACGGAGAGTGTTCTGAGGAATTGTTTGGATTGATCCCGCCGGTAGAATTTCACCATCGGACATCGCGACAAAACCCTAAGTTCCATCCATACCACCTCGATGTCTGGAAATCCACAACAGCGCGATTTAGAAGACATTTTCTTCCTCGCACAACCACTCTGTGGAATCAACTTCCGCCGGCGGTCTTTCCGAACCGATACGACTTGGGAACCTTCAAGAGAAGAGCCTATTCTTTCCTTAAAGGTTGGCAACGCGCCTGCATGCCTTCTGGTGTTGCAGATGTTCATGGGCGGCGGTGATCACTTAACATCAGGTGAGCCTCCTGCCCGTTTGCCCCTCTTACATAAAAAAAAAAAAAATTAATTTCAAAAATGATGAACTTCCAACAAAACTTTTAACTCCTTTTTAACCCCTTGAGGGTTGAATTTCAAAAATACTTTCTTAGTGCCCGTTTACGTTTTAAAAACAACACCAAAAAAATAGCTTTTTAGGGTGAAGGGCTTAGGCTTCGCGTTTAAAAGTAATTCAGGTCTTCTCCTTGTGTATATATATATATATACCTGCAGTACCTTTACTAACATTAAAGAAATATTTATATTATAGTAGTCATAATAGAGCTTGTTTTTAGCTTTTTAGGAATTATTATTAATGCAGTTGGGTTTTTGTTTATATTAATAATTTATTTTTTTATATTTATTATCATATTACTTAGATCAGGACTTTTCAGATATTAACTAATATAATATTGTAATATAGTTGAAATGTTACAAATATAAGAATAAAGAGATACGTTTCTTAGTAAAATAAAGATTTTTGCCCTTTACAAGTCTTAAAAAGAGGTCGTGTACATTATTCATTAAATTTCCTTATTAATTATATTGTCCTTTATATATTCATTTAAAATCCAGAAACTATGTTTTTTATTGCATGAAGTAAAGATTTTATAACATACCAATGGAATTAGTAAGCCTTTCGGGCAAAAAGCAGTCGTAATGTTGACATCAGCCAGTTAGCTTAGCGCAGCGAGCAACTGAGCAAATACCGTCTCGTCGTAAAAACAAATATAGCTCTCGTTCGCTATTTCAAAAATACCAGAATAAAGTTAATTTTTATTACTCATATTAAGTTGGGTTTTTTGATAAATTATCCATTGTAACGCTTCAGAGAAACAGTATTTTATTTAAACCACTTCATTTAAAGGAAGTTTTAAACCTGCTTTAAGCGCTATAGGTCGCGGTATCGATTCCCGCTCGGAACAGACGTTTGTATTGACCAGGCATGTTTTCCGATCTGGGTTTGCTTATCCTTGACTTTGTGTATATTTCCGGACCCCCGACCCAGGATATAACCATACTAATGGGGCCCGTCGAGTGTGTAGCGTTTATTTATTTGTTGAGTCTCCGTGTAAAATGACTGCGACTCATGGACGTATAGACGGACATAACGAAATTATTAGGATAAGTTTTTACTATTTAGCTATAACGAAACCCTTAAGATATAAGAATGAGAACATAGTGAAGCGCTCGACACTGCTTTCGCCTATTAGTACGGGCTACCCTAACATAGAATTTTGACGAGTAGTGGGAGCATGAAATATTATACATTTAGTTCAAAAGAGAAAAACTTTCTGCAGTAAAAGCGTACTCTACTCTTAATTTGAGTTAAGTTTAATAACGACGCCGCAGAGTAACGACTATATAAAGCTAATTGTGTTTTGTCGCGCCCTTTGAACAAACCCCTCAATGGTTATGCATATGACACCCTTGCCTTATCCTTTGAATATTTTTTATGAGACATTTCCGCTACTTTTATAGAAACTTAAGTAACACGCTATTTATTCTTGCTAGGAAATGTTTTTTAGACTGCTTAAAATCGACTCTTCTATAAATATTTATTGGGCTATTGTCGTACCCACTGCCAGTGCAAGCTTCGAGCCCATTTTGGCAATAGGAATATTAGTAATATCTAGAATAAAAAGAGCATTACTAGTAGTAGGACCGACTTTTTACTTGCCCTCCGAAGCACGGAGACGTTCAGCTTGAATAACACTATGCGATAAAGAAACTAGTGACTGAACGCGCCTAAGGTTGCCCAACCCACGGATCGTTTATCGATCAGTGAGCACTCCGGGCTATGAGCGTCTCTATGAGTGCTTTCATTAAAACAGCCTATATTTTCTAGGAGACTACTTTTTTCTCCCACAATGTATACCACCATGTGTCTAGCGTGGAAACGAAATGAGGAAAACTCTAAGACTGAATTACAGTCTAACCGCTCCAGTGACTCCATTCATTGTGATTGTCGACAGACACTCTCTCAACATAAAACTCTCTTTCTTTTCTTATAAAATGAAAAACAATTCGACTATCTGTCAGAGCAGAGCGCGGATATCGGATATCGGAAATAAAACGCGACGTTTAATATTACTTTCCTGTTATACTGCGGTTAAAACGCCTTTGTGTTGAGCCAATTTGTTTGTATTTTGCCGTGATGGATGAGTTTCTTTGATGTTTTGACAAAATAAAAATGAA
The DNA here is from genome assembly GCA_023373885.1 of Hestina assimilis. Classification (NCBI taxonomy): domain Eukaryota; kingdom Metazoa; phylum Arthropoda; class Insecta; order Lepidoptera; family Nymphalidae; genus Hestina; species Hestina assimilis. The sequence continues at coordinate 16,661,241 of CM041743.1, read as the reverse complement.
TTATCAAAGTCTTTCGATAAAAATTAGAAAAATACTAAATAAATACTTTTACTATATTCAATGCTGTTTACTGCTATACTAGCTGCGCTCGTATGGTGTTTGTATCGAGCCTACTCTAATTAAGTGCACGAAAAAGTGTGTGCGCAGCCGGGTGCCCCACTCTGTCTCTCTCTCTCTCTTTCTCTCTTTCTGTCACTGTCTCTTTTTATCCTATTACCTATTGAAAAATACACATTTTTACACAGATTTTATTCCTAATTACATTAAAAGTTGAAGAAAAACATAAGGAACTCTGTTCCTGATGGCGGTCCCCGACCGCAAAACTTTTAATTTTTATCTCTAAAAATCCTAATACGTAATCTCTAGCAATATCAAATGCTGCCAATACTACTAATCTATTTAATGTTGAAGTTACAACAGTACAATTAACGAAATAGCGATTATGAACCATTTCATCGTTACGTCTGAGACAATTAATTAGCTTCAATCCCTCGAATAATAGCTCTAGATAATATACGAATATTGATACCTTAATAGGCACAGAATATACATACATATAGGTAAATCATGAAGTTTATCTTTGGTCTAATTTTGCGGAAAGGGTATAATATTTAAAGTGAAACTTTTATTACATCGCCTCAATTGTTTGGTTTATCTTCAGCACGTCGCATTACAGCTGGCCACGGACTGGGGATAAAGTGAAAGGCACATGGAGGTTTATTTTTGTTTGTTCGCATGCATGTTTGCGTGTTGCGTGTCGCTAAATCGAATAACTTTCCGAAATTTTTTAGCTAAATGACTAAAAACGTTTCCCTTGCTTCGTTGTTTCATAAAATCCCACAGATATATTTTTTTATTTGTACATTTGAAATTAATTTAATTCTAATTGGTCTACGCATTATTTACATTTTTGTTGAAAGCGTTATGCCTTTTATATAATAAGCCGTATACCATGGCATTGCTGGACATTCTTAATATTTACGATACGTCCTAGTCTTGTAAACAAATTTTGGGAAAAAAATATGTTACATCATTTATCACGATCTCCTAGCGGGGTAAAACATGTGGCAAAAAATAAAAACGTAAAAACGATGTGCTATTACAGATAGGGATCGTATAACAAGTGTTACGCTACGGAGGGCGTGCGGCTTTTTTAACCGCAACCTAAATTCACCAAACGTAAAGCTTTTGTCGACGATTCTCAGTAATGTTTCTGAATTCATTATAAATGTGACCCCGACACAGTCTCTTACCATCTCAATGTGAGTGTGTAGCGTTTATTTATTTAAATATTATCATACTTAAATCTGACCAGACACCGTTGTGGCGTTGTGGGTAGCGAGTCTGCCTTTATTCTCGACGGTTGCGGGTTCGATTCCCGCTCGGGCAGATGTACATTTTGATTTTGTACATTTGATTGTGTGATGTTACAATTTCTGTCTCGGTCTGGTCAAACGTCCGTGTGGGTCTCCCCGCCGTGCCTTGGAGAGCACGTTAAGCTGTCGCTCCCGGTTATTATCAATAACATCTGATAATAATCGTTAACTCTTAATAAGTAAATTGCTCTTATCCAATGAGTTACTGGTTCGCCCTTAGGTTTGCGGAGGTCAGATGGCAATCGCTCTGTGTAAAAACTAGTAACCTGTAAAATCCGGATAAGAATAATAAGCACACCCTGGGTACATAAAAATACCGGGAATAATGCTAGGATGAAGAATGAAGAAGACTTAAATCTGACCAGACCGGATTGGTAGCAATAGAGCCATGCTTTTCCCAGCACAAATGGGCTGGCTTGGCCAGTGAAGTACTATTCTCTCACAGAAAATAAACTCTATATCAATTGATGGTAGTTGGAAATGAAAACCAAACGCGAAGGCGGCTAACAGAGTTGCGGAATGCAACCGCGTCAGCCACCCTCGCCCTGCCTACCCACAAGATGCCTCTTCGCATTTGCAGGAGCCCAGGTTATGGAAGGAGCAGGCAATGAGTTCCACTATTTAGAAGTATGGCAAAGAAAAATTTGGTAAGCTTCTTTGTTCGCGAAGAAATTGACGCCACAGTTAGTCGGCGACATTGGAGACCGGCATGCGTAGTTCTTGTATGGATAGAGCAAGGAGGTATGAGGGAGAATAAGTCCTCTGAACACTCATCATGATACAGTTGTTAGAAGGCGCTGAGGGCGGCAATCTCACGACGCAGTTGAAGAGGTTCGAGGGTGTTGGAGACCTTGTCGCCCATGATGCGAATCGCTCGGTGATGCAACCTACCCTAAATGAGGGTGGCAGAGGCCCAATCTCCCACCATCTCTGTTCGCTTCTTTTTTCCCTCGTCATCCCTTTCCTGTTATCCAAGTATTGAAAGCGATCATGAGTTGCAGTAACTTCCCATCAGGCGGACCGTATGCTTGTTTGCAAGCCGTCATGAAAAAAAAGACGAATAAATCATACTAAAAAACAATTAAATCCCGAATTGAAAAGGTAAAAACAAACAACACAAATTGTCAGATATTGAGGTATTGTGTCTGTAAGGATTTAACATTTTCAATTGACATTTACAATTAAATTGCTTCATAAAGAGCGTTTATATTATAACGATCCTCATAACAACGATCATTTGTATTAATATCTTAATATAACTACATTTCAATATACATATCTAATACCTTTAAACGAGGAATTCTTGTACATATATATAATTGGGATCTCGGAAACGGCTGCACCGATTATCATGAAATTTAGTATGCAGTGGTTTTCGGGGACGATAAATCGATATAGCTAGGATTTATTTTTAGAAAATGTGGCTTTCTCCGTGTTTTCAGGCTATTGTTGACACGCCATCTATTATCAACAAAATGAATTAAAAATGTCAAAACATGTAGAAAAATAATATGAATTGAAAATAATTAGGTAAGATTAAATAAGTAGATTAAGAAAGCTTTCTTAATATGTAAATATATAAAAATATAAATATATAAAGATGAATAAAATATAATATAGTGTAAAAATATACCTACCAGCTACGCCATCTGTTCGATAATATGTAACACTGTAAATATTGTCAAATCGTTTTAGAGTTCCATAGCCAAATGGCAAAAACTGAACTCTTATAATTTCATTATCTCCGTCCGAGTCTATCAACACGATATGTAGTAAATCGATGTATTCTATGAACCACTACACGATTTTGTAAAGTATTCCTAAAATATATAAGAATTAAAGGTAGCAGTTCATACATGCAACTGAGAGTTAAAAAAAAATTCAACGTATCTATATCTTTGTCTTTCATATTACTTTTAATAATTACTATGAAATTACCAACTTATTTTTGCATTCGATTTAAATTTATTATTATTTTTTCTTTTTTCATCATCAAGTTGCGAAACCCTTTAGTTAAATAACTAGCACACCCGGCCACGCGTTTCTATGGAAACAAAGGATTTATTGAATTGAATTAAATGACAGACGTGTTTTATAATGGCAGTTAATGTTTACCTTAATTTAGTATGTACTACTGACTGACAGGGTTGCATTAAAATTCAAGAAAATACTCGACAATCCGAATTTTGCGTATATATATTGTCGTCATTGTTATTGAAATCATTATTTTTATAGGTTTTATTATTCAAGTAAGGATCCAATCGAGTCTACCGTACCCCTTGACCGAATTATTAATATAGATGTTACGGGTTTATAATGCGAGAGCAGCGCCACTTTGACATGTTAAATGCTATAACCCGCAGTAGCGTAGTCGTTTTTTTCCAAGTTCTTACTTTTATAAGAAAATCTCTTATTGGGAGCCTTTTATCAATGTATTTATAAAAAAATACCGATCCAAGCTCGATCATCCAGGTACTATAGTATAATATTATATAATTATTATAGTTCTGATTAATTTAATTATCATCTATCTATACGGTAATGCCAATACAAGCTAATTGCCGCAATGTTCAATCTTGTTCGACCTGAATACGTGCCTGTTTGAGCGTTACTTGTTAATTATACGCACACTTCGTGCAAGCTCAGGCAAAGCGTAATCGTTCAAAGTATCACTAAACGCTATTCACAATTATTGTATGAACGACAAATGTGGCGTGTTTGTAGCGAACTTGCCTTTAGACTCGACGGTCGCGGGTTTGATTCCCGCTCGGGGTGGATATTTGTATTAATCTTATAACTATCTGCCTCAATCTGGGCGTTTGTTCTTGTGAGTCTCCCCACCGTGCCTCGAATAGCACGTTAAGCTGTCGTTTACGGTTGTTATCATAACACTGATAATAATCGTCAACTCTTGTGTGATTAATTGCTCTTATCCAATAAGTTATTGATTCGCCCGTAAGGTTGCGGAGGTCAGGTGGCAATCGCTCTGTATAAAAACTAGTAACCTGTCCAAATCTGGATAAGAGTAATAAGCAGACCCTGGGTAAAATACCAGGATAGTGATAAGAAGAAGTCCCGATTATTGCATATCAAGTTATTAAATAATATTACTAAACTTAATTGACTTTACTTGAAATAATATACACAGAATGTTGGTAGGCATTTTATTACAAGACACTGGCTATGTAGGCTACATATATGAAAAAAGAGTAACGCGAGATTTACGATAATCAGTTACTGGCTCCAAGTGATTAATATGTCTTAATTAGCAAAGAGGGATCCATAGTCGGTGAGTTTGCTCAAGGCATTTGGCGGCCTCTGAATTGTTGAGGTCCCAAGACATTGTGAATTTTACTTATCCAACATGCAATCCTAAATTAATGTGAATATAACATAAAACCCGTTTCGTTTCTATAGATATTAATTATACTCTATTGTTTCGTATAAAACGAAATGGAGTAACATAAGTATATAATAAAATCGTGTCGTCGTGACCCCCGACAGGAACCAAATTCCTTAGGTTTTTGCTTAAACTCCGAATGTAATTCAAAATGAAATCTGTATATTTCAATAGGTTATATGATGTGCGTTGCGCATCCGGCTGTGCACTCACTTGCACGTGTGCTCATTTGCTTGTAGTAAGCTCCATACACACACACAAACACATACGGCATTTCGTTATGTGACGATTTCAACTTACGGTAACAACTGCGACTTACGGGCAGCTAAGGAAACTTCATTCCAATAATTCAATAAATGTTACTACGTCTTTAATTAAACCAAGGTAACCCATGGGTCATGTGTATCCGAGGGCCGCGAATTTAAATTCGGGCAGGCAACTCTAAATTTTCAAGTTCTTCATTTATGTTTCAAATTTATTTCGTGCTTAATGGCGAAGGAAACATCGTGACGAAACCTGCATGTCGTAGAAAAAACCTAAGACTTGTAAATCCGCCAACTCTAGTGGTGGGCCTTTCCTCTTGGCAGGACTTGAGGAATACCTGCCTGGTTAGCTACACCGAATTTTACCAGCTTGCGAGAAGGCAGAGCAAAAACAGTGCAATTCGCGTTCTCCACGGTACTAGGTAGCTTCACGTTTGTACTCTACTTGGACTTATCATCAGCTGAAATAAAATCATCTGCCTCCGAGCTAAACAAAAAACAAGAAGTAATACTTAATACTTGCTCCTTAAACGTAATAAGTAATTTTAATAAGTAATACTTGCTCCTTACACTTTATTATGATGTTATTCGGTGTTTGTTAAAAAATCTTACAAATGCTACGTGGAAAATAAAATGGGTTAAATCCGAAATAAATAAAAAGAACATCGGCAGTTTAATGCCATTATTCTCTGACTGTACGTTTTTACGAACGTACTACGATGTGTGCCTGTAATAAATTCCGGTCGTAACATCTTGTGGGATATGGAGGCGAAATTAGTTTAATTAAGCTTTATACAATTTTAACATTGAAGTAAATACGCTTAAATGGTAATGTTTTGCATTACGTTTTTTTTTACGTTAAAAATTTTAATACGGGACAATTGTTTAACTTCTTTTTGGTGACGGGGAGGAAATCTACCAGATACCCGACTTCCTGGGGGGAGAACCGAGCCATGTGGGTTATTATGACAAGGTGATAACGTCATGGGGATCCACTAAAACCTTCTCGGTGGCTGACCTCAGTGCGTTTATCAGGTTACGGGAACTCTCGCAGAACGAAGCAACGCGTCCTGACAACCACTGTGCTAGCGGTGGCTAGCGAAATTCGGTCCCGTAGGAACCTCCGACTGCCGTCCTCTTCAGGGCGGCTCAACAAGGACGCACAGGTACAATTGTTTAACTATTGTGTCTACTGCCGTGACTGTGGATCTCTTAAATCATTTATTAAAAAATAAATATTAAGTATTATAGGAACAAATTACATGTCTAAAGCCAACGATTACTATCAGATGTCATAACATCAACCGGGAACGATAGCTTAACGTGCTCTCTGAGGCACAGTGGAAATACAGGGACTAACACCCAGTCCAAAATAGATATTTGTAAGATGCATACAAACCGCTCCGAGCGGGAATCGAATCCGCGAGCATTGAGGCTAAAAGCAGCCTCACTACCAACACGCTACAACAGTTGTCAGTAAGTATCATTAAGATATGATTGCAAAATTAGCGATTTGTAGTGTGAAAGTAACTATAGAACAATAATAGTGAAAGCAAAGTGCTAGGAGTTAAAGTGATATTGTCACTTTGATTCCTAGCACTTTGCTTTCACTCAAATATATTCAACATCAAAAAGAATAGTTTATGCTCTCGCTGGAGTCAGCAATCTGCTCTCTGTGATAATATTAAACTAGTCACGGCGAATAAAAACGCACAATTCTCTGTATCTACATCATACAGAGATGCAAATGTTGTTTTCGCAAACAGAGTATCCTCTGTGAAATATCACAGAGATTTTCATCTAGCGATTTTTCTATTTTTAGAGAAAATATTTTCGTTTAGTAACAATAAAAAATTAATGTAGTTAAGAATTATAAAGTGATAAATAATCTAGAAGCTACTAAGATTTTTTATGAAAATCATTTGTTTGCATTAGAAAAATTTGGAATATAATAATAAGAAATAAATAAACGCTACAAACTCAACGGCCGCCATTAGGATAGTTATATCCTGTGTTGGGGGTCCGGAAACATACACAATGTCAAGGATAAACACACCCAGACCGGAAAACATGCCTGTATGAAAACATGTATGCATTGACCAATACAAACATCTGCTGCAAGCGGGAATGTAATCCGCGACCTATAGCTTGTAAGGCAAATTCGCTAACGCTGCGTCACAACGTTGTCAAAATAAATGGTTTCTTTTTTTTCTTAAATTATGTTCGATACAAAACCGCGTAGGGTTTGGTTTAAATATTTTACTTAAAATTAGTAGAGACGTAAATGAAAAAAAGTAACTTCTAAACAAGTTTCTTCGTACATTATACTGAAGCGAGTTTATCTGTAACATACTTTCTGTGGGGAATTAAGTGTAGTCACGTGAAAGGAATAAATATGTCTGAAACTGTAGTTTAAAAGGAATACGTAGCTATTAATGTAACTTACCTAATGCTACAATCTTATGTGATTATAATTTTTATAAAAATTGTGTGGTCAGGGACGAAGTTCCTCGCGTTTTTTCTTCAACCTCGAATGTAATAGTAATATGATTTTTTTATATACCATAACATTTACCAAACAAGCATACGGTCCACCTGATGATAAGCACTCACCGCAACCTATGAACGTTTGCTGTACTTGAAGTATTACAAGCGCGTTGCCAACTCAAGGAACAGGAGGGAAAGTATGAGAAGGAAAAAAGGAAGGGAACAGAGAGGGTGGGTGATTGGGCCTCCGGCGCTCTCACTCATTGCACGAAACGCAACAGTACCTATTGATACTGTTATTTTACATCGATTTTCTGTGAGATGGTAGTACTTCCCGGTCGAACCGGCTCTTTTGTGCTGAGAAAAGCATGGTTCTACTACCGTAAAAGAGACAGGGACAGAGAGAGTTGCGCTCCCTGCTGCGCATTCACTTGCTCGTGTGCTCATTTGCTTGTGGTATGCCTGACACACACACACACGCACACACACAGCATACAACATCCCTTTACGTGACGAATTCTACAAAACCGCACTACCCGTAAGCCGCCTTAAGGAACTTCTTTCCAAAAATAAAGGCATTCAATAAATATCACACACAACTCCAAATCGGACTAAACAAACGTATGTATGACCGTTAATACTCCCATGCGAGGTCTGATTCAGTACTGTCGGAAATGAAGCGATCGCCAATACAACATGTGCTCTAAACTGACCATGATACTCAATAGAGCACGACTCTTCCGCGTAGGCGTTATCAAGTACTTCAGGAAATCCTTCCTAAATTATGAACTGGAACGTGTTGTAGGACAGATTTACTGCACGTGAGATTGTAGCTCCGCCAAAATTGCCCGTTACTGCGATTTACATATAGATTACTACCCAACCTAACTTCACCGCATTACTTACTACACAAGTTTAAGAACCTTGCTTAAGCCACGGAGTTAGTGCGGTATAAATACGCAACAATTGGTATTGAAATAGTTGAGGTTGTTTGTAGTGCTTAAAATTGTCAACGACATATTAAACCAACAAGTGCATTTTTGTAGTAATAAACTGCTATTAATACGTTTCTCGAAGATAAAATGCTCACATTCACGTTTAATCGGTGTAAGTTTACATTAAGTCAATAATGTCTCACGAGAGTTTTAATAATTTAAGTAAATTGCTCTTATCCAATGAGTTACTGGTTCGCCCTGAGGGTTGCGGAGGTCAGATGGAAATCGCTCCGTATAAAAACTAGTAACCTGTCAAATCCGGATAAGAGACCCAGACCCTGGGTAAATAAAATAACTGGAATAATGCTGGGACGCAGAAGAAGAACTGCTATTAATAATAATAATTAGCGGGCATGGCGTAGTATAACAGTTCTGTTGCATTTCGTTCGATGAGTGAGAGCACCGGAGGCCCAATCGCCCATCCCACTTTTATCTTCCCTCCTACCCTTTTGTAATACTTTGAAGTATCACCCGCACAGCCAGTCTGTCTGCTTCAGCCGGCGGTCTTTCCGAAACGATGAGACTTGGGAAGTTTTAAGAGAAGAGCCTATTTAGCCAAAAATTCATACTTTGCGGTAACTGCTTACCATCATCATCAATAATGACGACGATGTGGCGCAGAGGTCGCGAAACTGCCTTAAACGCCACAGGTCGCGGTTTCGATTCCTGCTCGGACCATGATATGTTTGTGTTGACCGTGCAAGCATATTTTCCGGTCGGAGTGTATTTGTCCTTGTTCTTGTATGTTCTACATACACACTCAATGGTCCCATTAGGATAGTGATATCCTGTCGGGGGTCCGGAAACACACACAAGGTCAAAGACAAACACATGCAGACAGAAGTCATCCCTCTGTCACTAAAACCTGAACAAAACATGACCTAAGTTAGATCCAACTTCACCGAAACTAGCTCTAGGACACAAATCATCTGTATCTTAATCTAATCCTAGATTAGTCGAGGTGTAATTGAGTGGAAGCTACATTAAGGACAAGCTAGCGGTAAGAAAGAGATACGTAATTAATAGTAATGCTTAAGGTTAGGTTCTTGTGAACTTAAAATATTTTATTTTGCACTATAAACGCATTTCGTTAAATAATCTACTATCCCAAACTAATTTAAAGCGGTAAAAAGTGTCACATGTTAGTACATCTATAGAGATATAAAAATAAATAAAATTGATATGTCTATTTGTAATTAAAAATGAACAGCTTTAAGACATACTTAATAAGTTTTTTCATTGTCAGAACTAGGCCAAATTGAACCACATGGGAAGCACTAGCTTTCAAATAAAAAAAGAATCATCACAATCGGTTTACCCGAACGAAAGTTATGGGGTAACAAGCATAAAAAATACAGTCGAATTGAGAACCTTCGTCTTTTTTTAAGTCTGTTAAAAACAAAAATATTTTTTAATCCATTCAGTCCTTAAAAGAATTAAGAAAACCTTTTGGCACAGTCCAGTAAACTCTTTTCTAATATCTTTACGGGTAATTTATAACGATGACTTACATAAAACATCAAAGCCACTATTAATGTCATATTTAGAAAACAAAATTTGAGGTTCATTTTCAATCGTTCTTTTATAAAATACAATTTCATCGCTATCTACATCTGGAGGCAGCTCACGTAGCGACAAAATGATTCAGCTATTTATCCAATCATTTTAATTTTGGTCTCAAAGAACGATTTATCTCGTTCCGTCATCATTTATTCAGGAATATCTACGCTTTGATATTTCAAATTTCGTAATTAAAGTTGTTTGATTTACTATTCCAATTGAAAGTTTTTTACTGCACAGCGTTTTTAGGTTTGCGACTGTATTTTGGAAGGTAGCACGGTAAAAATTGATTAGCCTGGCTGTGGCCAAATGGGATAGCGTTAATAAGATTAAGACGATTTATTGCCGCAGCGCTAGTGAGCCTACTTTAAGCGCTACAGGTCACAGTTTCGATTCGCACTCGGAGCAGATATGTATTGTATGTTTCCGGACCACCAACCCACGATACAGCCATCCTAATGGGGACCTTTGAGCGTGTAACGTTTATTTATTTGTTTATTATTTTTATGTTACTAAGCAAGCATACGACCCACCTCGCGCGCACCCGGCTATACGAGTCTTATTAGTTTTAATATCGTTTCATACGGCTCGACCGGGGGAGTACTACCATCTCGGAGAAGATCGGCGTCAAGTAACAGTATCATTAGGTCATGTTGTGTTTCGTGCGATGAGTGAGAGCGTCGGAGGCCCAATGCCACCCCCTCTGTTCCCTTCCTTTTTTTTCTCTTCTCATCCCGTCTCTTCTGTTCCTTGGGTTGGCAACGCGCTTGTGATACTTCAAGCATCGCAAGCGTTCATAGGTTGCAGTGACTGCTTACCATCAGGCGGACCGTATGCTTATTTGCCAATTGTCATGACATAAAAAAAAGATCCATTTATTCGGGCGCGATCGTTACCGGCCGTAGTTACAAGGTCACTGCCGGATACATTGTTATAACATTAATATACTTATACATTGCACAATGTGCATTACGAGTCCCCACACATATTTTAATCACAATATGGACAACTATATTTGACATATATAATTTGGTAAAGAGTTAAGTTCAATGGAGTGTGTAAGTTCCACCTTAAATTGGGAATGTATACTTATTACATACTATCATAAGTTTGATTGTAAAGTGATTAAGTACTCCTAAGCTCCATCACAACAGTAACCTTAGTTATAAAAGGGTTTATTGTTGGAACAGTGAAGCTGTTAAGTACTTTGTTAGTAATTGCGCTAAGTTCGTCCATCATGTGTTTGTAGTTGAAGGATAATGGGAGCTATCAACATAGACCAAGTTTCGATTTTAAGTACATTTCTCGAAGAAATTACCGTGAGATAGATAAGATCTGGTGTCGCAAATCAGTGTATATACAAAAATAATATTATTTTTAGTCATTTTTTAATCTTTATTCGCTAGTTAATGTGCGTTGTGCTTTTTGTCTGTTCGCATTTGGTTTCTTTTAATGTAAAACAATTCTTCTTCTTTCTAGCATTATTTCCGATATGATACGAGTATTTACCCAGGGTCTGCTTATTACTCTTGTCCGGATGTCACAGGTTAGTAGTTTTTACACAGAGCGATTGTCACCTGACCTCCACAACTCTAAGGGCGAACCAGTAAATCATTAGGTAAGAGCGCTTTAGTTATCAAGAGTTAATAATTACTATCAGATGTTATGTGATAACAACCGGGACCGACAGCTTTACATCTTGGCTCGGTGGGGAGACCCACAAGAACAAACGCCCATATCGAAACAGATATTTGTAAGATCAATGCATACATCTGCCCGAGCGGGAATCACACTCGCAACCGTCGATTTTAGAGGCAGACTCGCGACGCCACAGCGGTGTAGAAAATTGCGAAACGGTATGGGCGTGCTACGTGCAGATAAGAAGCTAACTTGCCTTGTTCGATACAAATACAGTATTAAATATTACTCAGTAAGGTAGCAAATGTAAAAAAGTTAGCTTCATTCGAAGATACACAAACAAACCACATATGGAACAAACAACTGTGCTTGTCGTCAGTAACAATAAACTTCTATCCCTTCTCTCGCAAGAACAAAGCATCTCGCTGAACAAATGCGCCGTCTGTTCCTGTACCTTCACTGACACTATTGTGTCCTACACACCTGAACAGCGGTACTTCTGTTTATGATATCTAATTGACTTCTATATACTACATTGACAGTTGTGGTTGATTATAATGGAACGTCAAAAAAAATATAAGTTGGTTTGTCCTATTTCTTCTTCTTCTTATTTTCGAGTGGTTAGTGGCCAACCTCGTGTCAGGGTTGTTTAGGTAGCCAATTGGTCTCTGACTTGACTTTTCGACTATTATCAAATTAACAACAGCAGGGACCGACTTTAACGTTCGTTTATTTTATAAAGTGTCGCAAATTGAGAACCTTCTCTTTGTTGAAGTTGGTTAGTAATATTTTCTTCAAAAGTAAATTCCTGCTACAAAAATGACTGCTTACTTTAACGTGCTTTATTCACGGCATTTTCTAAATTGTTTAGGTCAACTGTCTTTAAAACTCAATTCTTGTTTTCTTTTTTTTATTCTTAAATGGGTAAGCTCTTGACCTCCATCGAGCGCGAAAGCATAGATGAGGTCTACGGTTGAGCGAGGTTACTCATAAGAAACCTTATGAGTAAGCTCACTCCACCTTATAAGTACTCGCACCTTGAAGAGGTTCAGGTTGTATGGGTTCGGAAACACAGACGCCTAGAGCATTCCAATCCCTGTGCGTATTATGAATGACGAACGAAATCCCTGTGCGCATAGTTTTTCATTTTAGATTAATTCTTAAAAGAAAATTCTTTAAAGATTAATTTTATTAACAAGATTTTTTGCTTATTCTTTAATTTATTGGGGTCAATTTAGAATAGTTTCATAAAGTAAAGAAAAATTGACTTTCAGCTCTCCTCAAATTTTCAAACGAAAACTGTGCATTAGTATTTTACAGTTCATTCAATATCTAACACTCATTATTTTGAAAGTATGATATAATTAAAAGTCATACAGAATTGGAGGACAATAATAAATGATTAAAATTCCCAATCAAATAAACGAGAGATAACCACATACCGAACTCACGTTATGAAGTTTTAAGCCTCCCGGTGGTAATATGATGAGCAGATTAAATCCTCTCAGTGACGGATTATGGCGTACTCTCCATTAGACTTCCATCAGCCGACTGGCTTTGGCGGTTTCATCTCGATTGTTTTTAATTGAGACTTTATGAGATGAGTATAATCATTGTCAACCGTTACCGCGTGTCTCCGCTACATCACACGAGAAAATAATCCTGTCCCTATGTATACTTAAATCTTTAAAACTACGCAACGGATTTTGATGCGGTTTTTTTAATAGATAGAGTGATTGAAGAGAAATAGTGGACTAAACTTTGGACTGGACTTTCACTGGTGGTAGGTCTTTTGTTGCAAGAGGCCGGCTAGGTAGGTACCACCGCAGTGTCCAATATTCTGTTGCCAAATAGTAGTGCTTAGGCACTACTGTGTTCCGGTTTGAAGGGCATTGTACGCTAGTGAAATTACTGGGCGAACGAGATTTAAGAACTAATATCTCGAGGTTCGCAACGCGTGAGTGGCACCTACTAATGGTGCTGCAAGCGCTCATAGGCTGCGGCAGCCACTTACCATCAGGTGGGCCGTATGCTTGTTTGCCAACTTCTAACATAAAAAAAAAAAAAAAAACTAAAAAATTTTTTTGATCTAATCTAATATCGTAAATAATTACATTTAACGCGTGCAGGCCACGGGCAGTAATGAATAAATCAAAACTGCTGGATCGATTTTAATCATTTTTTCAGTGAATGACATAGGCTATATATTTGAAACCAGTACGAAGCCGGAGCGGCTCACTAGTTTTTTAGAATTTGATGATGAATTTAACACTTTTGCTATTGGTTTTTATCCGTTACCTGAAATGTAGAAGCTCATGAAAAGATTCCTTTTATTATTATTATTTTTAATTAGCAATGCGTTTTCCCAAATAGGCTCGAAGCTTGCGCTAGGAGTGGGTACGACAATAGCCAAAGGGGGTCAGGATCGAACCCTCGACTCTCGCGTTAACGGAGCAAAGTCAGCCCTTCTACCGTTGACCTATTGAGGCTTCAACTGCAACTTTTAATTCGCTTTCATAATCTGAAACACTTCTTATAATAATTGAATTAACACCCTTAATCCCTTAATTATGCTTCATTAGGGATGATATTTCAGAGAATTCAAAGCATGTTATCAACTAACCGCGCCAGACATACAACTATTAGACCCTTTGTGCGCTAATTTGTCTGGAGACCAGGGACTCATTACCTATAATTGACTCCGCTCTGTTGGCTGGCGCTTAATTGCTTTCGATTGAAATCGAATTATTTGGGGAGAAACGTTTTTGCGTTTAATTTGAAATTCAATTGTTTCTTTGATAAATCTAATTTATTATCGTTCCCTAAAGCTACATTAACCTTAATTTATACAATGAAATAATTTGGAGCACATAACAGGAATTTAAAACATATTTATTAACAAGCTAACGCTAGTAGTGCCATGCTTCTCTCAGCACAAATTTGACCGGGGAAGTACTATCCTCTTACAGAAAATCGCCGTAAAGTAACTATACTATTTGTGTTTCGTGCGAAGAGTGTGAGCATCGGAGGTCCAATCTCCCTTTATTCCCTTCCTCTTTTTCCTTCTCATCCCTTCCTTCTTGTTCCCCGGGCTGGCAACGCGTAGGTGATAATCCAAGTACAGCAAGCGTTCATAGGTTACGGTGACTGCTTACCATCAGCGAACCGTGTACTTGTTTGCCAATCGTCATAAAACAGAAAAAATTATAGTTTTCTTAATAATTTATAATAATTATATATTTTATAAACCGTACCTAATTATTATAAATTTTATATTAAAATTAATGTTTAGTATGTGTTACTACAATTATATTCTTCTGAAGAATGAATGTGCTATGAAAGCAAAAATTCTTTTCATAAAAATTAAATGAAAACAGAGCGATAAAACCTTCATACTAAGTAAAAACATTTGCTATTAATTTAAATTATACCGGGAACTTAATGCACTTTAATATTTAAAGATAATAAATGTGCTAATGTTGGGTCAAGGGACATCCACAGCAAATTATTTGTAGGACACCTGAACTTAGCGTTTCTTGTTCCATGTATATATTAATAAAAGCCAATGTTTGACTAAACGGCAAAAAGACAAAATCTCAACTTCCTTCTAATCCTTACTTAATATTATTAACGAGAAAGTAGCACTGTCTGTCTGTCTGTCTATATTTCGCGTTTTCTTAGCAAAACTACTGAGCTGGTGTAAATGAAATTTGGGACCCAGATAGTCTAGAGCCTGAGAAAAGACATAGGCAATAACATATATAGCATACAACTTTTACAAACTTTGAAAGTCATATATGGACGCGAATAAGCAATACCATGTCAACCCACAAAATTAAAAAAACTGAGTTATATATGCAGAAGTGTTGGTAAATGGCCGAAGAACATTTTTCTTTAATATTTGTAGGGTTTTAAGCTTTAAAACTTCTAAGAAAGCCATTTTTTAATCATGCAATTTATGTATTATTTTTTTATATATTTTTGAGTTATATTATATACGAAATATGCAGTTTGTACAATTATTTTTGTGAAAATAAGTATAAATTACTTACATAAATCTGAAATTGCCAAAAACTCGACCAATACATTAAAAAAATTCATATGAAGCATTTTGTTCAAAATCTTCAAACGCGTTTTTCTCTAAATTACATTTGTGTGGGTTTGACACGGTATTGCTAATTTGCGCCCATATATTTATATCAAATTAACACCCTAAAAAATTAGTTATAATCTTCTAACTCTAAACATTTCATCCCCCTTTCAACTCCTTACAATCCTCCAAAAAAGCACTATATCCTTTCTCAGGCTCCAGACTATCTGTGTACCAAATTGCATTTAAATGGGTTCAGAGTTACTTTCGCATTTATAATACGAGTATTAAGTAAGTTAAAATTTAATATTTCAATCCACTGAAAATTCAAAAATATCGATAACAAAAAGCTGCGGGTAATAAAGCGAGAGATTATTTACCTTTGTTATATATCGCTGTTATTAATCGTTCCGCTCACGACCAGTGAAGTATCATTAATCATCTTTAATGTTAAATTACATATTTTAAAATTCTTTAGTGGTATTATCTACACCGATATTATAAATCTGAGGAGGTTGTTTGTTTGTTTGTTTGAACGTGCTAATCTCTGGAAGTCTTCTTCTTCTTGCCCTTATGGCACGCTAGGTGTGGTCGGCACAGCACGTCTATTTCTTCCATTCTTTTCTATCATTCGTCATCTCACTCACTCCCTATCTACGCATATCTTCTTCTACACATTTCATCGACGTCTTTTTCGGGTGTTCTTTCTTAACATTACCATTCACTTTCAAATCCATCAAAAAAAAAAACAAAACTACAAATATAATATGTAATTTTTTTACTTTTTCTAATTATAAATTTATATTTCTGTTGGGATAAACTCTGTCATAGCAGAGATTATTTCACCAGTGCAATCAGTCACTCTGGTGGTAGGTCTTTTGTTGAAAAAGGCCGGCTAGGTAGGTACCATCGCAGTGTCAAATATTCTGCCGCCAAATAGTAGTGCTAAGGCATTACTGTGTTCCGGTTTGAAGGGCACTGTACGCTAGTAAAATTACTGGGAAGAGGAGATTTATGAACCAATATCTCGAGGTTGGCAACGCGTGAGTGACACCTACTAATGGTGCTGCAAGCGCTCATAAGCTACGGCAACCACTTACCATCAGGTGGGAAGTATGCTTGTTTGCCAACTTTTAACATAAATAAACACACATATAAACATGCAGATAACTTCTGACCTGTACAACTCTACCACTAGTTTTGCTACTAATCAAACGATATAAAGAAAAAATTAGTAAAGTTGTTGTTGAGCTATGCTACTGCCAGCACAAATGGACCTGCTCGACCGGGAGAGTACTACCTTCTCTGGGAGAGTACTTCTTCTCACACAAAAACCGCGTAAGGTACAAGTATCAGTACTGTGGCATTTTTTGCGATTAGTGAAAGTTCAGGAAACCCATGGATCTACACATGTTTTCCCTTCTCATCTTTTCCCTCCTATACGTTTGGTTATCAACGCGCATGTGATACTTCAAGTATCGCAAGCGTTCATCGGTTCATACAAACAAGTTTTGTTTGCCAACCTTCATGACATAAATAATATGATTAAATCACGATTAAAAATGTGTTTATGATAGATTAACTACTCTGCATAAAATATGACATCCCATTCTTATATAAAATGCAAAATAAATCTTACATTCTAACAATATCATTGTTATTCATATTATTCCTTTCCTAGTAACGTAAAGTGCTTGGATTGTCGCTTTAATATTGAAGCTCTCAGAATCGTTTTTCCGCTCGAGTAAACAGCGTGCATACACTAAAGTCATTTATTTACGTCGATTTCCTTCCAAGGAACGATTCAATTCTTATAGGACAAACAATCTGAAATTTAGATTTAAGTGGTGACAAAATGACGTAGTTTTAGAATTTTATATCGATATAGATATGTTGATATACACATACAATGATGAGCACAAAAACATGAAATACATAACACATGCTTGTATGGTCAATACAAACATCTGCCCGGAGCGGGAATCGAACACGGGATCTATGGCACTTAAGGCAGCTTCGTTACCTCTGCGCCACAACTTAGCATCATAATTATGTTAAAAAGCCACCTGGTTTCTGAGTTTTTTTTTATTGTAACCGTATCTGCAAAAGAGTAACAGAACTACGAGTATACATTTTTTTTTTTTGACGTATTCTTGACAAGCCTGTCTATTTAAGCTTTAATCACAGTATGGTTCAAATAAGTAATATTATTAGGGCCAGCTTTGTTACAAGCTTTAGGGGTCAGCTATAATATTGTTCTAAAACTTTTTAAAGTATTAATTGTGAATTGCTAATTACAATTTTCATACGCGGAAAGAAAAGTGTGAAAAATAAATATTAGTTAGTGGTACGTTTTATTTTTATTTTTATAATAGTTTTGAAATCAGATGAAGTACAAAATAACAAACATCTTGAATATAAAGCACGCTTTTCAGATGATAATCCGCCTTGAAACCATCGAAGCGTTGCTCAAAATGTTCCACTTTGCAGGAGAAAGTCAGGGCGATTACTAGAGACGAGATCAAATAAAGAAAATCAAGTTATTAAAGTTAAGTTAAGGCTGGCAACGCACCTCTATTCCCTCTGGTGTTACAGATGTTCAGGAGCAATAGCAATCGCTTAACATCAGATGAGCCTCCCGCCGTTTGCCCCCTCTGACAAAAACAAAAAACATAAAATAAACTTTTATATGTTGAATTCAATTTAAATTTATATTCAAATCCGCGTGAAATTTTACTTTACAGACGAATCAAACTACGAATATCTCCGCGTATTCTCAATGGACTTAAATTGGACTGAGCTTATAGTTTATTTGCATCTCAAGCTCTCAAATCACAAAATGGTGGAACTATTTTATTATCTCGTATTTAGTAGTAGTAGAGTCATGCTCCCGATACAAAATTTATCATAATTATGATACGCATACAAAGCTGACGTTTTACGTGAATCTAAAACAACAACAATTACAAACCTGTCTGAAGCATCACAGGTCGTGATTTCGATTCAAGCTTGGGGAAGGTGTTTGTATTGACGATGCCTGTGTATGTGTTCCGGTCTGGTTGTGTTTTCGGTTGTCATTGTGTGTGTTTCTTGACCCTCGTCACAGAATATTCCTATCCTTAAGGTAACCGGTGAGTGTGTAGCGATAATTTTTTTATAGGGCTTCGAAATTTAATGAACCACATTTTAAAATCAAAATAAGAAACATCTCGAATCATAAGCACGCTCGTATTTCAGATGATAATCCGCCTTGAAACCATCGAAGCGTTGCTCAAAATGTTCCGCTTTGCAGAAGAAAATCAGGGCAATCGTTTGAGAATTTTCTCAATGCTAATCCTAATTAAGTAAGAACTGAAGCACGAAACACACTTTAATTAAATGTAAATAAAATAATAAATAAGTTCACATCCAGTTTTTAATCTATATAATTTAAGTATATAAAAAAAGAAGACCTGACTGACTTATACCCAGCCTAAACCCTTGGCACTAGAAAGCTGATTTTTTAACAGGTGATGTTTTTAAAACGTAAATGCGCACTAAGAAATTATTTAAGGTGCTGAAAAAGGGATTGAAAGTATTGTTGAATAGAAATACGTCATTTTTGAAATTAGAAGCATGAAACTTTGTTTTAGGCGAACAATAACAGATAAAGACGTCTTTCAACATTTTCTAAAATACTACGCCTGAATGGGGGAAAAGGGATGTCCGTCACTTTTGAAACTAGAGTCATGGCATTTTGCTTTTAGGCGATTTGCTTAAAATCGACCTCTGAAGGGTTAAAATGGGCGTTCGAAGTTTGTATCAAAATCGTTATTCACGGGGGCGAAGTGGCTGGCAGAATCGAGTAATTAATATAAAATAACGTAATCTTGAACATTACAAACAAAGACATCTTAATGATAACAATAATATGTTAGCGATCAGAGGAAAGCAGGGAGCATGATTTATTGCTATCACGAGAAACGTCCAGAAAACTTTTACTGCTAGATAAAATAAGAATATTAAATCATGCTAAAATCACAATCCTATAATATCTATAAGTCGTGATATAATAATGTTACGGTGAACCTTATCAACGTATTATAAGGTACAAAATCGCTTGCTACCCTTTCTGTCTATTTGCTTCGTTCGTTCGGTCTAGAAAGATGTGTTCTCAAAAAGTGCCGTATAACATTCCGTGGGCGGAATCTTCTCGAACCCGTGTTCGACACTATATAAACGGCCCGGCGCATCGACTGAGTGCTACAACTAAGTGCGAAAACCAGTGACCACCGTTCTTCTTTTGGACTACGATTGACCTGTGATTTGTGAAGTTCTGTTGTGTAATCTAGAAGATCCCAATAAAGAGATTTATCTCTAGATCTTATTTAGAGCCATTAGGTGGGTATTTCCAAACCCGCGAACCCCAGCCCGTAACAATAAATTATAGAATAACGATTTTTATGAGTTTCGAAAAACTACTTATAGTGGTGACAGCGCTTGACGACTTTAAAAGTAGGATTGAGTAAAAGTAGTGTAAAATGTGTTTTGTAGAAGTAGTAGTAGCTTTGTAGTAGTTTTCAATAAGAGTAGTCCAGCTCGACCTGGAACATATTCCTTTTCTTTTCATTCTCTGTCTCCCTTCTTGCCTTGAAAGAATGAAATAATTAAATTTAATGAATATGATTTTAAAAGTAAGTTTCACCGTTTTTCCAATAATTTATTAAGATCAAGGTCTCTGATTTCAAAGATACGTCAAAAGGTTTTTGACAACAGCCGTAAGCTTGTGAGAACTTGAATGATAAAAGAACCCATCGATGTGAGAATTATTTGCGGTTCCTGTATTTCGTATTTCGAATTTATGAACATATTTTATACTAGATGTGTCCACGGCTCCATTCGCGTGGTGTACCGATTTTGTTTTATAGCATGGAACCCTAATTCTTTTTCTAACATAAAGGTAGCTTAAAACATCAGCTATCTGCCAGTGAAAGTCCTCTTAAAATGAGTCGTTTTAGAGATTAGCCGGAACGAACAGAAAGACAGACAAATTTTAGAAATTGATGTTTATGTTATTTCTCTATATGCTTTCATATGCATTATATGAGAAGCTGTTAATTTGGAACTACAAACAGACACTTAAATTTTTGATGTATAGATAAAGTGAAAGTATTTGATATTTTTTATATTCAATTTGTTCATTTTCATGGAAGACTTTTCGTCTTTAGGTATATTTTCTCGCGTCTCATTGACGCGTAGACAAATGTAAGCTACCGCGATCCACACGAGATGGCTGACAGTGACATGTATATTCTGATTCGTTTTCAACTTTACATCAAATAATGAATGTTACAAAAAAATACTGGGAATTATTTACACAGCATATGAAGTAGTCTCTGTCTATAACATGGTATGCACAATGGGTATTTTGGTAACGGGGAGGAAAACTGCTTTCAGATATTATAAGATCCGTAACTCGATTCTCTTCCATTATAAGGCCGGGTTATAGGGTTTTATCTCAGACTACTATGACCTCATATTAAAATCTCCAGTGTGAAAACTTCTACATACTGAGTATACTCAATCATTTGACTTTGTATAATAAGCGTTTTGTTTATGCAGTAACTTCTTCATCACGTGACTCTCGGGCTGGCAAAGGTTGGCAGTCAGCTCAGTCAGTCAGTCAGCATACAATTCTTCTTGTTCTTCGCAGTAACTACAAGAGAATTTGTTGGAATTTTTAAGGTTCGCTTATACCCTGTTATGATTTATTAATCTCCTGAGATTGCAATAACGGTGAAATTTATTATAACCGAATACGCGTTTCGTACAGGAATGTTAATTTCGCTGATTTTGGCTGAGGCGGAAATTTCATTAATTTCAATTAACATTGTTAGGCTTGCGTAATTAAATTTAAAATAACAATATCAGAGATTTCATTAAGCGGCAAAATAAATACAAAACGAAACTTAAAAATATGAATATTAAAAAAACATTCAAAAGCAAAAGAAACGCTTTAATTTTGTAATAGGTGTTAGAAAACGATAATTTAGCTACGAGAAGCAAAGGAGATATAACATTGAAGAGTAGTCAGCCGACGTTTACTGGTTGACGTATTGTAACAAGACGACTCGGAACTCTTAACCCTCAATTAACTCGGAAGACGTGGACCGTAGAAATGGTGCATTTTACAATATATTCAATTTATAATTGTGCAGTAATAAATATATTCATACTTTAAAAGTGTTTACTTCTGAGCTATCCTAACATAAGTAATTTTATTTCTGGGTTTCTTGTTCTATTAAGCGTTCTATACCCGTGACGCAAAAAGAGGGTTCTTATCATTTTGAGTGTCTATCTGTGTATATGTGTCTGTCTGTGACATCGTATCTTCTTATTTCTCTTCATGGACTTATATAATTATAATTTGTGAAGATCATAATTATGCTGATTCCTACTTGGCGTAAAGTTACTCAGTATCAGAAAACCGATTTGAAATTTGGTTTACTGCTTCTTCAATAAATAATTTATCTTTGAGTTGATGTTGTATCGTTATTGTGTAAAAATATTAGGTTGAAACAAGTATCGATAAATATATATACATATTTTATGAATCTTACCTTAATGCTGGAACTACACCTCAACAACAAGAAAATAAGATTTCTGACGCTGAGCTGGGCTGGATTGTATTTACCCCGAAATGACAAGCGACAATACGAACGAAATGAAGTTAGTCATAAGTTTGTAACATAATTGAATGATAACGTCATGTGCGTGTTATAACCTTGTTTCATTGATGTTGTTGTTGTTGATTTATGAAGGACATATGGTTTGTAGTAAATCAATGACTTACATTTTTTGGTAAAAAATAAAATAAACTATACATATGTATGTAGGAAATACTTATTTATTTTATTATCTTATGTAACATTGTTAATTAAGACAAAGACGTCAACCATAACATGTAAGTGGTTTGAAACAGTAACGAAGCATTAATTAAGTCTACGTCGTCACAAGCGTTGTGAATATTCGTAATATAATTAACTGGAGCACAATAGAGTCACACCTTGTGTTGTTGACTTGGTATACTCGTATGTGAATACATATGTACAAAATTATGCCAAAAATATAATTATACAAGTATGTTTTACAAGCACCTATGAACTCAGTATATTGTGTTTCGCTTTGAAGGACACTGTAGCTAGTTATATAACTGGGCACGGGAGATTTAAAAATCAATATCTTGAGGTCGGCAACGCGTGAGTGACACCTACAAATGTATGGTGCTATAAGCGCTCATAGGCTACGACAAGCGCTTGCCATCATGTAACTCTTATGCTTGCTTGCCAACTTAGTCATAGTTAGTTTATTTTATATAATACAAATTGCTGCACCCAGGATACAAAAAGTTAATTTCTTTAGACTAAGAACAATTGCGAGTGTGTGAAGAATATTTTTTCAAAGTTTCAACAGAATCGGATCAATGGTTTAGAAACGCATAGAAGACAATTATGCAAACATTAATTTTTATTTCTGTAGAGACATATAGATCATCTGTTATAAAATTTCGTGATTACCCTTAAGTTATAATTTTTAATTCTGTATATATTTGTTTTACTATTAATTTATTATTTTTTAGCCGATTTAAAATTTAAAAAAGGTAATAAGTCCAGTGCGCTGTGGACAGTCAAAACTAAAGTATTTTTAAAGTCCTTAAGAGTTTAAGGACTTTAAAAATAATAAACGGACAGACGAACATGACGAAATGATATGGGTTCCGTTTTTGGCATTTATCTACGTAACCCTAAAAATGGACTTATATGGCGGATCTATAAAATGACACGCACCAAGAAAACGACAACAATGACTAATAAACTAGCTTTGCCCGCGGCTACGCTCGTGTGCTGTACCGTTTCTTTATTGTAATAAGAGTACCCTAAGTTACTCCTTATAACATCATCTATCTGGCCTGAATCAGAAATCAGTCCAGGCGTTTCAGGGATTACCCGGAACAAACTGACAGAAAGCTGTTATTTCGGAATTAAAAACAGACACTTCAATTTTATTTAATTGGATAGATTTACAAATTATTAAAAACTAGCGGCCCGTCCCGACTTCGCACGGGTGGAGATAAGATTTTTATATATATTTTTTTTAATATTATTATTTAATTTATTGAAGATATGTTGTATCAATAGTTTTAGCAGCGCATGCGACGAAAAACGTTTTAGGGCATTTTTTAGGGGTCCCTAGCCAAATGGCAAAAACGGAACCCTTATACTGTCCGTCCGTCCGTCATTTTACTCGGAGACCATTGACTCTATCTATACGAAATTTACTAAATATGTGTATTCCATTAACCCCACAACGATTTGTAATAAAATCTTAATATATATAAGAATTAAGGGTAGCAGTCCATACATAACTATACATACGTAACTGAGGATTGAAAAAAAAATTCAACGTATGACAACGTGTAATATATCTTTGGATAGGTCTTTTAAAATGATAAGGAGGTTTGATTTTGAGGTTTTTCATTAAGCCAGTACTTGTTGAGATTTTAGCTCCTAAAGTCGTAAAAATCGTGTCTCCCCCCTCTAAGTTTTGAACTATGGGATTTAAAATTCTGGAAAAATTTGAGCTTGTAGAATACCACATGAACTTTCATCCACATTTAGTTTGAAGAAGATAGGTCTATAAATTTAAGAGATATATAAGTTTTTCCCATAACTTTGTTTTTCTTATTACTTTTTAATTACTACGAAATTACCAACTTATTTTTGCGGTCGGTTTTAATTCGTTATTATTTTTAAAGCCGTTAAGATTCTTCATAACCATGCTGCGGAACCATTTAGTTTCAACTGTGTGTGGTCCAGAACGCACTTGACTGGTCATTATTATTTACACTTTGGATTACGTTAGTTAAGTTTTAGTAAGGATCTCTAATCTTTTCTAGCAATAAATATAGCCTATGTTACTCAGGGTGAATGTAGCTTTCCAATGATGAAAGAATTTTTGAAATCGGCACAGTAGTTTTAGTTAGTAGTGTAGACAACAATGTATTTCATCGTTATCTGCAAGTAATATCTTGCATGAAAGAACTCACATTAGGAATGTATCAATACCGTGCACGATAAAAAAATGGATTGTGTTCAATTTTATCTTCAGTTTAGTTACGAGCTGGTAATGAGGCTCTACTCATAAATCATCGCCCTCTCCGAGAGCAATTAGCTCCATTGTGCTCTGAACACTCGCTTCACTCAATCTGGTGCCTGCAAGCTATCTCCATGATAATTATACACATCAATAATTACTCTATTGTTTATCATATATTGATATTCAGATTCTTCTTTTTACCATTATTCCCGGTTCTATACGAGTATTTACGCAGGTTCTGCTTATTACTCTTGTCCGGATTTGACAGGTTACTACTTTTTACTAAGAGTGATTGCTATCGAACCTCTCCAACCCTAAGGGCGAACCGGTAACTCATTGTTATCAGACGTTATGTTATAACAATCATAGCGACTGACAGCTTAACGTGCTCTCCGAGGCAAGGTGGGGAGACAAGGACAAACGCCCAGGCCGAAACAGATATTTGTAAGAACAATGCAAACATCTGCCAGAACGAGAATCGAATTCACAACCGTTGAGGCTAAAGGCAGACTGGCTAACCACAACGCCACAACGGTGTCAATTGATATACAGATTATTATATCTTATTATAATCTTTTAACGTGTAACAAAATCAGTATTTATATTGACTCATAAACATATATGATTAGAGATATTAATTTGATGGATTTGACACCTAAAGGTAGCAGTTTCTTTAGAATCTTAAAAACATTTAAAATTAAAATATTTTCCCAAAAAATGCACGCTTTTAAAAATGAGTATTTTTTATAAATAGCTTAACTAAAGATATTAAAGCATTTCGTTTTATAATATTGTTTTATATACATAAAATACTATCCACTACAATATTATAATCTTTAGGCAGAAGGACCTTTTCTCCCTTTTGAAGGGCTGGTGCGTAATTTACATATAAATGGCAAAGGTGGGCTACATTTTTGGCGTAGCAACAATTTCACTTGCGATAAATCTGGTTAATGAAACCTCCTCTATAACTCAAGGGGGACTTGTTTAAGTGGTTACTTTACATGTTGAAATCTTATAGTAATTACACGATTTTTTTTTCTGATTGAAGGAATAAGAAAAATATTTTTAGTTTAAATATCTACTTTAATATTACCGGTAGTAGAGCAACACTCCTCCCAGCACAAATGGGCCGGCTCGACCGGGAAGTACTACCCTCTCACAGAAAATCTGCGTAAAGTAACAGTATCAGCAGGTACTGTTGCGTTTCCTTTGACTACTGAGAGCGCTCTAGGTCCAACCTCCCACCCTCTCTGTTCCCTTCCTGTTTCCCTATTTCCCTGTCCCCTGGTCGGCAACGTGCATGCGATACTTCAAGTATCGCGCGCGTTCATAGGTTGCGGTGACTGCTTACATCAGGCGGACCGTATGCTTGCTTGTCAACCGTCACGAAATAAAAAAAAACGGTCAATCCACAGTATTAATATTTTTGTTCTTTACAGATTTTATATCTGGGAGATCGAAGTAGAATTTTACATAATTTTGAAGCATGGCAAATAAAATAAATAAAGAACTGAAAAAATGTTTGAGTTTTTATTCATATTTCTTAGATTTTTATCGCTCCCTATGTTTTAGAATTCATTTTTATTCGCTTTAAATGTCAAGTAATTCTAATACATTTTCCGATTCTGGTAAGAGTCAATGAGGCACTCCCAATCGTTTGTCAGTCCGTTAAAATTTTCAAGTCTTTACCAATACTCCTATTGGCCCTCCAAATAAGCTAGGAGTCGGTATGACAATAACTTAAGGGATCGAACCCTTTAACCGTTGACCTTAAGAAATAAATAATAAGAATTGTTATAAGTATTTTTTATGTTATCACGGTTGGCAAGCAAGCATACGGTCCGCCTGATGGTAAGCAGACATCGCAACCTATGAATGCAATATACTTGAAGTTTCACATGCACGTTGCCAACCCAAGAAATAGGAGGGAAAGAATAAGAAGGGAAAAAGAAGGGAACAGAGGATCGGGCCTTCGGCGCTGTCACTCGTCGCACGAAACACGGTAGTACCCACGGTTACATTACGCCGATTTTCTTTGAGAAGATTCTCCTATTACATGAACTAAGCCTGAAAACCGTCTACGATTTAGAACAGTGATGAAAATACAAACGATTCTTACGAAAATACGGAATTTTACCAGCCTTATAAACGACAAAGCAATAAAACGGTTAACAGAGCTATCACAATAAAATCAATGTGACATCCTGTGGGCTAGGGACTCGTAACGAGAGAGACTCGTAGAGACTCGTAACGCGTTATGTGTAGTCGGTGAACCACGCGTTATTTATAACCTAACGGACGACATGTCATCGAATTTTTAAAATTAAATTATTTTATTGTTATAATTACTAACTGTAACCACAGCTCCGTACTTCTACAGAATTATTGATTGTTTGTTTTTATTCCGCGGAACTCCTTAAATAAAAGTAGCGTAATAACTCCTTATAATATGAGCTATCAATCAGTCCCGTCAAACCAATTCAGTTTTGGAGACTAACCGGAACAAACAGACAAAGATAAAAAAATAAACG
Organism: Hestina assimilis; assembly: GCA_023373885.1. Taxonomy (NCBI): domain Eukaryota; kingdom Metazoa; phylum Arthropoda; class Insecta; order Lepidoptera; family Nymphalidae; genus Hestina; species Hestina assimilis. The sequence goes on along the minus strand of CM041743.1, from coordinate 16,633,763 downwards.
TTTCAAATTGAAGGTCTCCATTAGGATAGTTATATCCTGTATTTGGGGTCTGGATACATACACAGTGACGAGGACAAACACAGCCAGACCGGGAAACATGCCTGTATGGTCAATACAAACGTGTTCTCCGAGTGGGAATCGAACCCGCGACTTGTGGTGCTTTAGGCAGGTTCGTTACCGCTGTGACATAACGTTGTCGAAAAAATATATAATATTTATTAAATACATTGTTTATTTTTTGTTATAATATGATTTCATTTTTGATGATTTTCATAATTTAATTTAAGCTCGTAGATCTTTGAATCAAACATAACTAAACCCTAAACTTAACAAGATTAAGTTGGGAGATCTAGATTATACATTTCAATTGAAAATCAAAACTTACTTGGATTGAAAACATCGCGTACAGAATCTGATATGTGCTTGAATGTCAATGAGTCAACAGTCTAGCCGATCTTATACTGAATGAACTAAGTTTATTTAAATACTAGCGGCCCACTCCGGCTTCGCACGGGTATAAAATATTTTATTTTGATAAATCTCGTAGGGTTCAGCCTGCGTTTGAAAAAATGAAATTATTTACGACATCACATTAGATACCTCAAAAATGTCTCCACTATTTAATGGATGTTATTAGACAAATAAACTAATGAAAACCGCATCAAAATCTGTTGCGTAGTTTTAAAGATTTAAGCATACATAGGGATATAGGGACAGAGAAAGCGACTTTGTTTTATACTATGTAGTGATTATTTGATTGCGATGTGTAGGTTAACTTATAGTGAGCACTGAACATAAAAATTTAAGCTACTTTAAGAAAATTATTATATCGCGTCATCTAATTGTTGCATATATTTTTATAATTTATCAGGAATTAACGCGTGAAAATTACATTACATTTCGGTCAGTGTAACGTCAAGCACCGATAAAGGTAATTTTTACGTGTTAATTCCTGATAAATATCAAACGCGATAGCTTAAAATTTAATATTTTTATACCGTTGAATACTAATTTTTTTCTAAATTAAAGTAGCCTAATTTACTATTTGTAGAAGCGTCATCTATAATAATCTTCGACGACGTTGTGACGCAGCGGTAGCGAACCTGCTTTAAATGGTCGCGGGTTCGATTCCCACCTCGAGCATATGTTTATATTGACCATGCAGGCGTATTTTCTGGTCTGGGTGTATTTGCTCTTGTCCTTGTGTGTGCTTCCGAAAAATATTTATTTATTTATTTTTATTTATTTACTTTATTAGGAACACCAACAAGGAATACACTTTTAGAAGACAAAGTACAGTAACAATTTTATAAAATAAATGTTAGTGCTTCCTTAATTATAGGTGTACACAGCATGCAAATTGTATGTATACACATCAATATTATTATTATAGTGCTCAAATTAAATCAATTGTAGTAATTAATTTTAATTATTTAAATATAATATCTTTCCAAGTAAAAAAGGAATATTAACATATCCGATGCAAAATTAGGAATGTTATAAATATTAAGAATAGGTTTAAAAACTTAGAATTACATCACTTAATTTTTATAAAAGAAAAAAAAATTATATTGCGAAGTTAAAGTACCAAATAAAATTAACATATAATAAAATAAAATAAAAAATAACAAAGAACAAGACAGCAAACGGCAACCCATTCGTAGTTCCAGTAATAATACCAGTAATTTAGATGTATTCTTTATATACTCGTGTTTTTCAAGGCAGACACAAATGATGCTAAGTTCTGGCCGTATATGTCACCTTTAAAATTAATATTGGTTGACAGTGTGTTATACTGTCGCACCATTCGGTTAATAGGTGCGAAAAATCCTAAATTGGTTCTACTTATTTTTGGTTCAAATGGTTTATACTTGTTAAGTCTGGGTAACCTAGTTGGAATTTTAAACATTATTTGGTTCAGAAGGTGCGGACAGTCTAACACGCCATTAACGATTTTATACAAAAATACCAAGTCACTTATTTGTCTACGTGATGTTAGCGTCTGCATATTTAAGTATTTCCGTACTTGTTCATAGCTAGATAAATGCCTAAATTTGTATCTATACGCAAGAGAACGCACGAAGTATCTTTGTATTCTTTCCAGACGATCAATTTGATTATTGTAATGTGGATTCCAAACTGTACTACAATACTCGAGACTGCTTCTGACCATAGCATTATATAATACAATAACAGTTTTTACTTGTTTAAATTCTTTAGCATTCCTGAGAACAAATCCCATTATTCGGTATGCTTTAGATGCCACTGAATCAATATGTAACGTGAAACGCAACTCGCTATCCATAGTAACGCCCAGATCTCGAATACAAGACACCCGCTCAAGAGGAGTATCATTTAGTTTGTAAGTTACTGCGTCAAGCTCCCCCCCCGACCTTTTCCTAGTGAATCGTATAAAATGACATTTGCTGACGTTTAGTGTCATTAAATTGTAATTACACCAACTAGAGAAGACATTTAAATCCCTCTGCAGAAGCAGAGAGTCCAACGGAGTGTTAACTTTCCTCAATATTTTTAAGTCATCTGCAAATAAATAATAGTTGGAATTTCTAAAACATTCTGAAACATCATTTATGAAAATGTTAAATAAAATGGGGCCCAAATGAGACCCTTGGGGTACGCCGGATGAAGATATAAAAGATGTTGAAGAATATCCATCTACGACCACAATTGATGTTCTTTTATCTAAATATGATGCAAACCAACTCAAAAGGTTATTGATAACACCCATTCCACTCAATTTATTCAAAAGAACCTTATGGTTAACCCTGTCGAAAGCCTTGCTAAAATCAGTATATATTACATCCACGGCAGACTTTGAATCAACAGCTGAACACACATAATCCGAAAAAGTTACCAAATTTGTGCTCGTGGATCTGTTTGCAATAAAACCATGTTGGTGAGTGGATAAAATATTCTTGAAATGCCAAATCAAAGGTTTACATATAAGACTCTCAAAAACCTTACCTAGTACGGATAATATTGATATTGGACGATAGTTCTCAATGTTTTGACGGTCACCAGATTTCAATATAGGAACAATTCTAGCAGATTTCCATTTTGATGGAAAAACCCCGGATGAAAGTGATTTGTTGAAAAGTCTTTCTAGTGGGAAAGATAGAGGTTCCGCACACCTTATAAAAAACATAGGAGGAATATCATCACATCCAGAACCCTTTCGTGGATCTAACTTACTAAGAGCATCAAAAATTTGCCGCCGCGAAAGTTTGACAGGCTCAATACAAATAGTACTCCCAGTATTAGAAGGCTCCAGTACCTCAGAATGTACTCTGTTGTTCTTAAAGATAGAGGAAAAGCTTGACGCAAATAATTCGCAAATACCGCTACCGTCCTTAGCAACATTGTCTCCAAGATGCATTTCCGATGGGTATGAACCCTGGCTTTGCTTTTTAGATTTAATGTATGACCAAAATAATTTAGGGTTACGACGCAAAGCAGTCTCGAGTTTTGAGGTATAGTTTGTATAACAATCGCTCTGCAGTCTAATGCATCTATCTTTTAAAATTTTAAAGCTAATAAGATCGAGTGGGTTGCTATATTTTTTAATCCTAACTCTAAGCTTGTTTTTTTCTCTCAACAAATTTATGAGGTCCATATTAAACCATGGAGGGTGCTTGGAAATACGTGGTATGTAGCAAGGGACAAAATCTTTAATGAGTACCGTTATAACTTCGTAAAAAATTTCTACCATGGAGTCTACTGTAGATATATTATTAAACTTATCATTCCAATTTATCTGATTAAGTCTATGGATGATAGTATCGTAGTCAGCTTTGAAAAAGTTGTAGCGTTTCGAATGGTTAGGTAATAATTTACTACCCGGAAGAATAGTGTTAAATTCTAATGGAGGATGTAGAGGGTCGATAACACTCAAAACATTTTCACTTCTGATAAGGTTAACAACCGGTACATTGCTCAAGATAAGGTCCAAAATTGTTGACTTTATATTAAATACGTTATTAAATTGTTCTAGGTTATGTAGCGTAATAAAATCTAGCAAAGTAATACTAAGTAAAGAGTTATCGTGTATTACTTCTGTCTTACTCGATTCCCACTTTATGCAACCTAAATTAAAGTCACCTATAACGATACTATATTTTACTTCTTGCAATATTTTATTAGCCTTGTTTATAAAGTTATTCAAGAGGTCAATATGTAATGGTGGTGGTAAATAAACGGCACCGATATATATCTTTTCTTTTTTATTTTTTAAGTCTTTAATATCAACACTAATCCATAAGTCTTCACAATCGCTCTCGTAGTTCTTATAGCGACGTGGATTCAAACTTTTATCTACCGCAAGCAACACGCCTCCGCCTTTTTTTTTATTACTATGCAGACTTGAAGTAGATCTATCTCGCCTAAAAACAACGTACCGGTCATCAAACAGTTCAGTATCAAACACACTATCTTTTAGCCATGTCTCCGTAAAAACAATGACATCAAAATTGTTGAGAGAAGCATTTAAATATAAATCTGAAATTTTTGTATTCAAGCCTCTTACATTCTGATAATAAAAACTTAGTGGTTTAAAAATAATCAGAGTTAAGCTTAAAGATCATGCAAGTTAATTATTATAAATATTAATTTATTCAGACAATTTTTCTAACTTAGCTAAATTATTAATTACAATTTTTTCAGAAGTTTCAGTTTTCCTGACAAATATGTGACCCCCGCGCACCCAAACAAACCTATAACCTAATTGCTTAGCCTTCTTTCTTGTTGCCGCGTGAATTTGCTTATTCTCAGGAGAAAGATGTTCTGATACAAAAATCGGTATAATCCGATCACTCGCTATACCCACATTTACCGAGTAAAAGCCCCGGCAAAATCTACCAAGTCTTGGAGATTACATGGAACAAAGAGATAGACAGACAGACCTAAAATTTTTTTAAAGGAATTATAATATCAACAGTGATTCTAATGTAGTTAGACCTTAAATGCGTACTTGCTACGGCGATGCTACGAGTGCTACATCGCAATACTACAGTGCTACGTCAACACTTCTAAACCTACTACATCAACACTTTTAAACAGCACAGCTCTATCTATGTGCTTATTATTTTTTATGGTTCCTTGGCCAAATGGTGCCAACGGAAGCCTATTACTAAGTCTTCGGTGTCCGTCCGTCCGTCCGTCGGTCCGTCAATATCACGTTTCTTGTATATTTTATTTCATTTTTAGAGTTTGTTGTTGTAGCAACAGAAATAAGCATTATGTGAAATTTTCAACTCCCTACCCAGTGCGTGATATACAGCCCGCTGACACACGGACGGACAGGGAAGGCTTAGCAATATAGTTCCGTTGACACATTTAAACGGGTACGAAACTCTAAAAACCTATTACGGTTTGTTAAACATCCCAATAATGCCACTAATATTATAAATGTCAAAGTTTGGATGGATGGATGCTTGTTACTGGTTCACGCAAAAACTACTGCACGGATTTAGATGAAATTTGCGACACATCTTATTACTTCTTCTCTTTCTCTCGTTCTCGTGAAATTATCAAAAAACTATATTATACTATACTCTGCTAGTTAGCCAATAATAAAAATTATATTGTCTAATTTATAAAAAAAAATTAAATAATAAAGCTTAATTTTCTACATATTAAGATGCCATTATAATCAAGATATACTTCGCCATAACTATTGGTAAAATTCCTATTATAGGATAAACGACAAGAAATTATTGTGGTACGATATAGGTTGAACAAGTAAAAGCTGAAATTAATAAAAGGACAATCCGTAATTGATATCAGAAAATGAGTTCATATTCTTAAAGCCGCAAGAGCTAATATCCGATGTACATTAAAAAGGAATAAAGTTCTAGTCACGTATTATAGACACGCAGCTATGGAGACAATTACCGTGAAAGCCTGATAACCTTCCAATATGTATTAAATAAGAGGTACATGCGAATGTTACAACGGTTGATTAATTAGGGTGAGATTGTCTTAGCGGGGTGCACTCACTGATCGGTAAACGATCGGTGGGTTAAGCAACTTTAGGCGAAGTCAGTCAATAGATGGGTGATCGCATAGTGGTATATCAACTGAGCGTCTCCGTGCTTAGGAGAGCACGTAAAAAGTCATGAAGTTATCAATTTAATAATAATGGATAAGTCAAGCCAGAGGCCTATAGGGCGCCCTGAGTAACTCTGACACTAGGTTGGCCACTAACCACTCGATAAGAAGAAGAATTAATTAGGAAAATCGTTTCCAATTAGTAGCCAAGTTTTTAAAATTAAGACAGTCATACAATTTGTAATTTCTTAAGCGAAGTCATGTGAAATGTTAGTTTTACGATAAACAAAAGAAACACGAATATAATAAGTCCACGCACGTTATTACAAAGCCAGTCCTAGTAATTGGTATCCAGGGCAACGTCGAAGTTCGCTGATTATGATAAAGTGGCTTTATGTTCGAAAGTCACAATATTCACTGATGTCGAGACATGAATAGAGATTGGTAAATTAGTCTACAATGTAAATACAAAATAATATTTGATAATATTGTAGGCTTTAGTTGATTATTGAGTCCTTTGATGTGTCGTTTAAATTATCAACATCAAAGGCGCAAAGGCATTAAGACTGACAGCCATGGCTGTTTCAAGTTTATTGCTTTGAATTATATTTATTCCATGGCTTTCTAATGAAATGTATTATACTATAAATAAATAAATAAACGTTGCACACTCAACGGCCCCCATTAGGATAGTAAAATCCTGTGTCGAGGGTTCGGAAACATTCACAATGACAAGGACAAATACACCCAGACCGGAAAATATGCTTGCATGGTCAATACAAACATATTATGCTTCGAGCGGGAATCGAACCCGCGACCTGTGGCGTTTAAGGTTCGCTACCGCTGCGCCACAACGTCGTCAATATATATATATATATATGTTATACTATATAATGTAAGATATACTTAAATACATATTAAACGCGGGTAATACAAAAACGTATAAAACAAAAACTCTTTTAGACGCGCACTATATATATAACACAACCGACTAATGAGCGATATAAAATATTCTAAAAATCCAGAAATTTAAATCCCATATTTGAAAACTTTGAGGGGGCGACAATTTTTGAGAATATTCGAGGAACTACTGATTGTATCAAAAAAAACTCCTTATATATTCTTTAAATCTATCCAAAGATTCAACCGTTGCCTTCAAAATGACTGTGACATACAGAAGGACGTGACGAAATTGTAAGGGTTCTATTTTTGCTATTTCACTACGGAACCTTAAAAAACGACAATTCAATTAGCCCTGCTGATAGCTCGCGCAGTAATTTTTTTTCTCCTATATAGCTCGTCTGATAGTAAGCGATCATTTTAGCCTATTAATACTTGCATTGACAGTAGTATTTCATGAGAACTGCCGACCAATTAATAAATATGGTGAGGAGTTCCATCCTGGAGTTCAAAAATTTGGATAAAAGCACCTGATGGCTCTAAGTCAGACTTTGATGTGATTTTCAAGGTTACAGAGCCGAACTTCTAAATCACAGGTCACTCCTAGTCCAGAAGGATAGCCGAAGACACTAGGTTATGCACTTGTACTGTTTGTACTGAATGACTCAGTCGACGCTCCATGGGTGCAACATGGGTTCTAGAAACTTCTATCAAAGGAATGTTATACGGTTGGCTTCAATTAGCCTCACCTGCTCATCCAGTCATCGTTGTTGTTGTTGTTTGTTGTTGTTGTTGAAGTCTCGATATATACTCAGAATATAATTTTCGAAATATTGTCGATGTCTGATGCAAATCAAATATTTTATTAAATTGACTGATATTGTTATTTCCGTGTCTCCCGATCCCAAGATCGAAGGATCAAATCGGTCAACATTTTGTTTACGGAAATTTATTCCGACTTCTTTCGCCGTGATGAGAAGTAGACCCGAGGGATATTCCTTTTTATTTACTCGCTTTCAGTTGACAGAATGTTTACTTTATTTTGAACCCTAAACTAAAATAAAATATTTAAAAAGATATTGAGTTCCTAAGGTAAAGACTTCTTCTAAGAGTTTATATTGATTCTTCTTCTTGGTATAAATCCCGGTGTTTTAGCTCGGGGTCAATTGTTAATATTATCCGGATTTGACAGGTTTTATTATCAGATGTTATGATAACAACCGGGACAGACAGCTTGAAGTGCTCTCCAAGGCAAAGTGAGGAGACCCACAAGGACAAACGCCTAGACCAAAACAGATATTTGTAAGATCAATACAAATATCCAGGATATCCGGGATCAATCCAAATATACAGCGGGAATGGAACCCACAACCGTCGAGACTAAAGGTAGGCTACTCGCTAGGCTCGCTACCAATACACCACAATAGTACACAAAATACTCAAAACTAAATAAAATAGACCATCCTAGCACTCAGCTTAACTGGGTGACATCACAGAGATACACACGAATGTAAGTTAAATAAAAGCTTGCAAAAAATAAAACGGCACGTATGTGTCTCATAAAACTTGACTAGGTTGACTTAGGTACCTATTACCGATAAAAATGATCGGAACGAAAAATAGCGATGATATAATAATATTTTATTTGGTATAGTTTGCGGGTAAGATTCTTTTTAATGAAACAATTTCTTTTTATTACTTTGCAAGGGTAACTTAATAATCTTACCGTTACGTAATCGTCTTTTTAACCCCCGACACAAAAAGAGGGTGTTATAAGCGTCTCTTTGTGTGTGTTTCTCTGTGGCATCGTAGCTCCCAAACGGATGAACCCATTTTGACTTATTTTTGTTTAAAAGGTAAATTAGTCGGGAGTTATCTTAGCTATGTTTGATTTAAATTGGTCCGAGATGGCCGCAGCAACAAAATGGTGAATCATTTATTTTTTTATTGGTTATAAAATTTTTTGAATTTTATTGGTAATTATTTCACGGAATTTACTGGAAAAAAAAAACATATTTTAAATTGTACGAATATTAAACAAAGCAATCGATACGCTCGAGTTCGTTAATACTTTTAAAAGAGTTTGGAACGGTAACATAATTTAAAATATTTTATCTTTTCACTACAAAAGTCGGATAGACTCTGAGTTGAATTTTCAACTATTAACTTTTTACCTAGCTTCCGAAACACGCAGGAAACGCTGAAAAGAAATACTACTATGCGGTCACCCATCAATTGACTGAACGCGCCTAGAGTTCTAGTCTCTTAATTAGATAATGTTGATAACATTGTTAATGCTTCCATAAAAAAGTAGTGTTTCTAAAGTTTAAGAAGAACTAGGTAAAAAATTAAGTAACTAGGGAAAGTATCACAGATAATCAGCGTAAAGTAACAGTAACAATAGATACTATCGCGTTTCGTTGAGTGAGAGCGCCGGAGAAACAATCTCCCACCCCTTCAGTTCCCTTCCTTTTTCCCTTTTCATCCCTTCATAGGTTGCAGTGACTGCCATCAGGCGGACCGTATGCTAGTTTTGTCAACCATCATGATGTAAAAAAAAATGAGTAACTAAATAAATTATAAAAGTATTAAAAGGAGAAACACTAGGCGTCGGGATGTGACGACCCCATCGCCCGCTGTTGGGATAACCTCTGTCACAACAGAGATTATTCCACCAGTGCAATCAGTCACACTGGTGGTAGGTCTTTTGTTGCAAGAGGCCGGCTAGGTAGGTACCACCGCAGTGTCCAATATTCTGCCGCCAAATAGTAGTGCTTAGGTACTACTGTGTTCCGGTTTGAAGGGCATTGTACGCTAGTGAAATTACTGGGCGAACGAGATTTAAGAACTAATATCTCGAGGTTGGCAACGCGCGAGTGGCACCTACTAATGGTGCTGCAAGCGCTCATAGGCTGCGGCAGCCACTTACCATCAGGTGGGCCGTATGCTTGTTTGCCAACTTCTAACATAAAAAAAAAAAAACTTAATATAAAGAAGTAACGTAATACTAAACGTTTCATCCCGTTCTACCTGGACGCCCTGAATTTGGCAATAAACTTCAAGAACGGATCATCTAATAACATTTTGTTTTACGATGCCATAAAATAAATAGCAATATGTTCACGTAATAGTGTTTTTCGATATATATTTCGGTCAAAGGACCGTAAATATATTTCTTCTTTTTATTTAGTACCTGTAGATATTTAGTATAATTATAATTGACAGTGTTTCCAAAAACATATAATAATAATATTAAACTTTATCGATCACTATTTACACAGCTAACAATAAGAGAACAAAAAAAAAACAGAAAACGTACCAAAAAGAAACAAAACACTGAATTAACAAAATAAAAATAAAAAAACCCTTGTAATAATATAAAATTAAAAAGCAAAATAATATAAAATATTTAATCACGTGCAGCAGTGTAAATGCCACCAAACGGAGCCTCACTCAGTGAACGATGATACGTATTACATAGAAAAATGTAAAATGTGTTGTCGGGCTTCAAATAAGGGCAGGCTGTGAATTTTAAAATGTTCGTGTTTCCAATTTATCTCGTGCTTAGTGGTGAAGAAAAACATTAATTCAAAAACCTGTCTGGAAGTCCACAACAGCGCGATTTAGAAGCCATTTCTTCCTCTCTCAACCACTCTGTGGAACCAGCTTCCGCCGGCGGTCTTTCCGAATTGATACGACTAGGAATCTTCAAGATAAGAGCCTATACATTTCTCAAAGGTCGGCAACGCACCTGCATGCCCTCTGGTGTTGCAGATGTTTATTTTATTTTATTTTTATTTTAACTCTTTATTGTGCACTACAAACTTAAAACTAATATTATAAAGGAATGTACAAAACGGTTACATCGTAAGGCACAAAAGGCGGTCTTATCGCTCAAAGCGATCTCTTCCAGACAACCTTAGGGAAGGAGTAGTAAAGTTACCAGAATAGGCAGGTGATGAACAACATAAATATTATAATAAACTTACATACAAATAATTACACATTACTACATACAACTATTAAACATATAATAATATAAACTAATAAATACTTTATACAAATGATATAAGATAATATAAGTATATGTATTTTTAATAATATGTACATATATATTGAATCAAGAGTTGTTATTAAGCAGATAGTGATCTTTTACTAATTTCTTAAATTTTTCTAATGTGTTGGACTGTTGTACGGTCAAAGGAAGTGCGTTCCACAATTTCACAGCTTTGACAGCGAAGGAATGCTTTAAAAATTTAGACATATGGACAGGCATTTTAAGAATACGTTTTTGTGAGGCTCGCAATTTACTGTCTGGACGTAAAAATTCAAATTTTTCTTTTGGATAAGTTGGAGATGTTCATGGGTAGTGGGAATCACTTTCACCACTTAACATCAGATGAGCCTCCTGCCCGTTTGTAATTACATATAAATAAAATTCAAAAACTTGTACATGCGTCAATCCTTGTAGCTTTCCCTTGGTAGTGGTAGTGCTTAAATGGGTGCCTAAGTAGCTACGGTGAAAACTCGCGAAAAAAACGCTAATGAGCCGCCAGCCGCCATTCATCCTTCTGCTATAACCAGTTGTATATTAAAGTTCAGCAACGCACCTGCATATCTGTGGACCACGCACAATGGAAACTAAAGGGTGTTGCAGCTTTATGAGGAGGAATCTTCGGCCTATCCAAAGATGCCTCACACGGTGATTATTTTTCAACCCTTAACTCAACCTTTAATTTTTATATATATTATTATTTCACTAGTGTAGAGGTTCATAGATTATACCTATTTACTAGATCCCTTATAAATATACCCGAGTAAAATGACTGTAAGATACGGAAAGACAGATGAACAAGATGAAATTCTAAGTGTTTCGTTTTTGTAATTAGGCTACGAAAAGTTACAAAATATGTCAACACGTATGCAACTTGCATCAAGACTTACGACAAGTAACTGAATCTGTATGTTAACTTATGACATACTAAAAATATTTATAAAATAGGTATAAGAAAAATATATACATTTTCTTATTTTTATTTTTTGTCCTTATAAATGTAATAACAATTTCCATTCTCGTGCCAGAAAGGGTTAACGAGGCCTTTGTAATAGCAAGGCCTTAGTGACACCCGTCATTACTATACAATTTGTAGAAGATGTTGTTCCTCTAAGGATTATCAAATAGGGAATAAATGTAAATTATCTTAAAAAGTTCATAAATAAAAAGAGGTCAACAGATATTAATATATTTTTTAAGGTCTTATTTTTTTAAGTATATTTATGTAAGTTTTTTTTTTAAAGAATATTAGCAATGCTTTTTCAAGGCATTGCTAATATTCCTGTTTCCCCTCCAAATAAGCTTGAAGCTTGCGCTAGAAGTGGGTACGACAATAGCCCAAGGGGTCAGGATCGAACCCTCGACTCTCGCGTTAATTAAGTCTTCGTCGTTCGTCGACTTTACTGGGTTACGTCTTTATTGTGACTCTAAAAAGTGGCTTTTTTTATGTTAGAAGTTGGCAAACAAGCATACGGCCCACCCGATGGCAAGTGGCTGCCACAGCCTATGAGCGCTTGCAGCACCATTAGTACGTGCCACTCGCGCGTTGCCAACCTCGAGATATTAGTTCTTAAATCTCATTCGCCCAGTAATTTCACTAGCGTACAGTGCCCTTCAAACCGAACACAGTAGTGCCTAAGCACTACTATTTGGCGGCAGAATATTGGACACTGCGGTGGTACCTACCTAGCCGGCCTCTTGCAATAAAAGACCTACCACCAGTGTGACTGATTGCACTGGTGGAATAATCTCTGTTGTGACAGAGGTTATCCCAACAGCGGGCGATGGGGTCGTCACATCCCGACGCCTAGACGCTTACAGTTATATTATAATGGTTTGGTGGGAAGTCTACGTACTAAAAGAATATTCTTCCTATCATTAATCCCGGTATGTTTCCCAGTATCTGCTTATTACTCTCACCCGGATTTGACAGGTTACTAGTTTTTACACATATTGATTGCCATCTGACCTCCGAATGAGCGTAATAGTAACTCATTGGATATGAGCAAATAACTTAATAAGAGTTAACATAACGTGATCTCAAAGCCACGGTGGGGAGACTCACAAGGATAAAGGCGCCTCATTGCAAATGTTATTAAAGCGGGCGAAGCCGCGGTCAGATGCTAGTGTGAAAATAAGCAACGTATTAATGTAACGTCTAAGTGAGCTTACTTAATTTCAATACCATTAGGCGTCTTCGCTTTTGCGAGGGTAATCAAACTTTATAAGACATAATGAGTAGCTGAAAGACTCCGGCCTACTTATGTTATACCATTAAGGCTTATGATGAGAATTTAATTAAAGTTACATGATATACGTTCATCTAATTCATGTTAAGTTTTCAGTAATCAATTTAAATGAATAAATTTTAATGCGCATTCGTACAGTAGTCGGTGACACAAAAAAGAGAAGTGTTGCCATCGAAAATACACTGATATGCCTATCATTACATTGAGCGATTTCGAGTACCAAACGTATATCTAAACTTTCCGATCGTTAATATTATGCAGAATTGTAACATTAGCAAGATTACATTTAGACGTTTCCACGCGCGTTTCAATAGTATGGGGTGAGGCGTAGACGGTAACGAAAAATGCCCAAAAAAAAAAACGCTAATCTGAAACCGATATACAATTCAAAAATTATGACGCGTGTATTCGAGCTTATAAGCGCGTCAACTCTCTTACGTGTTGTGCGCGTGGCAAAAACCGTGCCTGTACGCGCACAAGTACTTCAAAAAACGAGCGTATACGCGCATATAAAACTCTGGTCTGAAACCGACCTAAGAAGCTTATTAACCAATGTAATATTATACGTGATATAAATAACAAATCACATCGTTATAACTCCGAGATTGCTAGCACTCCGTAATTATTTTTGTATCAATAATATATTACACTTCAGTTCTCACTTCAGTTGGTTCTTTAAAAAGGTACGTTGGGTGATTGTCCAATCATCATTAAAAATATCAAGACGATGATGCGAGACATAAAAATATATTATATCCTTACAATGAGGAAAACAAAACCCAATAGATCGTTACAGCGAGATTTTCAATAATCTATCAATTTGACGCGTGGTGGTTTAGGGATGAATTAACGACGCTGGAGCCAAGACATTGTCAGAAATAATTTATCAAGAATCAAAAAAATCCGTTCAGTATTTTACAGTCGTCTGTCAAATTACTTATCAAGAGCTAATGATTATTATCAGATTTTATGTTATAACAACCGCGACCGACAGCTTAACGTGCCCGGGCATGGTGGGGAGTCCCACAAGGATTAACACCCAGACCGAAACAGATATTTATAACAAACATTTGTTCCGAGCGAGAATTAAACCCGCGATCGTCGAGGCTCAAAGCAGGCTCGCTGCCGACACGTCACAATGGTCGTTACTTTCACAATTATAATATTAAGCAGGAAAACCAGTATTGTACAGAATACAATTTGTCGTAGCCTTCCTGTAATCTGGAAGACTCGATGTAATTAATCCCGCAAGTAACATGCTGCGGAAATGGCTCTGAGAAGAGTTACACTTCGGGCTGATGTTGGACTCTTATTGTGTTTAATTAAACGGATAATTAATTAAAACAAGAAAGATTGCTCGTTTCTCACGTAATTTGTATTCCTTTCTATTATATAAAAACGTAATAGATATAAAACTTTACAGATTTTATCAAGATTTTTTTAAATTTACATTACTAAGTTGGCAAGCAAGTGTAAAGAAAAACAACTTTTTCATGGAAACACCTTCTTAAGCAACGACATAAACTCAAACTCAAACTCAAAATATTCTTTATTCAAATAGGCTTTTGAGAACTTTGGAATCGTCAAATATACAGTCTGTTATGTCCGCCTAAGTGAAGCTACCGCCGATTCGGAAGGTAGATTCTGCAGAGAAGAAATGGCAAGAAACTGTACAGTTACTCTTTTCTAATATAATTACATTATCTGCAATATATTCAATAACGGAATAATTATTAACTGTTACACTGATAAAATATGTATTCACTAAACAACAAATACAACGTTCTTGTTTCAACGTCCGATGAGAACTAACTAGAACTAGGCAGTCCCCTCTTACATTATGTTTGAATCAAATCAGCAACATAATTATTAAAGTCAAATTATTTTCTTATTAAATTTTTTTTTTTATGTTAGAAGTTGGCAAACAAGCATACGGCCCACCTAATGGTAAGTGGCTGCCGCAGCCTATGAGCGCTTGCAGCACCATTAGTAGGTGCCACTCACGCGTTGCCAACCTCGAGATATTAGTTCTTAAATCTCGTTCGCCCAGTAATTTCACTAGCGTACAGTGCCCTTCAAACTGGAACACAGTAGTGCCTAAGCACTACTATTTGGCGGCAGAATATTGGACACTGCGGTGGTACCTACCTAGCCGGCCTCTTGCAACAAAGACCTACCACCAGTGTGACTGATTGCACTGGTGGAATAATCTCTGTTGTGACAGAGGTTATCCCAACAGCGGGCGATGGGGTCGTCACATCCCGACGCCTTTAAATAAATTATTTTAGTCAAATTACATACTTCTAATCATTATTCAACTATAAAATCTTAATATCATATTAATATTTGAAAATGACACAAGCCCACGACCCTTCTGAAGGTAAACCTTTTTATCAGTGTAGGTGTCACTCACGTATTACCAACCTCGACATATTGGTTCTTAAATCTAATTTTACTAGCTACAGTAAAATATAATAAACATGACAAATATCAGGAAATATCGTGCAAATTTAAAATCCAATGTATCGAATATTATGTACAAGTCTATGAACAAGCGCGATACTTAAAGTATCACATGCGCGTTGCCAAACCAAGGCATAGGAGTGAAGGGATGAGAAGGAAACAAAGGTAGCGAACAGAACGGGTGGAAAATTGGGCATCCGGTACTGTCACTTGCCGCACGAACCGCAACGTACTGTTACTTTACGCCGATTTTCTGTGAGAGGGAAATACTTCCACGGTCGAGCCGGCCCATTTGTGCTGGGAGGAGCATGGCTAAATTACTCTATATGTAATATTCAATCATGATAACTTAATCTTTATTTCAAGTAAATAAGTAGATATAATAAAAATAAAACAGCGCTAAGTTCTACGTCATCATCCATCAGTTCTTTTATATTTCTTCTGTAGGGCAATTTTTAAAGCAAAGTCTTCCTTCCTGAAATATATAGTAAAACGTCTCATTAAACAGATTTACTGCACGAAAGGTTGTTGTTGCGCCAAAGTTGTTGCCCACCTCAGGCATTCATTTACATATAAATTACTGGCCAACCTTACCTATTACATACCACATTGAAAACTTCACCCTTTCGTTATATTAAAGCTAAATTATGATTTTTATAACATAGGATACTAAATAAGTAGAATTAACCTATCAAATCCGGATAAGAGTAGAGCAGATCCTGGGTACATAAAATACCAGGAATAATGCTAAGACGAAAAAAACTAAATAAATAGAATCTTATCTATAATGCCAAAAAATATTTGTATATAGGTAGCTCCTGCCCGGGGCTTCGCCCGCTGGAATTACGATTTTTAACGAGGCGATTCCAAACTAATAGCTTTTCGTTTTTTTTCGTCTGTTTGTTCCGACTAATTTCTAAAATGGCAAGACTGATTTTAACGGGACTTTCACTAGCAGAAAGCCAATGTTATTAGGAGTAGCTTAGGCTACTTTTATTTTAAAAAAATAATTAGGGTTCCGTGAATTAAAAAAGAAAAATCGGTACACCGCACGAGCGGAGTGGGTCTTTATTAAAAAATAGAACCCTTACATTTTTCGCATCAAAATAAATCAACGACTATACAATGAAAATTTAATTGAATGATATTATTTTCAAAATGAAATCGAACCCGCAACCTGTGGCGCTTTAGGCAGTTTCGCTACTGCTGCTCTTATTATTGAGACTATAATCTAAAAAACTAATTATTAACATTTTTATGATCTAATAAATAAATTAAAATAAATAAGATAAAAGATTTAGCACATTTTCTTCTGATGATATAGAAAATTATATTCATAAATTAGAAAAAACGTTCACTGCGAAGAGATATATATATATTTTTTCAGCGACAATGAAGTGGCCGATAAGCCCTAAAAAGTACTTTGTAGTTAGTGGTTCAAAGGTAGATCACTTCGATGACTTCTAATCGTATTTTCTTTGTGAAAAACTCTTTTGACCACAGTCTTTTGAATATAATATTTTTTATAATGTTTCTTGATATCTTTATCTATTAAAAGAGACCTTTTTTTGTTTACTTAAATATAGTAATTTCGTAGAGTACTGTCGTTAAAATAAACACAGATCATAAACTTCGAGTGTCCAGTGTGTAGGGATCATCTCCATAGATTAGGGTCTCTGGCCGGTGGCGTCTGTAAATAAAGACGCTGCCCGCGTTTATCACACTAACGACCCTTGAAAACAACCCTCTTTATTAGCTTCATCAAATTTATATATAAGGAATTTTATAGCTTTAAAAAATACCAACATAAGTCAGGCGTAGTTAAGTATTGGATATATATATTTGTGTATTATTGAATACTGTTCGATCTTACCTAAACAATACACAGATAAAACGTTAGTAGTTAGATATTAGATGTTAGTTCATTGTCAGTACCTTTCTATAAATAGCCATGCAGCGAAGTATCTATACGCATTTCTAACTATTGGGTTTTGGTGTACAGACCGTCGGCTCGCGTTAAACGGTCCGACCCAACCTCTCTTGATTGTCATTCTTTTGGCATTATAGTTGTACTAGCGGCCCGCTCCGGCTTCGCGCGGGTGTAAAGTATATAACCTATGTCATTCACTGAAAAAATGATTAAAATCGATCCAGTAGTTTTGATTTATTCATTACTGCCGGCGGCCCGCACGCGTTAAATGTATTTATTTACGACATCACATTAGAAACCTCAAAAAAAAAAAATTTTCTCCATTATTTCATGAATATTATTAATAAAATAAATTTTCCTCTTCAATCACTCTATCTATTAAAAAAACCGCATCAAAATCCTTTGCTTAGTTTTAAAGATTTAAGCATACATAGGGGCAGAGACAGCGACTTTGTTTTATACTATGTAGTTGTATACCACCCAACAAATTTTAATTAATAATCCTAATCTATGGAGATGATCCCTACACACTGGACACTCGAAGTTTATGATCTGTGTTTATTTTAACGACAGTACTCTACGAAATTACTATATTTAAGTAAACAAGAAAAGGTCTCTTTTAATAGATAAAGATATCAAGAAACATTATAAAAAATATTATATTCAAAAGACTGTGGTCAAAAGAGTTTTTCACAAAGAAAATACGATTAGAAGTCATCGAAGTGATCTACCTTTGAACCACTAACTACAAAGTACTTTTTAGGGCTTATCGGCCACTTCATTGTCGCTGAAAAAATATATATATATCTCTTCGCAGTGAACGTTTTTTCTAATTTATGAATATAATTTTCTATATCATCAGAAGAAAATGTGCTAAATCTTTTATCTTACTCATTTTTGACATGGTAAGACGTGATATTACTTTTTTACTTATATGGGATAAGATATTTCTCCTTATCCTATTTTCAATTTGTAGTTTCATGATTGCACCAACGGCCAAAAGTTAAAAAAAAAACATATATTAGGTAATAAAGTATGCACTATTTTTTAATTTTATTATTTATTTGGAACTAATATTACAACATAATTATTACAATTCAATACTAACTATATTTACAAATAAATAAAACTGTACAAATAATATCCACGGGTAATGGTGGCAAGAATGCTATTTTATATATGAAATTTTTGGCGAAAAATGAACAAGGTCTCTTGTCCCCTGTAAAGGCAATGAGACGGGATCTAATATATTTTAAAATTTGTTTGGCACTACCGCTTCATAGCCCAAGTGCTTCTACTGTAGACTATGGTAGACAGTTTCATAGACTAGAGTATATAAATCTATAGCTAAAAGTTGAAAGACTTTCAATGAAATCAAACAAATGTCAAAATACAAATGTAAGTGTCATTTTGTTATCAAGTTGTGTTTTCAAGAAATAATCATTTACATTTTTCATGGCTTTTTGAATTAAAAAGGAATGAACTCAGATGAAAGTAAATAAAAGAAACCACTTACTATTAACTGCAAGCATCAAAGATAGTGAAAAGAAATTGTTGTGGTCATAAGAATTTTATTTCAAAATATAATATTGTGAAAGAGAAGCACTTCAATTTTACTATTTATCTTCTTTAAAATGAATAAATATAAGTGCGTAAACTGTGGTGACACTGCAAGTGCTTTATACAAAACGTACGGTCCATCTGTATTAAAACTAACGAAATGCGTAAGTATTATTTTTCTGAGCAAAACTTTGTTATTCAAGTCAAAATGTAGATCTAAAGGCAAAAATCTATATAATATGAAAGTTTTATTTTGATAATATCGTAAAGGATAAATAAATAAGCAAAAAAGTAGCATTACAAACTTTTTGTAGCTATGAAAATGTTTTATAACTTTTTAGTAGTAGTAGCTTTGCTGCTTTCAGCAAGAATAGCCTATCTTCACCAGAGTAGTAACAGTACCTCCATATAGAATTATATGGAGGTACTGTTGTTACTTTGGTATTGACATAAATTGATAGTTGTGATGTGTGAGCACTGGGGGTTGAAACCTTTATCCTTCATCCTTTGTTTTTAACCTTTCTCCATATTTTCTTCTACATGTTGATGCCTCTACTGTTGCTGGAATAAATCCATTTCATAAAGCTAGCCATAACTTTGGCTACACAAAACAAACATATTTGATATAATTGTTATTTTATTAATTAGAAGAATAAAATAAGGGAACAGCCATTATTAGCTAACCTTGCCCTGCCTACCCGCAAGATGCAACTGGTTATATACTGGCTGATCTTATAATGTGAGTGATGATCAGTTGTTTCACAACAGCAACATCCTGAGGTAGCTAACCAGATGGGCATTTAAACCCTGTCAGTAGAGTTTTTATTTATGATCATTTTACAATTTTTTAAGGTCTCTTATTATATTTTACAGGAAACTTGTAAAGGAGTAGTGGACAAATACATTGAATATGATCCCGTTATTGTCATGATAGATCTAGTCCTGATGTCAAAGGAAGCACAACGACATATTATTTATAACACTGACTTTAAGGTTAGTATTTCTTCAACTTTTTTATTATTGTTAAGTACTAGACCATTTTACTAATTATATATTTATTATGGTAATAAGTTATTTAAGTTTTATAATGATTAAACTAATTTAATTTCTTGGCACTCTGGTTAAATTTTTTGACTATATTGCTTGTTCGACTATGTCATGTTATTGGCTTACATTAGCTTTTGTTGTTCTGAATAAAATAAAATAAACAAACAGATTAATTATCTGATTTTATTTGAAAAACATCCATGTCCATTTATTAGAGTGAATAACTTATATACTTATAAAAATTATATACTATACTAGCTCCCCTGCAGCTCCGTTCTCGTGGTGTACCGATTTTTCTTTATTGCATGGAACCCTAGTTCTTTTGCTAAAATAAAAGTAGCCTAAGTTACTTTTTATAACATCAGCTATCTGCCAGTGAAAGTTCCTCTAAGATCGGTCCAGGTGTTTCAGAGATTAGCTAGAACAAACAGACAGACCGGCAAAAATTATTACAATTGGTTATTGTGTAATGACTGTATATAATTTCATATCCATATAGTTAAAAGCTGTTCATTTGAAATTACTGTTTGGTAGCCAATATTGTCATTAATAATAGTTAAAGATTAAGGTTAAAAATATTGTATTTAGAAACTTTAAAGTGCCTAGTAATAAATAAAACGATCATTTCATTATTATTTATCGCTTATGCTTACAACTACATATTATGTAAGGCATAAATTGATAGTTCAGTAACTATAATCAAAGAAGATCATTATGGATTTAAACAAATATCATGATTTTATAATCATTAGTTAATAATTTATATATGTATTTTCAGTCGTATTGGAAGCTATTTATTATTCTCATAATGTTGGAAACATATGGAGTTTGGAGGAATGATAGTTTGTTTAATATTGTGGTCAACACAGTTTGTGATATCAAGAATAATAGTACGATTAACTCCACTTACATGTAAGTACTACTTACTGGGTATAGTTTTCTATGAACCCTTTTTTTGTACCTGGAGGCAAATGATTACTTTGTCTACTACGACGGGGCCCTATGGTAAGTTGAAGTAGTCCAAATGCTAAGCCGCTTAATGCAGTTGGCATGGTAAGGTGTGGCATGGGTTAAAAGGGTGGCGAAGGGTTGTATGGCAAGTGCTGGGCTAGCACATAAAATAAGAGAACTTTGTTCTTCCTGCAAGAAGCCACGCATTTTTGTATTTTTGAAGTGCAACTTCTTTATGGTTGTGATTTGAAAATTTCATGAAACAAAAACGTGATTCTAAAAAGAGACAAATGCATACGTCAAAAGGACATGCAAGATGATACATAGTATATTAGCAGGTGTGCTTACTAGTAGAAGCTACTTAACCGCTTAACTTAAATCACTTATTGCTTACTTATTAGTGAGCAAAACTGGCTATGAGCATCTCTTAATTCACATTGTTTACCGAACGAATTATATCAAATCATCATCAGCCTCTTTCTGAACATGATCCATGGCGTCTCTCCTCTTCGCGTCGTCGTCTCCTGAAAGAGCTGGAATAATTTCCAAATTCATTCTAATTCTCTAATAACTTAACCAGAATACAAAGTTTCACTTCTTCCTTGTGTAAACTCATACTAGTTTTTTTTAAATATTGTAGTGTTGCTATTTTGGCATACAAGAAACTAACTCTTAAATGGCCCTATTAATGTTTACACGAAAATAAAATTTCCAGTGATCTTTCTATGAAGGTGCCTCTGTCGGAACCGTGGTTGAGTTGTTGTAAGGGCTGGGTGCAAGAGGACAAGGAGTCAATGGACCTATTCATATGGGAGAAGGACTTCTATGTACAATTTCTCTCAACGTTTGCTGGTAAGTTAAATGTTATAAATTTTTGATATTTAAATTATAAAAAAATAGTTTAAAAAAGTATGTATTTTAATTGAATTAAAACGAAAAAAACTTATTAATATTTTCTTTAGAAGTCGTTACTAAGTAAAATATCAGCTCAGAAGACAAGAACTTCTGAAGGTAGACTTTTGTGTAGAAAATATTTATTTTTATAAAAATTATCTTGTAAAAAATATATAAAATTTAACGGCTAAAACTCACATTCAATGAGTTCGGAGCCACAACCGAGAACATAACCTACTCACCCTGATGACGGAACTCCGATGAGTCCGATTGAACAAGAGTTTGAGCCGTTTAAATTTTACATTAAGTTAATTAATGCCTCACGATAGTTTTAATAATTTAATTTTGTTATTGTTGAATTTGTTATATTTATTCCGTTGACTATTGTTTTTTTTTTTAATTATTACTGTTATTTGGTATGGTTTATATTTTTATTATTTGATTGTAATGTTACCAGTTTCAGGGGCTGGTTGTTTGTTTACAAAATTTATAGCTTCTCGTGACGGGGACTATAGTTTTGAAAATAATTTATTTTCTGTTACAGGTATAATAGTGTTCATCACGGCTTTTCATATTCAAATGACGTATTTGAAGAAATACTTCACACTAAATGACGGTAAATATTTTCAAACTCATAGTTACAATTTCAATTTAAAAAAAATATGTGAAAAATTTTTTTGCCTTTTTTAAAATTTATTTATTAGATCTTAAATGTTTACAATTTGAATTATACAATATACAATAATCACCAAAAACCAGGAAATTGGTTTAACTGTAATATGAATAATTAGGAACATACTGCAAAACTAGAAATTGAATTCTTATATATTATGATTTCTATTAAATAACCTATATAAAATAGAAACAAAATATAACGCATGATACTTATTTGATTTATTATTTTTGGAGTATTGATATACCTTTTTATGTAATATATATAATTATCGTGTCGCAGTGTATGTTATCAAATTTCTCCGAAACGGCTCGACCGATTTTTATGAATTTGTGTATGCATATCGGGTAGGTCTGAGAATCGGTCAACATTTATTTTTTATACCCCTAAATGTTAAGGGTGGTCCACCAAAATTTTTCATGACAATTTTTCTTTTATGATTATGAATTAAAATATACGGACAACCCTACATTTTTACCTTATTACCATCAACCCCTTTTTTTTTTTTTGTTGTCGGGGAGGAAATCTACTGCCAGATACCCGGCGTCCTGGGGAGGAACAACCGGGTTATGTGGGGTTCCATGACAAGGTGGAAACGTCATGGGGACCCCTAAAACCTCCTCGGTGGCCGACCTCAGTGTTTTTGTCAGGTTACGGGAACTCTTGGAGAACAAACCAACGCGACCTGACAATCACATGGCTCCGCTTGGTAGCGGAGCTCAGTCCCGGGGGGGCGAGATGGTAAGCCCCCAGCGCTTCCCATGCAAGCGCACACGGCAGTCGGGACCACACCGACTGCCGTCCTCCTCAGGGCCGCTCATCTCGGACGCACAGATACCCCACTCTGCACGTCCACGGCCCGAGGGTGAGCCCTATTTATATAGCCCCGGGTAACGGGGCTGAGGGGCCGGGATGGCTAGCGGCATCAGGTGGTCGACGCCTTTGCCGCCGTTGGCGTCTAGCTGGATCGGCCCTCTCTCGATCCCGCTCGGCCGTCTCCTTCCGGATCATAACGGTCTCACAGAAGGAGACAACGGCCTCCCATGCCGATTCCCTGTCTAGCATCGCCGACACGACTGCTGGCAGGGAGAGGTTCCTTCCAATCTCTTCGACTAGGACTCTACGCTCCGCGTTCCACGCGGGGCACACATCAAGGGTGTGCTGTGCGGAGTCCTGGTCACCACCACACTGGTGGCACATCGGCATGGACTCTCTACCGATTTTGCACAGGTATTCGCCAAAGCACCCGTGTCCGGTTAGCATCTGCGTTAGACGGTAGGTCACCCGTTGCCGCCTCTCCATCCAGGCTCCGAAGACCGGCAGGATGGCTCCGATGACGCGTTTGCGGGCGTACCGCTCTTCGCGAAGGCGGGCCCGCCACGTAATTAAAGCGCGTAGCTTCTCCTGCCGCTTGATGGCTTCGAGCGCATTTGGAGGTAGACTTTCGCCACCTTGGCGGAGGATGCGTATCCGGTCATAGATCCTCGCATCCATCTCTGCCAGCACGTCTAGTGGCGGAAATCGTGCTAGAACGAACGCCGCCTCGTACGATATCGTACGATATCCTCGTACGATCCGAATGGCCACTCTGCGCTGCAGGGCAAGGAGCCTAGTCCTGCAGTGCCGGACGCCAAGCCTGTGTGACCACACAGGCGCCCCGTAGAGGGCCATGGACCGTACGACCCCGCATAGAGGCGGCGAACTTCCTCCCTCGGTCCCCCGAGATTAGGCAGCAATCTGTGCATGGCACCTACTACCTTCTCGATCCGGGGGACTAGACGCTCGAAGTGTTCCTCGAAGCCCCAGCGACCATCCAAGGTGAGTCCCAGATACTTGAGGTACCGTCCAACTTGGATCTCCGAGTCACCCACTCTTATGTGCGAGATGGGAGGTTCCCTACTTCTCGGCAGTCCATGGAACCATAGCGCCTCGGTCTTGTGAGGCGCTATCCGCAGGCCCAACTCGCAAATCTTGTCAACGACAATTGCCAATCCGAGCTGTGCGACCTCCCGAGTCCTGTCGAAGGTGTCTCCGATGGTCAGCACTAAGGTGTCGTCCGCGTAACAGATAACACTGACACTAGCGGGCAGATCGACACGCAGGACCGTATTGTACGCGAGATTCCACAGTAACGGCCCCAAAACGGACCCTTGTGGAACCCCGCAGTAAATCTCCCTCCGAATTCTGTTACCATCCTGGTTCAGGTACGTGATGTACCTATCGCGCAAGTAGCAAGAAAAGAAGGGGCACGCGGTGGTGTGAAAGTGCCCCCATTATCGCATTCCAAGGAATGGAGTTAAAGGCGTTGACGATATCTAGGCTTATCGCCAGCGCCACTCCACCCCGGGACACGGCTTGCTCCGACAGGGATCGGACACGCTTAATCGCGTCCACTGTCGAACGCCCCTGTCGGAAGCCAAACTGGCTGTCAGCTAGGTCGGGCCCGACACGCGACAAGTGTCGGCTGAGACGGTCGGCAATAATCCGCTCGAAAAGCTTGCTGACCTCGTTCAGCAGACAGATGGGACGGTAGGCAGAGGGAGAATCTGCAGCCCTGCCATCCTTCTTCAAGAGCACAAGACTTGACTCCTTCCAGGCCGTGGGGAACGTGGTAGTACTGAGGCAACAGTCAAACAGTCGCCTCAGCCTGTCCCCGAGAGCAGTCGAAGCTCCCAGGCACGACCTGGAATGCCGTGCGGGCCAGGCGCAGTGTTCCGGGCTCTCAGGCGGCTCAACGCTCGCTCCAACTCCAGTACGGTCACCCCCAACTCTCTGGACCAGAAAATGGTAGCATCGGGGGGGACCATCAACCCCTATTTTTAATAGCGATTATTAGTTCATTAATTTTCACTGATGTCACTTCTGTTCAAAATCAGACTCGTATTCGGATCAGGACAACGTCTCACGGGCCCGCTGATATTCTATATGTAATTTAAGACTGTTTGATGTTTGACCTTCAAAAGTTTATTCAAAATAGACACACACGAAAAATTTGAAAATTTCTAATGATTTTCCAGTAACTTCGACGAGAGTGCTGAAGTCATTCTCCCTCGCCAACATGAGCGAGCTGTTAACCCTGCCGGTGCTGGTGTGGGGCGCCGCCGACACCGCGCCCGCCACGCGCCTCCTGCACTACTCCATGGTGTTCCTCTACAGCTTTGTCTTCTTCTATAATGTTTTAAGAGGTTTGTAATATGTGGACTATTGTATTTCCTTTAATAAATAGGCTAGGGCTTTTCTGATATCACATCTAATGCATAGTGATGTACAGTGATTTTAAACAATTTAACTAATAACTATTTAAGAAAATAGTTTTTGCCCTCTGAAGAAGAGGATTTTAGGAGTCTTCCGGTGTGAGGTCATCATACTGATTCTATCGTCCATTAGTTCGTTGCCCGGTCTATGCCACGCTGACAACTGCAATAATTTCGCTTATCTTTATAAGTCTGCTCAAAATTTATAACAAATGCCAGGGAGACGGTTCATTAAGGGATCACCAATTTAAAAAAAACATTCGTCTTCGAAACATGATCTATGTCTCTCACAAGTAAGCTCAGTCACTCACACAGACGATAAAAGTCATGCTTGGTATGCTTACGCGATATTGACAAAAATCCTCAATAGATCAACGGTACAACGATAAAATTGTAGATTCGATCTAGACCCTCTGCTATTATAACACCACTCCTAGCAAGTGTGTAGCTTACTTGGAAGAGAAATAAGTAACTATTTGAAAAAAGGCAATGCTAGTATTCTAAAAACATATTGCGTCTGTAGAAAATTCAAGGTCACCCATCGGTGACCATCAGGCTCAAAGGACCAAACAGAATAGTCATTATAATTATCAAAACTAATGAATTTAAAATAAAATGTGATTAGGTACAGTCATGCTTATGAATTACGATAAGCCACATGTACACAATATGTTTGAAACAAACACTTATGAAGTACAGTATTTGGATGATAAGATAATTTGGCGAGTTATAATATTAATGAGCGTCATATCTATTTCTGGATTTTGTCATTTAAGGTGACTTTAATTTAAAAAAAAACTATTACTTTCTAATTCCATTTATTTAAAGGTGTAAAAACTAGTTGGTCTTGAAAATACTTTGGATCGTCGCTAAAACACTTCTGTGTGAGAGTGAGCCGCACATTCCTTTAACTTTTAATAGCGATGTAACATTAAGGAATACTAACATTGTAAAGAACTCTCACAGAAAATCGGCGTCAAGTAACAGTATCAGTAGGTACTGTTGCGTTTCGTGCGAGGCCCAATCTCCCATACACTTTGTTCCCTTCCTTTTTTGCCTTCTTATCCCGTCCCTTCTGTTCCCTTCTGGTTGGCAATGCGTTTGTGATACTTTAAGTATCGCAAACGTTCATAGGTTGCGGTGACTGCTTACCATCGGATGGACCGTACGCTTGTTTGCCAACGTCATGACATTAAAAAACTTCTTTAATCCTCTAAATTTATCTATTCAAGATAGTCTTGTCTTCAAACCTTTCAGGTGTCAAAAATGAACAATAAATCATCATTAAATTTAATGCATTACCTTCTCTTTCAGTGCTATACGGAAGTCCTAAAGCAGTGACAGTGTTAACTCTCATTATAAGTTACTGTAGCAAATATATAACTATGTTTGCTGTGATGCCAGTTATAAGACAAAGACTGACGTAAGTTAGAAAATTATTGAAAAATGGTATTAATTTTAGCTAAAAGCTATGTTGTAATTGAAGGACAACGATTTTAAACCAAGGAAACCACATATTCGACTTGATCTATGGCCAAGACTTAACGTCAAAAATATTGTGAGTGGTAATGTGGAAGGAAAAAAACCACAGAATGAAAATGAATGAAAAAAAGTGGAGGGGGAATTTAAAACTAACATTCCAAAGAGCTAGATACTTGAAGCTAACAACTCAAAATTGTATGACAATTTTATGAATATAAAAAATAAAATACCAGAACAGCTACTGTGATATAAAATATGAATGTTAGTAGATATGAAAATATTAAATAAAGTACTTGCAAATATCACAGAGTATTTATTTTGCAAAATATATCCAACTTTACATCTATTTTGGTAATTATGCTTCGTTACACAAATGTATTTATTTACATAGACATTTAATATTATTACAAACATAATATATGGAATTATAAATTACATAAAAAATACGTGAAAATTGTGCATAATGTTGCTGCCTGGAAGACACCTTAATATTAAAATAAAATACAATGAGCGAAACAAAATGTCCGCGCACAAGTTCCAAAATGATTCGACCAATAACTTAAAATCATAAAATTATTATAAGAACAAGTCGCACTTGTCATTTTATGTTTAATACACACTTCACATCTAGATGTTTCAAGTTCCCACAGGCTCCTTTTATATTAAAATGAGTTTATTAGTTAATGAAAAAACCTATAACCTAAGCATGAAAATGTTTCACTTTCTAGTTCTTATAATACTTCTATGACTAAAATATATATAGAGGTTTTGATTTAAAAATTGAATAGAGATACATGTATAAATTATCCCAAACACATTTAAATTATAATAGTTATCTATACTAAAATATTTTTTGATTCTGCCCATTATTAGTTAATTATCAGTGAATATTTCGTGCACATAAAATGGTGAGAATTTCGTACATAACACAGTCAACAATAGGGTAATATGAAACTACAGAATACTTTAAAAACAATTATTATAATTATAAATACATTACTGAATTATCTGGTAACACCAGTTGGCATGGTAAAGCTAAAATAAGAAAGTTAAAATAAAATAACAGATTATAAGAAATTGAGTGAGTTCACACAGTCTAGAAGAGAAACTTATTATTTGAACCGTTCAAAGGTGGTTAATAGAGAGAGAAAGTGATCGACATTTTATTGTCTGGAGTAAGAAATACAAAAGACAGTGAATGATTGATAAATATACATTTTAGTTCCCTTCTTTCGTTTCATACATTCAGTTCACACCGTCAGTGAAAAGTTTTACTTCACAAAATATATTAATAACATAATAGATGCCGAGCCTTTGATTAATTATTTTAGTTCATCAAAACAAAATATGAATCACTAATATTGATTCTTCATACTTCAACAAAGAGATAAAAAGTCCACAAAAATTATTCCAATAAAAATACTTCCATTGTTATAAACACAAATTGCAGTAAAAAAATTAGGTGTGGGAAGTTGTTTACATTTTGGCTCATACTGGGCTGAATTGGCTAATTTACAGTTGAAACAAAAATACCTGTATAAATTTAGTTACAATTTAACGTTTCTTATTAAAAAACTGTCAATCTTTGTTCTATTTCCATAAGGAATGCAGATATGATTAAAAACATGTTCAAGACAAAGAATCTATTTTTAACATTTTCAATGTCACTGGCTTAAAAGTTTAAACACAAGTCACCTTTAAAAATCTATATATAAAAAATAAATATAATTTTTTTACCTATCCATTCCATTTCATCTTGGAGATCCGTACAAAAGAATTTCTATCAATGATTACATTTAAAACGTTATTAACGCAACCAGTGGTTCTAAATATTTTTTAAATTGCGGCTCCTTATATGTTTTGCCACATTTTTGCAACACCCTACATATTTAATGAAGTATCTATAAATATAGCTCTAGCAGGTAAAATAACTAGTACTTTTAAAGGCGTCGGGATGTGACGACCCCATCGCCCGCTGTTGGGATAACCTCTGTCACAGCAGAGATTATTCCACCAGTGCAATCAGTCACACTGGTGGTAGGTCTTTTGTTGCAAGAGGCCGGCTAGGTAGGTACCACCGCAGTGTCCAATATTCTGCCGCCAAATAGTAGTGTTTAGGCACTACTGTGTTCCGGTTTGAAGGGCATTGTACGCTAGTGAAATTACTGGGCGAACGAGATTTAAGAATATCTCGAGGTTGGCAACGCGTGAGTGGCACCTACTAATGGTGCTGCAAGCGCTCATAGGCTGCGGCAGCCACTTACCATCAGGTGAGCCGTATGCTTGTTTGCCAACTTCTACCATAAAAAAAAAAAAAAAAACTATTTTAAAAGCTACAAACTGTATTAACTTGCTTTTTTGATCATAGTTCATAGGATCGAGACTAATCATAAGTTCTTGTAAATGCTTATCATTGAAGCACAGTTATTGCAGCTCTGAACTAAACATGTAATTTTTCTTATAATTCGTATTATGGCATTGTCAAAGCAAATAACAAGAAAATAAGTCTTAAACTGATAGTATTCATAAAGCTAACCACAAAACATATTTTGTTTTATAATAATTTCTTTTAGTAGGCATGTAACCTTTAGTGCAATAATGGGAACTATACTTGGTAAATTTTTGTAATTGTTAATATTTCTTATTTAACATCTCTATTATAAAACATTTATTCTAAATATTAAATTACTTTATCTAAACATCATTAATTTTTTTTTCATAATTAAATTTAATTTTGAATTGAAACTGAAGTTTAAGTTTTTAATGGAATGGCATGTTAAGTTCTTAGTATATTGTTTGAATTAAATTTAAATCCTGAAAAAACCAAAATTAAAAAATCTAATCACAACATTATTTAATGACAGCCTACAGGAATAAATCACAACTTCAAATGTTATACAATAAATAATTACTGTACTATAACATTAAATTTATATAATTTTACACATGACAAATTGTTAATAAAGTTTAAAACTTAATGTTCATATATGACTCTTTAAAATTATAAGGAACAAATTCTTTCAATTGTTACCACAATTCTTTGGTGGTATTGAGCTCAAGGGATATTATAAAATAATGGTTATACATAAATTAATATTATATTAGTTTTTACACAAAATAGGCTAAGATAATGGCAAAAATCAAGTGTGTAACAGCCTTCGCATCACGAAATGGTAAGTTAAAAGATATTATATAATTATTACACTTAAAATAACAGTCTATAGCACATAAATAGTTATAATTTTAAAATTTGAATATAAATCATATTATGCTTTGTCTTTACAATAATATTAAAGTAAATAATGCTTAATTGAATACTTTTGATTTTACAAAACAGACATTTTTCCATATATGTAAATTTAAATAATAAAGAACATTATATTTTAAAACTTAACTATAAATTATAATTATATATAGACAGATTATATTATGTAGAGTATATGTATTATATTGGTTTATAAATTATTTTAGTTTCAACAGATCTTTTTAATTTTTTTAAGAACAACCACTTTTATTAATTAATCTTTTACTTACACTTGAATATTATATAACACATACAATGTATATAAAGCTATATTTATAAACAAATAGCTAAATATTTATTTACCAAGTACTTGCATCATTTGTTGTCAAAATTTAATATCTAATGGGATGCAGTTCCATATTAAAATTAATATTTTCAATAAAAGATGAGTGAATAAATATTAAATAACTTTCAAAAATCAGAAACTAATATCATGTTTTATTAATCATTTTTTTCAACCACCTCAATTATAAATTAAAAGTGCAATAAAAAGGAAAATAATATTAAAAAAATCGTATAAACTTATAAAAGTAAAACAATATCACCTTCAATGCTATAACTCCTTAATTTATAATGATCGTGATCTTTTGATTTCAAACAAACAGGAAAATGTATTGAATAAATTATACTATGATATCAATGCTTGGTTAACAAATATTTAAACTTTGGTATTATAAATAGTTATTTATTATCTAAAGCAAATAATTTATAATGAAAAGTGCAGCTATGGAACCAACGGTGGATCGTCCTGGCCGATCATAACATCTTCGTACATAACATCATTGTTTCGATTTAATTTCCGACGTATATAATCAATTAAATTATATTTTCTTATAACTAAAACAAGACCAGCAGCGACGAGGGCTATTGTGAATATTGATACCACAGCTGCCGTCGCATCGTGACTTGACGAGGAATCTGCTTCAGCTATACATTCGTCACCGTTCCTAACATATCCTTCTAAACAAACACACTGATTTGTGGCTTCCTCGCATCTTTCATAACTCCCAGGGCAGCTGTGCCACTGGGTTACATTGCAGGACAGGATATGCTCTGTTAAAAAGAATAAAGTTCTCGAATATCACGTCCTGAATGAATTGATTCAATTAAATAATTGTTTAGGTACTTACCCGTATATGCGTAACAAATGAAATTTATTACTATCGTTGCAATAATATCGATGACTTTGATATCCATATTTTTCTTTTATTTGTCTCTTGAGGCCTCACATCACAAATTGTAACGGGATAAAGTAGTTTTTGTCTATTTCGTTTTCGCTGAATCTTTCTTTACGTTTGGTCGCGCAAGCAAAACAAATGTCATTATGTCACTGTCGGAGTGTCGGAGTTCGAAGACTAACTGTCAAAATGTCAAAAGCTAAGTGACAGCGTCTAGGCCACAGAGTATTTTATACTCAAACGTCTACTGCTTTAGGCTATGGTTTATTTTTTTTTGTTCAATAACGGTCTAGTTTCAAGGGTTTCTAACTCGAAAACCAAACTACAAGAGTAATATGATACATTATTTATTTATAAACGGATTAAGCAAGACAATAGTTTTAAAACATTATTAATGTTATGCAATTTGGATTATTAGTTTTCTATTTAAAAAAAAAATTCTTATTAAAATCCTTAATAAATTTTTTACTAAGTAATTAAAATCTTTGGTGGATTTCATTGCTTTTTTGATAATATATTATTTTTTTAGTACACAATCATCATCACCTATATATTGATATTTATTCGATAGTTATTTATTTAGAAGTTATATTCATCGCCGGAACCATATGTGTACCTTTCTGGAAGTATGTAGTCGGCAGGGTCGTGGCCCTCAGCTTCTACGCCACCATTGCCATCATGAGAGCCCTCTCTATACAACATATAATAACAAAGTTTAGTATTAAAAATGTAATCTGACGAACGCCCATGAAACGAAATGCAACGGTAACACGAATACTGTCACTTCACATCGAAAGTTTGTGTGTGGGGTAGTACTAGATGCTATGGTAATAGGTACTGATGATTTTCTCACTATATTTTGTCTCCTACCCTTAAAAATAATATTAAATAAAATGTACATACATGTACCTTCTATATTATATACCTAGTATCCAAGGCTACTACACAATACATTTATTTCTTTTATCACAATTATAATCAAATGCCAACCCACTTTATTTCTTCGTTTTCTTTAGCTGGTTTATCTTCTTTTTCACGTTCTTCTTCCGCTTCCGGTCGCTCCTCCCTTTCACGATATTTCTCTGTAAAAATTAAATAGCTTATTTGATAAAATAAAAAGAAAAACTTGACATATCAATTATTTATTTTGTAGCGTAGTATAATGAAACCTATATCTCTAAGTGTGTTATATTAATCTAGTTATATTATTTAAATGTTTCAAGATAGATTTAAAATATCCATCTGAATAATCTTTTAACGAATTTTAGTGGTCTTTTAATTAATGGTCTCCTTCGTAATTCACCTCGTTTCTCTTGAGGCTGGCTGTGTGCTCCAGCGTGACCTTCTTCATCTTGCCCAAAGGAATCTTCCGTCTCGAGTTCATAGTGGTCCCCAGCTTTTTTATGATAGGAGTCAAAATGCTGGTAACCTTTTTTACCACCACCAGTCTTCTTACGAGAGTAACCGATTACCCCATCGCCCTCGGTTTCATAACTTTTGTGAAAGTTTTCATCTTCTTTCTATAATTTATTAAAAATAATCTTACAATCACATCAAGAAAAACAAGATACATAATATTTTTGACAGAAATTTTACTTGAAAAAATAGTACTCACGGGTGCAGCTCTGACTTCTCTCACATATGTACCGACTGACATGGTGTCGTCTGCCATCTCCAGATCTTGAAGTGTTATGGCTGGTAAAGCCACAGCCAAATGTAAGAATCCCAAGACAAGTAACTTTAGTTCCAACATAGCGATAAAATCAAGACGTATTTCTCTTTTGTTGATAATACACAATTTACCCGATTTACTCACAACTTGAAAAAACTGGATCGACTTATTGGTGCATCGGTTTTGTAACCGATGTTTTAATTCTGTTTTAAAATTAGTCACTCAAAAGTCTAAGATTTTTTATGTATTAATTAACAAAAACTGTTCCGTCCGTTCGTAGCGCAGCGTTTTCAAACACCACAATATATTTCAAATCTTGTATTTTATATAACTGCTGATTGCAGACACTAAATCTTTCACAACGCCGTATAGTCGGCTCCAGCTCAATTCTTCCCAGCGTCATTCTTACTTGCTATTGTTGAGAGGCAAGCTACTTTATTAGGTTGTTTTGTATATTATATTATTATTTGTACCAGTTCATACCAACTTCCCTGGGTTTTAAATATTTGATGGAAGTTAATCATTATTAAGATATACAGATTATTATATCGAGCAATGAGCAAGTTGGCGTGAAATTAATAGTTCATGGTTACACCACCTACATTGGAAATTCTATAAACGTTGCCAAAAATATTTCGAGGACGCAGTTTCAATATGAATAACCGGTGTTGCGGACGACGAAATACAAAATCATTTACGGACGTGATAAATTTTGCAATAGATAAAGTAGAGAAAGAACTACCTGTAGTTATTTCACAAAATAGTTTATTCGAACTTGTGGTTATCAGTCGTGTGCTGCGATCCGTGAAACAATCTATATCTCATGTTACGCGGTCTCTTTGTACCTATAACATTGTACACAAAACATTTTACAGTTACGTATTATTTGTATGACGGCCTATTCACTTTCAGTTTTTTATTCCTGTTTTTATCGGTTAAGTAACCGATACATTATATTGGCTAGGTGTGTTAAATTAATTAAAATGCTCGTAGCCGACTGCACTCACGGATCGGTAAACGATCGTTAAGTTAAGCAACTTTAGGCGCGGTCAGTCACTAGATGGGTGATTGCATAGTGGTATTTCAACCGAGCATCTCCGTGCTTCGGAGGGCACGTAAAAAGTCGGTCCCGGCTGTTGACAATTTGACAACAGTCGAAAAGTCAGAGGCGACCTACACCTACAGGCGACCTGAACAACTCTGACACTAGGTTGACCACTAACCACTCGATAAGAAGAAGATTAATTAAAATCAGACTTCGTGTCATAGATTTCATGCAATGGTTGCAGATATGCTTATCTCAGGATTTTCAACGTCAACAACAGCAAACAATTGAGAACTTAATTGACGCCATCATTATTAATGATCACGGCCAATTGGCCACGCCTAATGATCTACCTCAATATAAAATTTCGATTTCACCAAGTAAACTAAGCTTAAGTGGCAGTGGGCGGGGCATATTGCACACAGAACCGATGGCCGTTGGTGCGGAAAGGATCTCGAGTGGCGACCACGTATCAGACGGCGCAGCGTGGGTAGACCCCCTAAAGTCCTTTAAATGGGCGGTGTAGGACCAGTTATTGTGGCACTTTTTGTGGGAGGCCTACGTCCAGCAGTGGATGTCTTACGGCTGATCTGATGATGATGATGATGAAGTAGTCGATGATTAAAACAGTGAGTAATGAAATTGCCATTTTTGAGTAATATCTCGATGGCCGTTAGCGTATTTATGAAGCTTTATCATTTGGTATAAAAGTTGCTGAAGAGAAACTTTTTGTTCGATAAGAGTGAGATTCCTTTAACCCTTCTTAAAAAAAAACTTTACTGGTTCACAGGATATTATTGGCCGATAGTTTTGGATGAATTGTTAACTTATTAAAATATTTTACATTGTTCCGTAGTTACGATTATGAATAGAGTCCACGATTTTTTTTAAAATTAATGTCTATTTATCTCTTTTAATTTATTTCATATATGTGATCGTTATTGCCGGACGAAATTATTACGCTTGAATTACATTTATCAGCATCGATCGATTTAAAGGCGTCGGGATGTGACGACCCCATCGCCCGCTGTTGGGATAACCTCTGTCACAGCAGAGATTATTCCACCAGTGCAATCAGTCACACTGGTGGTAGGTCTTTTGTTGCAAGAGGCCGGCTAGGTAGGTACCACCGCAGTGTCCAATATTCTGCCGCCAAATAGTAGTGCTTAGGCATTACTGTGTTCCGGTTTGAAGGACACTGTACGCTAGTGAAATTACTGGGCGAACGAGATTTAAGAACTAATATCTCGAGGTTGGCAACGCGCGAGTGGCACCTACTACTGGTGCTGCAAGCGCTCATAGGCTGCGGCAGCCACTTACCATCAGGTGGGCCGTATGCTTGTTTGCCAACTTCTAACATAAAAAAAAAAAAAAAATCGACCAGCATTTAGCTGGATGGTTTGGGACACACTTATGAGAATCGTATGCTTAAGCATCAGTAAGCACGCGTAAGCACGCTTCACCATCCTTATGCACACTATAACATTTTAAAAATAAAAAAACTTATACAGTCAGCAGTGTTTATTTTCAGCTATCATCAAACCACCTGTTTTTGTTATTTCATAGACTTCAATTGTGTATTTAAAATATCATTTTTCAATTTCTGGGAAGGCGGTGAATACTGTGATAGATTTGACTTTTTTTTCATTTGTTTGATCCTCTTTTTCATTCACCGAATCACTTGAAAATATCTTAATAGCGTTTGGTAGAACCTCGTAACTGAATTCATATTCCCTTTTTAAACTTAGATCATCTAATATTTTTACTCTGCGAAAACAAAAAAAATAACGTATTGGTTCTATGTATACCTATAGATATTAAAAAAATACTTTACATTTACTTATTTAAATTAAGTATATGAATGAAAATAAAAAGTGTAGCGTTTATTCATTTATAAGTAAATTATTATATATAATATATATAATATTTTTAAATAGTTAATGTGTGGGTGCCCAAGTATTTTGTAGGTGTGCTCTAAATAATTTTATAAATAACTAAATATTATAAACACTACATTTTCGTACTGGCTTCATTTATTTATTTATTGTTCACATTATTAATACTTACATTTGTTCATCGGTCACATCAAAACGTAAAACTGGATAGCCGGAATCCTTGCCACGTTGTATAGAATTCTTTACGAGCATTTGGACAATTTCTGAAGTTTTTGAAGTATCTTGGGGTACCATCAGTACCACCTATAATCATTAATGTTTGCCAGGGTTATATGGAAAGGGATTTTTTATATGTTACTAAGTTGGCCCCCCTGATGGTAAGCGCATGCCGTAGCCTATGAGCGCTTGCAACATCATTAGTAGGTGCCATTCAAGCGTTTCTAATCTCGAGATATTGGTTCTTAAATCTTTGCCCAGTAATATCACTAGTCTACAGTGCCCTTCAAACAGAAACACAGTAATAACAAAGACACTATTGTTTTCCGTAGAATATTTGACACTGTGGTGGTGCCTACCTAACTGGCCTCTAGCAAAAGAAGACCTACAACCAGCGTGACTGATTGCACTGGTGGAATCATCTCTGCTGTGACAGAAATTATCCAACGGTGGGTGAAGGGGTCCTCAGGTCCCGATATTTAAAGATATAGAAATACGAGATTGCTTAAGACCAACAAAACTTACCTGTAGTATGTTATGTACCCTATATTTTTCATGCAAGCCTGGTGCCCTAAGACAATGTGCAGTGAATAGCATTAGTTTTTTAGAACGGGAGCAACGCACGCAACGTGCCCATTTCTCCAACATCTTCGCGTCCCAAGGACAAACTGCGGTGCTGAGTGCAAGACCACGGATCTGTGTCCAGCCTCGTTTGGGCTCTTGCTGTTCAGCCAGCATGGTGTGGCCTGGACCAATTAGTCAGAATGAGAAATAGTGCCTTATGGTACTAAAATCGTAATAACAATTTTTTTTGTTTTCGTTTACTAATACAATTACCGAGAAATGACTTGATCAGAAAAACTAAAAAACAAACTTAATGTAAACCTTGTGCAAGAGTTCTGGCAATGTAATCTGTTAAAACGACATTTTTATTCGATCCTGGCATCTTATTGACTAGTCCTGGCCAGGCTAGACGCGTGTGTTCACGTACGAATCGGAGCACTCGTGGAACATCAGCCGGTCGGGCACGGCGCACTCGCATCCGCACTTCATCTTGAGTTCCTTGTACCTAATTTAATACAAAAATACTGACTCAAAAATCATTATATTTGTACCAAGCCTAACTTAATACTCTCCAAAAAGATAATCAAAATATAAAAAACAAATACAACGGCGTCTATGACGTTATCGATTCGAATATGGTCCAACAGTCCAACTTCACACAATTTGTTTATTTTTTTATTTTATTTTATTTGTTATTTAAATATAAATAAATAA
Source organism: Hestina assimilis (assembly GCA_023373885.1). NCBI lineage: Eukaryota > Metazoa > Arthropoda > Insecta > Lepidoptera > Nymphalidae > Hestina > Hestina assimilis. The sequence goes on along the minus strand of CM041743.1, from coordinate 16,595,652 downwards.
TTCTGACAATGACTGACCATTATTTGGTTAGAAGTTGAGTCAACTTTGGTTTTATCAGAGAAATTTCTTCGTGACTTAGTCCAAGTAATTGCTATGAGATCAGGATGTGGCACTTTTCCAGTCATGTTCCTTGTTGAAATTAATTTTAATAAACTAAGCATTACCGACATTTTATGATGGAGAAGTTGAACTTGGAGAGGATTATTTATGTTTTTGGTGTAACATTTTTATGTATTTTAACAGGAATTTTAATTTAAACCAATGTATTATTGTGACATGGTGGCTTGATGACAGCTGCCATGACTGCCTTTATAGATTTATTTTTTTAATTTGAAAAAGTCTATCCTAAATAATGTAATTTCTGCAGCTTGATACTTACTACTTTTGTCTGTTTTTATTATTTTTCATTCAATTGTGAAAATTTTGTGCGGCGACCACGCCTGTCTCAAACTCTGATGAAGGAGTAAATGAAGAACCGCCATGAGAATGAGACGATAAAAATATAATATAATTAAAAAAAAAACTCTATAATGTGTAGCGTCCAATATTCTTTGTACACTTTTCATTCAAGCCGGCCTATTCACGCCTAAAAGAGGACAAAGCGTTTTTTGTGATATATTTACAAGATTATGAAATATTCAAAAACAAGAAAAATGATTTGAAGACATTAAATGTCTATTTTTGAAATAGTATTTGTCGGTATTTGGATATTGCTCTGTTAACACTATTTTTAAAGTTTTTACATGACACTTATTGTCATTATGACGACAAAAAACAGAAAATGATCTAGCAAAAATTCAATTATAAACTGAAAAAAATGTTTCAATAATATTAAACAAAAAATGAGGACAAAATAAGATTTATCGTCGACGTTTATAAATACACAGTCATGAATTGTTTTCGAATACTTCAAAGTAAGGCTTTATTAGTCGGTCGGACTACACAGCCTTGCATAAATTTGGCCAGTAAGCGATTTAGAAAGCCCTCGCCATGTGATGTCTGCTTGCTCCCGCCTGATAAAAAACCCGTAAGTAAACGGGTATTTAATTAGATAATAAAATATTTAGTTCAAAACTGAATTAACTACACCCAGGCTTAGGTTTAAATTTGTATCACTACATAGTATAAAACAAAGTCGCTTTCTGTGTCCCTATGTATGCTTAAATCTTTAAAACTACGCAACGGATTTTGATGCGGCTTTTTTTAATAGATAGAGTGATTGAAGAGGAAGGTTTATATGTATGATAACATCCATTAAATAGTGGAGACAAAAACATTGAGGTTTCTAATGTGATGTAAATAATTACATTTAACGCGTGCCGGCCACGAGCAGTAATGAATAAATCAAAACTGCTGGATCGATTTTAATCATTTTTTTAGTGAATGACATAGGCTATAATTATATTTTATACCAGTGCGAAGCCGGAGCGGGCCGCTAGTATACTTATAAAATTAAGTAACCATTATTTTATTGTTGTTCCTGAGTTACACATTACTTGAAAGCATTTACATAATTGCTAGACTTGACATATAGCCTATCAGTTATTGTAATCATAAACTGCTATATCAATGTTTTATAAAGATCAATTGAACTTCTTGTGCTAGCTCTACTCTTGACAACATAATTTTTTTTTACTACTGCAAGGGTGTCAAAAAAGACCAGCTCGTCTGACCCTGTCTTTTTCTTCTTATCGAGTGGTTAGTGGCTAACCTAGTGTCAGAATTGTTTAGGTCGCCCGTATAGACTTTTGACTTGATTTATCGACTGTCATCAAGTTGATAACAGCAGGGACCGACTTTTTACGTGCCCTCCGAAGCACGGAAACGCTCAATTGAAATACCACTAAGCGATCACCCATCTAGTGACTGACCGTTTACCGATCAGTGAGCGCACCCGACTAAGATTGTCACAATGTCTGACCCTGTGAAAGGAGAAAGGCGATTAGGAAATAGGACTAAAATTGGGCTTCTGAAGCTTACAATTATCTAGAGATATTCCTCCTTGACCTAAATATTTTCTGCGAAGATAGTGATTCCCTAGTTGCGATCCATTCATACCAAAATTATGCAAATAATTTATTAGTCTAGAGGATATGAATTAAAATTACATCGGTATTGTCTTTGTTGTTTATTGAAACTGAATTTAACTAGATGGCTACTGATTATTAAACTATTCTTCAGTGTTTCGACCTTAGCAAAGTCTTGGTGATGCGTGGAGGTCCGTGTCATATGAAAATGATCAGATCTTTTCTCTACACGCACTATTGGCCGAGGGAACCAAGCGTCGTCGGTCTCTGGATGTGTTTAAACTGTCCCTATTTGGATGTCCTTACAGAGAAGTATTCACGTACAGGTAAATATTTATACCTATTCTTCTTTTGTTCTCTATTCATTAATATTTTTGTGATTTTTATCAAGTTGATGATGAATAATTATTAACTATTGGTTCCTTGTGGCCATCACACTTCCGTAGAATGAGGATAGTTTTACATTTTGTTTTTCTTAAATAGAAGTCATCATCGCTATTCTAACGGTAATTCTCGGTTGCATTTGAAGGATCTTCGAGCTCAGGGTCCGTTATATTTTCTTAAATAAAAGTGTATTTGTCAACGTTTTAGCGCAGCGGTAGCATACCTGCCTTAAGCGCCACAGGTCGCGGGTTCGGTTCCCGCTGGGAACAGATGTTTGTGTTGACCATACAGGCATGTTTTCCGCTCTGGGTGTGCTTGTCCCTGTTATTGTGTATGCTTTCGACTTCCCGACACAGAATATAACTATCCTAATGGGAGCCGTTAAGTGTGTAGCGTATATGTAAGATTATGTATGTTCAATTTCAGGTGACCGCCTATTAGCATTTGAATTCATAGAGCGTACGAAAGAAAGAAAGCTGGTTGGTATAAGCGTTGCCAATAAGACATATCCTTGGAAGGCGAGTGAGCTGGAAGAATGGGCGCACTATACAGCATCCCAACCGGAAAGAAATAGAATGTATTTCATGGCACACTGTCTGAAGAGCCCGAATTTATTTAATAAATATCACGTCAGCTATATTTATGACGTGAGTCTTAGATTTTCTTTATAGTACAATATCATTAAGAACTGCCTGCAGGATGGATAGCAGTTCCCGTAGCCTGTTCACTTGTAGCAGCGGAGCTATCACCAGGTGTCACCAATAAGTGTGTGTGAGGAATAAGAGGAAGCGGAGAAAATGAAGATAGAAAAGGGCTGGAAGTTTGGGTTGGATATAGAGCCATTATTTGTACCTAAAACAGTATAAAACTCTGCAAAATATTCTTATAATTATAGGCTCAGGGATAAAAAGAACCTAATCTAAATAATATTATAAATGTGAAAGGTTGGATGGATGGATGTTTCTTTCACGCACTTTTTCCCAATGTCGGGATGTGATCGCCCGCTGTTGGGATAACCTCTGTCACAGCAGAGATTATTCCACCAGTGCAATCAGTCATACTGATGGTAGGTCTTTTGTTGCAAGAAGCCGGCTAGGTAGGTACCACCGCAGTGTCCAATATTCTGCCGGCAAATAGTAGTGCTTAGACATTACTGTATTCTTGTTTGAAGGGTTTATTAATGGTGTTGTAAAAACTCATAGGCTACGGCAACTACTTACCTTAAGGTGGGCTGCCAACTTGTAAATTGAAAATATAACATATTTCTTTACAGGTGGAGGTTCTAGGAACAGCATCAGAAGTAGCCGGACAAGGTGTCGCTACTCTTTTGTTACGTACAGCTCTCGGTCACGCTGAAGAGCTCAGACATCCACTCGTGCAAGTAATAGCTGTTAGTAATTATACGTAAGTAATACTTACTAATATTATAAATGTGAAAATAACTCTGTCTCTCTGTCTGTCACGCTTTTATGCCAAAACTACTGAACCGATTTAAATGAAATTTGGTACACAGATAGTTTAGAGCCTGAGAAAGGACATAGAGTACTTTCTAATGCGAAAAAAGAGTTGTAAGGGGTTGAGAGGATAGAGGGGAAAGAGGGGGATAACAAGGTGTATGGAAGTATCGTCATTTTTAGAGCTGAAAGCTTTAAACTTATTTTTTAGGTTGTTGATTCGATATAAATAAATATGACATTGATGTAAATTGGTTCAGCGTTTGTATTAAAATCGTTGTTCACGTGGGTGAAGCCGCTGGCAGAAGCTAGTCGAATTATATACTTATTGATATTCTATATTGTTTTACTAGATTAATAATATCGATTTTTGTCCGCAGAGAAAAAATTTGCGAAGCGTGTGGAATGAAACGGGAATGGTCGATGAATTATAGTGATTTCATAGACGATGCTGGTCAAAGAGTATTCTTCCCGCGACGACCACACCATACCGTCAGCGTTTATACTAAATACTACAATCCTGCGCTGGGCGGTCGCGAACCTTGCAAGCCACCTTTTCTATAGCACTGCTCCTAAAGTCATATATACTACAGAACTACAGTGTAAACACTCAACGTGATTATAAAATGTTATCGTTAATTATAACGAGATTATAAAGATCTATTGTTATCTATAACGAGAATTCATTTGGTTTGCCATATTTATCGTGAAGAAAAAAACAAAAAAATAGTACGATTGTAACGAAGTAGATAAATGTAAAAACTTGAAATAGTTTATCAGAAATGCAAAAAATATTTCTCTTTGAATTAAAAACAGTAAGCTGCTTTTTTTCTCTCGTATTATAGTGAGGGGGCAGCACTGAATTTCAGTTTTCAGGGAGTGTTCGGTCTCGACGGCTTTGTAATGGATTTGTTATATCTTTTGATTTAGTTGACTAAACAGAATTCACGAAAAATTAAATGTAAAAGAATTTGGCACCTAACGTGATTATAAAATTATTTTGAAATATACATAAACAAGTAGTACCTAAACGAATAATACGTATACGATTTATACGTATAAAAAAATATGAAGTTTGAGAATATTCTAGATAATTGCTTATTAGGTTTTTGATAACCATCTAAAACAGTTTACTTTTGAAATGCCACTCAAAATGTAGGTAGTATAAATAATAAATCTTAAAATTTTATTTCTAAGAATACAAAGGTCAAAATATTTTGTAAATTAATATTATAATATAAGAAAATTTCATTTTAAGGCGTGTTTCAAAGACGAAGGAATCTTGTTTGAAACGAAATAACAAAACCTTTCTTTTGCGATGGTGTGGGTGGTTTTATTTAGAGAATTAAGTTAATAATTTAATTATTTTGCTGCGAAATACTTAGGCTTATAGTTATGACGAACGCATAATCATGACACGCAAATTATACTCGAAATTAAACGAGGTATATGCAGAGTTAATAATTTTTATCACTTAATATAATACATTATACTAAATCTATCTATTCATAAATGATATCATGATGAAATATAAATATTATTTTATCTATTGATAGGGTTTGTTTAAGTGGAGTCAAAAATTAAAAATGTTATATTATAGAATGTGAGAACGAGAGACAAAATCTACTCTGTAAGTATAGTGCTCACTTGATTAACACCGTGTCTTTATTAAAAAATGAATTTATAATATTTATATTTTATATTTTTTTTATTTTGTAACAATAAATTAACCAGCAATATGTTTTCAGTTACGAAAGAGTTGTTATAAAGAGTTTACACTAGAGTTCTTTAAACTGAAATATACTTGAACGATTAGTACGTGTATTAGTTTTATTTTGCGAAATAATGTCATGTGTAATTACAGAATATTGATGGGCAACAGTCTCTAAACTGTAGAGTTTCATTAGATAAGTGAAACTGCGAAAGGTCCAAACTACTATTATAAGGGTCTCCATCTCTCTTTCCATATATCCCGTCGGAAGGCACTCCTGTGACACCACTATAGTTGTACGTATCGATATGTGATATCTAAGGCCACAATCAGGCAGACTGTACGCATGTTTGCATTACGAAGTCAAATAAAAAGAGATAAAATGAGTTCGATAAAAAAAAATTAAATGTTTTTAAGGAAACAAGGAGCTGTTACCCTTTTAACTTTGTTTTTTTAAAGCTTTTGTGGCAGTTTGCAGTTAACTAGCTCTGCCTGCGGCTTCGATCTCATAATCTACATAGTTTTTGTATTTCTTTGTAAGTACTGTATTGTGATGTTATAAGAATTTTACATCCGATCAACCACATAAACAAACAAACAAACTTATCGTTTTATAATATTGGTGTAGATGAATAAATTGTGGTTAAATATTTTTCAAAGTGAATCTACGAGACATCGGTGTCCTTAAAATATATCAAAACCTTGGTTTAGTTAAGTAGATAATTAGTAATAGAACATAAATACAGATTTAAAGAAAATATGTACATTTATTACAAACATAACAAAGTTACAAAAATCGTAAATGATAAGCTTTCATCTTTTGACCTTTACAAAATCTTAATCTATAAGATAAGGTATATAAATTAGTAATTTTCAAAGATATGTGCATAACGATACTTTAATTTCAAATGAATAAGTGACCATGCTATGTAATTGTAATTTGTGACTTTATCATCTATATAAGCAATGCTGAACTATAAATAGAAGCGAATAACGATGCCTTACACAATAGTCTAGATTTAGTTTTAAAAAAGAAAACTTCAAACGACCTTAAAATCGTTACAGCGTCGTCCTATTTGTTCCGGCAGCTGAGCAAAAAGAAAAGGTGCTAAACTTTTTGCTATTAAAATCTATTTATTTTATAAATTCACTGTGAAATTGGTTTCTAAGTTTTATAATGCAAGACATTTTTGTTTTAGATGATGACAATGGTGCTTTTTATTAAAAATATTATTTATAATATTCTGTTAAAAATGCAATGTGTGTGGGGGTACCATTCGGTTTAATGAAACTAAATAAATAATATAAAAATCTAAAGGAGATACAAAACCGGAAAGTGTAGTGGAGTGAGTAGTGAGTAGTGTAGTGTAGTGTAGTGGAAATTAACAGTAAAATAAAGTACAATTTCTAATGATACTATCTTCAATATAACTAGAATATAACAATTCAGTACCAAACAATAATCATAACAACCTTAATAATTATAAATTATATAACTATGGCCCTTATGGATTATATGCGTTAGTTCTTTTTATATCCCCAATGCGAGCCGCCTTGTTTGCCACCCTTACTTCCGTGTTGGGTGAAGTGCTGGTGATGATCTTCATGACCACTGCGTCCCTTATGGCCCTTGTGATCAGCGTCTAGATGGCCTTTGTTACTGAAAAATTATATCAAATATTTAGAATTTGAATCCTCAATAGCTGAATGGTTAAACGGCCACTCTGTTAACGCGAGAGTTGCGGGTTCGATTCTGACCCTCTTGGGCTATTGTCATAGTCACTACTAGCGCAAACTACGAGCTTATATGGAGGGGTAGTAAGAGTATTAGTAATTTATTGATAACGCATAGCTAATTTCTTAAAAAAAAAATTAATACGTTATAAAAACCTCTGTCAGTGGAACGACGAATAAAACAAGACCTTATTTGCTAAAATCAATGAAATCATTTAGGCTACAGAGCATATACGTCCATAAACTTGAAATACCTCTCCTCAGTTTCTTGAGGCAATTCCATAAAAAGGTTTACATTTCTAAAATAATATCATTTAATTAAATTTGCTTGTAGAGTCGTTGAGGTATTTTGATGCTAAAAATGACAAAAAGGTTCTATTTTTTATAAAGACTAGCTGCGACTGTGGCTCCGCTCAGGTGGTGTACCGATTTTTCTTTATACAGGGAATCCTTATTGTTTTTCTAAAATTAAAATAGCTTACGTTACTTCGTGCAACATCAGCTATCTGTTAGTGAAAGTTCCATTAAAATCGGTCGAGCCGTTTCAAAGCTATACAAACACAGACAGACAGACAAACTTTTTAAAAATTGTTTTTTATGTAAGTACCGTATGTATGTACTTTTATATGCATTTAGTGAAAAGCTGTTAATTTGGAATTACAAACAGACACTTCAATTTTATATTTCAATATAGATATAATAAACGATAAGATTACCTGTAGCCCTTCTTGCCGTGCTCGAGGATGTCGTGTCCAGCGTTGACGTGGTGCACCTTCTTTTTGCCACTCTCGTTGCTGGCGTGCTTAGCGTTGAACTTTCCGTAGCGATGGTGCTCGCCACCTTTGTGGAAGTCGTCGTAGAATTTGTGCTCTTTGTGGAATTCATCCTTGTGGTATTTGTTGTGGAATCCTGAAATGTTAAATTTTTTGAGCGGGTAGGAGATATTCAATTTTGTAGATACTAAATAGTAATCACCAAGTAGCCAGTTTCATATTTGTCTACAGTTGCCAGATTAATTGATGTTTATGGTTATTGCTCGACTCAATTTTTTTTTGCTGACGGATAGGAAATCTGCCAAACAATCAAATGATAGGTTCCTATAGAATAAGTTTCTTTTTAAATATTTTAACATTGAACTACACTATTGGGATATCTACACACACAAAACACAGTTTCAGTTACCACACTCATCCGGAACCGCTTGACCGATTATGATGAAATTTTTTTGTATATATTCAGTAGGCCTGAGAATAGGTTGTTATCTATTTTGTATACCACTAAGTGATAAAAGTGGTACATCCCAAATTTTTATTTTTTATTTTTGCTAACATTTTGTAATTTCATTTTTTATGATGTGGCATTAAAATTAAAAATACATAAAACCAAAAATGTTCACCATTGTACAATCCACCCCTATTTTTAATAGCAATATTAGTAGTACATGTATGATACCGACTTTACGTGTTCGATTTAAGATTATTAGCGAAACTAATTTTTATTTCTGTCAGTTAGGTAGCCATGGTTGTCTTGGTGGATTTACTGAACCCCTGACCGAGATCGTTGAGTATAAAGCGTTCATTTTCCATTCAAAATCAAAATCAAATATTTTAATTCAACGTAAAAAGTATTACACTTATTTGTTGAACCTCAGTATCTACCACCGGTTCCAAGATTACAATTCTACCCGAGAAGAGCCGGCGAAACAAAATCAGTGGGTGTTTTTTTTCAATATACATATATATCTATTTACATTTTACAGTTAAAAAATGAACGATACTTAACGGTCATTTGCAATAATTGTTACCAAATTACATTGTAAATATATACGAAGGAATTAACAATGCATGCTATGGAATTTCAATCTAAAATTCATTAAATGTACATTACATTCTTACATAAAGTGATGCAACACTGTGACCGACTGGCTTTGAATAGATCGATTGTGTCTCAACACGTCCGTCATCACGATTGTTCGAGGAAATAATAAAAGTTTTGCGGCAAGGTGAAAGTGTTGCTCGTTAAGATTAGTTACATAAAATTATTCACTATTGATAATTTGACCTCATCGTAATTTAAATAAAATTATTTACGCTATGCTCTCTATTAATAAATAACTTTTTTGTAACTTTCTTTAAATATTTCTATTGGCGGAATGAATCATGTAAGGGCATTTCATCATTGAATAAATGTACGCTTTTCTTACTCGTAATAAATGTTTCCTTAAAAACATTGCTAAAACTTTCTATAAAAAAAACAAATTTTATATAAAAAAATACGGACCTCAAAACTAAAATACGTTAGGTAAAATATCGGCACAACAGGCAACGACTTCTAAAAAAAAAATTCGTATTTAATTTTGAATTTGGTACTTTTTGTAAAAATAATTTTTATCTTATAATTTTTCGTTACGAAATAGCTTGACGCCCATAATATTAAAGTTCCTAATTGTATCGCAACTCGTGAAATATTTTATAGTATTAAAGTTTTAAGATTTCGATTTCTTCCAGGTGATGGGCATCCGATTGAAAATTTTTCAATATCTGAATGAAATAGACATCATCACGATACAAATGCAACAAAATCGGTTAAATTTTATACATCATCCTTGAAAAAACATACTATATAGCAATGCTTGTTTCGAGGCATAACTAATATTCCTATTGCCCCTCCAAATAAGCTCGAAGCTTGCGCTAGGAGTGGGTACGACAATAGCCCAAGGGGATCGGGATCGAACCCTCGACTCTCGCGTTAACGGAACGAAGTCGGCCCTTCTACCGTTGAGCTATTGAGGCTTCAATTATATTTAATTTAATAATTAATTATAAAATACCTTTGGTCTTGTGCCCTTTCTTGTGACCCTTTTTCTCTCCGAAGTGCGCTCCCCTGGAACCGTATGCCTCTTCCTCGTGATCACCCTTATGGCTGGCCTCGTCGTGGAACTTCTTCTTCTTACCTGCAGCTTCTTCATATTCATTGCGATGGTTCTCATCAAGTCTGAAGCCCTTAGCCCCCTTGTCTAGGTAGTGGTCGGAATTCGAGCCTTTGGTTGTCTGGAATTGGTTAAGACAGGATTACATAGTTGTTCGTTTCTAAGTTTTCTTCTTCGTCATATCACCAAATATTATTTTTAAAATCATGCCTTACAATAATTTAAACTTTATTTTGTTAGATAAAAGAAATGAATGTATATTAACACATTTCTAACAAAAAGTATTAGCAATGCAAACTATGTAATTAAATATCTTAAATTTTATTTGATTCAAAGCATTTTTGTTTCTTTCATAATGCATCTTTTGCATTATATTTTAAATTTACATATTTTAACATAGACATACTATATACTATAGACGGCTTTTCCACACGACCAAAATTTTAAACTCGTTGGTGACCCTTCGTAAATTCAACACCAATGCAACGTTATGTAGCAAGCTAGTATATATTAAGTGTAGATAATAAAAATGCTATCTATGGGCAGTTGCTTATCGCGTAAGATATAATTATGTCAAATGAATATAAATGTACATGCACATAGGCCGTGGGAGTACACAACATTTGGCTTAGGTGAGGGCAATAAGACATATTTATATAGTTATTAGTTAAGTTGGGCCTATGGGTCGGCTCGGCAAGTGAAGTACCTACTATCCTCTCATTAAAAATCGGCGTAGGAGGTACCTAACAGTATCAGAAGGTGCTCTTGCGTTTCGTGCGATGAGTGAGAGCGACGGAGGCCAAATCCGTCACCTCCTCTGCTCCCTTCCTTTTTTCCCTTTTCCATTGAGTAGTTACAAAAATGAACAAGATCCGAATTCTCGTCAAGGCCGAGGCAAATCTACTGAAGAATTTAATTAAATTTGTACAATAGGTTTCTTTTTAAGTAAGAAACGATGTCGCAAAATTCATTTCCTAAGTCTGTAAAATAAGTAATGTGTGAAAAAATTGGTTTTTTTGATACTGGATTCTGTGGAAATAGTTCTTCAGCTTTGTTATCTTATTTAATGAAGTATTAATTGTTTAAAAAAAACGAAAACTATACCAATAACTAAGAAATATAAAAATATAAGAGATCTATATGGCTCAGCGCCAGAATGTTATGCTTTTAATGACATTTGCGATTTGACTTGCCCAGTTGGAAACAAACTATCGGACGCGACATAGCTGCTACTGATAGAAATCTCACGCGGCCGGTCGGCCCATGCGTTAGGGCGCAACCCCACCGCTGCGCTCCGAAAGCCTATCTGTGTCTAACAACGCTTTCCAAGAAAATGTATGTCATATCGTCCACTGCAACCTTTGAACAAGCTACGTAGGAATGCAAAATTAATATCATCACTGCTAGACGCGTTATTTGTTAAAATATGCTATGCACGTGGTACAAGAAAGCGTACTTAGCTTTAGTGCGGAAGATGGGAAGGGCAGAGGTTACGATGGTGGCGTAAGAATCGAAACTGTGGTGAACATGTGGTGTAAATAGCCGTGGACTAATATTCGACTATAGTTTGTGCTGCAGTGGAAACGAGGTTGTCAAACAAAAACAAACCTATGCCGCTAAAATGCATCGCATCGTGAATGTGTGCTGCAGTGGGCCAGCGACTTTATGATGTCTAGTGATGTTGAAGTTTTATTCGATTTTGTAACAGCTGCTACCTGTTGTGTAGTGACAAAGTACAGCTCGGACACGGCGTTCAGACGTGTCTTCTACTTATAGAAACATCCAGCCAGACATTCGTTGAACGTCTGCGGATCCAAGGTCACATACGCGACTCTTATCTGATAGCTTGTAAAATTGTACGTAATTTTATTAGCTGGATTCAGCTTAACTAACCTATGTCTGTCACTCACATGCTTTAAATAAATAAACGCTACATACTTAATCCCCATTAAGATAGTTATATCCTGTGTCTGGAAAAATACACAATAAGGACAAACACATCGAGACCGGAAAATATACCTGTACGGTCAATACAAAAACTTGCTCCGAGCGGGAATCGAAACCGCGACCTGTGGCGCTTAAGGCTTGCTATCGCTGCCCCATAGCTCAATGCCGTCAAGAGTCCTTATCCGATAAGTTACGGCGCTGTAGTTTCTATGTTTTGTGTGCATATTTGCATAAGATAGAATTTAATAACGTTTTGTGCGTAAAGCGTACAGTCATTCATTATTATAATCGAAAGCGTTACTAAGTAACCAACTTATTAGAAATACGTCACGTCATTGTTTTCCTAAGACTATTAGAGTATTATTATAAAGTGACGTCATTATATTCTGTTATTAATATTATAAAGGTGATTAAGATTATAAATGTGAAAGTTTTGAGGTTTGTTACTCAAATACTGACGTTGAGTGTGCAGCGTTTATTTATTTATTTACTCAAAAACCGCTGCTTGGATTTGAATGAAATTGAGCACACAGATAGCTTATTCTCTTTATTAGTAGATAGGATCCCGGAAAATGTGCAGTTCCCGTGGTGTTATCAAAAAACGTACAACAGGGCATATTACTGATTATATTATATAACTGGTTTCAACTGTTTGATATAGTTAGTACTTATGAAAACACAATTGCAATGCGTTTTGAGGACTGTTAGTGTGTTAAGTCGATAAATTAAATTCTGAAAAAATTGAGGATTTAGAACATTAAAATAATTATCAACCACAATTATTTTAAAGATTAGGTCAACATATTTTAGATAAATAAGTTTTCTCATAAATTTGCTTTTACATATTATTTTTAAAAAATACTATGACATTACCAACTTATTTTTGCGGTTTATTTTAATTCGTTAATAATAATAATTTTAATATAAAGTTCCGAAGATTTCTTCCTCATCAAGCTGCGGAAACCTTTAGTTTCAACTATGCGTGTTATTATTATTATGTTGCAAGCTTGTCTATACTTCTATAGTATATAGTAAACTTATGAAACTGACGAATGCTGTTAAAGTCAGGTAGTTGTTATTTTTTCAAACACAGCAATTTTAATAATTCATTATTAATATACATCTCGAAAATGACACCTTTAATTTATTTATGAAAAGCTGGTGGTTGTAACACAGGTTTTTCCAAAATACCTACCATAGCCACCTGCGATTCACTACTACAATTTTTTACTAATAAAGTTATTATCATTATTAACAAATTTTTTGTTGCGTTAATTAAATCACACAACTTGTTCATCACACAATCTGTTCTCGACCTTCAACAAGGGTCAAGATTAAAACGAAACAATAGAAATATACATTATTTATGATGTGAAGATAAATATTATAAGAAAAATTTACATAAGGAAGTAATATTTTACATTAAAAATTTTATGCAACGGAATATGAAAACGTTTTTAATTGATGTCTTACAGCCCAAACTTTTAAAGATATTATTTTATGTCCAGTACAAAAAGAAGGAGCTATTAATCAGTTATCACATTAAGAACTCTAAGAGAGATAGAACAAAATTATTATATATTAATAATAATATTATATATTATTAATTATATTAATAATCACCAGCATATTACCAGCTATTATTCCATCCGTATTATTTCTATGTACCTACAAAACACTTCTTCAAAATTAGATGTTCAAAGTCATGTATTGTTTATTAATTAATACGAGATACGAAATTATTTAACATACGTTAAGATAAACGATGGGTGAAACTTGTGCTGAGGAAATTATAAAAAAAATACATTATACTTTTCTTTGGATTATACGGCACTATTATTTAAAAAAAGTTGTATTTAGTTAAAAGCTAAACTAGTTAATTTGAAATTACAAACAGACCCTTCAATTTATTTTGTTGTATAGATATGAAGTATAGATTTATGCGAAACTGTTTCATTTGATGCCTGTTATGATCCATACCTCCCTGATATGATCCCGGTTTTAGTTATAAAGTATCTGGACAGATACCGGGATTATGTAATCTTCTTTTTTCTAGTATTACTCTAGTATTTTGCCAAGGGTCTGCTTATTACTCTTAGCCAGATTTGACAGGCCACTAGTTTATATATCCATCTGACCTCTGCAACCGCAAGGGCAAACCAGTAAGTCACTGGATAAGAGCAAATTATCTATCAAGAGCTTATTATCAGATGGTTATTTATGATAACAGCCGGGACCGTTTGATTAACGAGTTCTCCGAGACACGGTGGGGAGACACAAGAACAAAAGCCCAGACCGAAAAAGATATTTATAAAAAACATCTGCCCTGAGCGGGAATCGAACCCTCGACCATCGAGGCTCAAAGCAGGCTCGCTACCAGCACGCCACAGCGGTCGGTCAAAATTATTATATATAATATTAATAGTATTTAAAATATTTAAAAAGTTACTAACAGAAAAGAGGGTAAATCAAATTTTATTAAGTTTTTTAAAATATTTTCGTTGGCTTTCTATCTTATGAAATACTAGCGGCCCGCTCCGGCTTCGTGCGGGTATAAAAACAATCACTGAAAAAATGATTAAAATCGATTCAGTAGTTTTGATTTATTCATTACTGCCCGTAGGCCGCACGCGTTAAATGTAATTATTTACGACATCACATTAGGAACCTCAAAAATAACAGTTTTTTTTTTTCTCCACATATAAACCTTCCTCTTCAATCACTCTATCTATTAAAAAATCGCATCAAAATCCGTTGCGTAGTTTTAAAGATTTAAGCATACATAGGGACAGAGAAAGCGACTTTGTTTTATACTATGTAGTGATATTGAGTTGAGTATGCAACAGAACCATGCGGTATTTTTTCAGAATCTACCCCCAATTTTTTCCAAGATCCTATGCTAATTTACACTTTAAGATTAATTAAGACTAATTTGTAAAATAGAAATCTACGAATTTTACAGAATTTTGTTAGTAACTAAGTAATGATTTTTTTATTTTTAACTTTTAGAGATTTAATAAAATACCTTTCCGCCATGCTCCCCGTAGTGATTTCCATGATGCTGATGACCGCCACCCTTAGCATAACCATGAGAATGAGGATGGTGATTCTCATGATGGTGTCCAGCCGCCGGCGATAAATCATCAGCCGCTTGGAGTGGTACTGCAGGTAATGCCGCAAATGCTACAGGTTGCGCGGCATCCGGCACAGGCACGGGGGCCAAGTTGACAGGCTGATTCGGAACAGCAAAGTTAGATACAACTGGTGCAGCAACCTGGACAGGATCAGAAGCAACGGGGACACCAAAATTAACGGGAACAGCATTCACATCACCAATGAAACTTCGACCTTGTGGTGCTGGAACGTGTACTTTGTGATAATGCTCAGCACTGGCTGCTAACATTTGCTCGTAAGGAGGTGAAGGTAAAGACGCCTCATCGGTGAACTCGTGTACCTCATACTGATGAACTTGACGAGTGTTTCTCACGTGCTCAGCTGAACGTTGGTGCCTGTTTTTCGGTTTATGATCCTGTCCTCTTTTCACCCTCACGTGTTCCTCAAAAGGACCTTCGACATACGCTTCCCGCTTTCTCCTATCATGATCATCATCATAATCCGTATAGTGTTCTTCTAGATCTTCTTCTTCCACACCTGGTACGTCTTCTAACTCAGCGGCCGCGATGGCCGCGAGGGTCAACACCCAGATCGCTGCTCGCATCTCGGACTGAGCTGCTATTCACAGTTTTTTGTTATATACTTAACAGAGCCTTTCACTGTTGGTAAATCGCTACTTTGATATTGCTCGAGAAAAGACGTTACACGACTTTATATTGTGGGGTAAGCAAACATTGTGCAGTGTTTGCGGAGCTACGTTCGTACGGGATAAGCGCGGTGGAACAACTGTGCGCACTCGACGATGAAGAAAGCGTTCATAACCCGATACAAATCGCTTCCCCTCTTAATGATTATTTTCGCGATTTTTCGTCAACTAAAAACATTACATTGGCCGTGAATTTTTATTGATGTATGACGAACTTGATGTAATATACTTGTAACTTAATTTTAAAAGAAGAACTTAATTTTAAGATTAAGAAATATTTACGATTTTTGATACACCTACCGACATGGAAGTTTATTGTTAGTTTAAGATGTTATATAGTTATTTAAATAATGCTAGATACCTTGATCCGCGGAAGCAATCAAAAACTATTCTTAATACCAAAGTTAAATAAAGTATAACACTAATTTACGAATGAGATGCTAAGATCTATGATAACTATAAAATAGTTCATTTTCTAGAATTTACTTTTAAAGGCAGTCTCAGCTCTGTTTAAATTGTGATAAACTTGCCGCCTTTATTTGCATACAATTTTATATTACCTTCTTAAACCGACTTGAAATAGAAGTTAATGAGTTCAGATATTTTTATTTATAGTTAAAATATTTCTCTCCCGATCTCACTTATTTGAACTTTAAAAATATATTTATAATAATATACCTTTTTTTGGCAACGAAAATAAAGTTGTTCAGAGTGATCGTGATTGTTTGCATTCCTTATTTCTATCACGATCACTTGATTGATATATTCATCCAGAACTAGAGAGCTAGTTCTGGATGAATATATTCAATCAAAAAATCAATACAAAACCTGTATAAGATTATTACCGAAGCATAGACTAATAAAAATAACCGAATAAGTGTATTTAGTGAAATTAATCATAACGCTTAGACTTAATTCAAAAACAATTGAATGAATTATATTTATCTTAACAATTTTAGATATTATTTAAATATTAATTTACTATAATTATGACAAGAATGACTTTTATTTAACCGTCGTTGAAAAGGCTATTTCATCGCTTTTCGAATCAATAAATATCAGGTAGTTGTTTATTTAATAATCAAGATTATCTGAATGTTGGATACATAACCAGGAAGAGAGAGAGAGAGAGAAATGATGTGATAAATCATTCTTTATAATAATTATTCTTTGGGCCAGCTGTTTTTGGCAATCTTAAATGTTATACAACCCAATTAAAATTACATATAATTTGCTTTCATTACAGTACCCTAGATATACTCGCATTGTTGCAAGATTAAATCTTACGTCGATTTGAAAATTAATTAACGTTCTTGAAATCGGTTAGGCGCCGAAAAAAAAATCATTTTTAAACATAGAGTAATGAGAAATCGATTAAACTACTTAAACGATATTCCGTAATAATCCTTGACACGAGAATATCGTAATTGCGTTTTGTATTAAAATAAATTGTATTATTGTATACGGTCACGGACTTAGAAATCGAATGAGATTCAACGTCGTCCTACTTTCTCATATCTAAAATAACATTCGAGGGATAGGGATAAAAAATAGTCCAAACGATGGCACGAAGAAATGCTATGCGTTACGCACGATTCGATTTGAGGTATGAAAGAAAAAGTTGATTAAATAACTACATTAAAGACAAAGCGTTTTTGTTTTTGTTTCATTTCAATTCACTCGTAATAATAAACGCAATACACTCAACGGCCCCCATTAGGATAGTTATATCCTGTGTCGGGGTCTGGAAACATACACACTGTCAATGACAAGCACACATAGACCGGAATACATGCCTGCATGGTCAATACATACATCTGTCTCGAGCGGGAATCGAACCCGCGACCTGTGGAGTTCGAGGCAGGTTGACTACCGCTGCACCACAACGTCGTCAAATTTAACGTAATCATCCATATTATTCGATCTTCAAATGATGTCATCAAATCGTTATAAAGCAAATTTTTTCAATTATGGTTCTTGTCGATAAAGAATTGATGTTTAGAATTATATTTTCATTAGAATAGCACTTTCAAGGCGTCGGGATGTGACGACCCCATCGCCCGCTGTTGGGATAACCTCTGTCACAGCAGAGATTATTCCACCAGTGCAATCAGTCACACTGGTGGTAGGTCTTTTGTTGCAAGAGGCCGTCTAGGTAGGTACCACCGCAGTGTCCAATATTCTGCCGCCAAATAGTAGTGCTTAGGCACTACTGTGTTCCGGTTTGAAGGGCATTGTACGCTAGTGAAATTACTGGGCGAACGAGATTTAAGAACTAATATCTCGAGGTTGGCAACGCGTGAGTGGCACCTACTAATGGTGCTTCAAGCGCTCATAGGCTGCGGAAGCCACTTACCATCAGGTGGGCCGTATGCTTGTTTGCCAACTTCTAACATAAAAAAAAAAAAAAAAAAAAAACGTAAATGTTAATATGACCCGGAAAACTCTGAAAATCAGCGCAAAGTAATAGTACCAGTACTGTTGCGTTTCTCGTGAGGAGTTAGAGCGCTGGGAACCCAATCTTGCAACCCCTCTATTCTCTCCTTTTCCTTCTCTTCCCTTCCCTCTTTTCCAACTAAGTAGTTGTTTTATGCACTTGTACTGTGTTGTCCGTCCGTCCGTCTGTCTGTCCGTCTGTCTGTCCGTCTGTCCGTCCGTCTGTCCGTCCGTCTGTCCGTCCGTCCGTATGTCACAGTCATTTTACAAGGAGACTAATGGCGCTATCTATACGAAATTTAGTAAACAGGCGTATTCTTTGAACCGCTACACGATTTTGTAATAAAACCTTAAAATATATAAAACTAGGGGAGCAGTCCATACATGTAACTGAGAATTTAAAAAAAAATATTTCAATCTATGGTGACGTATGATATATCTTTGGATAGGTATTTTAAAATGATAAGGAGGTTTGATAATGACTTTTTTCATTACGTCAGTAGTTGTTGAGATATTAGCTTCTAAAGTCATAAAAATAGTGTCCCCCTCTAACTTTTGAACTAGTATAGTATTTAAAATTTTGGAAAAATTTGAGCTTGTAGAACTCCAAATCAACTTTCATCCACATTTGGTTTGAAGAAGATAGGTCAACAAACTTTAGAGATATATAAGTTATTCCCATAACTTTGTTTTTCATATTACTCTCAATTATTACTATGAATTTACCAACTTATTTTGCGGTCAATTTTAATTCTTTATTAGTTTTAAAGTCCTTAAGATACTTCATCATCAAGCTGCGTCCAGGACGTTTCGACTGTGCGTGGTCTACAACGCACTTGACTGATAATTTTTAAATTTTAATTTTTAGTCACTACATCGTGGAAGTTTAATAACAAACTAAACTTCTATTTGACCTTAAAAAGTCTTATTATAATTAAAACAGCAGGAAACAAAAGATAGAATATAAAAATTCATCGTTTATTATGTGAAGATAAATATTATAATGAACAAGACAATCAACGCTATATTATTTTAAGACATTACTCAATTAAAGTCTTAATTTACTGTATACGCTTAAAAAAAAATTGACATAGCATGTTATTATCAAGATTTTAAAAAATAACTGTTTGACCAGTAAATAAGCACGCTTCTGGTCTAAGCAATTTTGGTCAAATGGAGACAAATGCGTGTGGCCAATTTAAGTAGCAGTTTTTTTTTAAACTCAATCCTTGAAGGGTTAACCCTTAACCATTAAATTCTTTCAATATTAGGATTCATCATCATCTTCATTTCAGCCAAAAGACGTCCACTGCTGGACATAGGTCTCCCCCAAAGCCACAATGACCGGACCTGCGCCACCCGCATCCAGCGGACTCCCGCGACCTTATTGCTATTACCTATTGCTTGGAGAACCGATGGCCGTTGGGGCGAAAAGGTTCTCGAGTGGCGACCACGTACCGGAAGGCCCAGCGTGGGCAGGCCCCCCACAAGGTGGACTGATGACCTGGTATATTAGGATTGCTAATAAAGAATACAGAACAATTTTCAATTTGTATATTTCACTCATTAAGTAAACAAATCTATACACTTAAAGCAACAAGTGCTTAATAATATGTTTATATTTCTCATTAGTATTGTAAAGTTAAACTTACATCCAGTATTTCTTAGTTAGAAAAGATTATTAGAAGTAACATTTTTTTTAGAATGACGTTAAAGAAAAGTTTCGTTTTTTTTCTGATTGGCTGAGGTGGCCGAGAAAAAGGGACAACCTTTATGGAGGCTCAAAGTTGATTTCGTCGATAGATTGCCTCCTGCGAGGCTGAACCACGGTTATGGACATCATCGGTAATGGAGGCGAATCTCCGAGCGCATTCTAATCGAGGGACTCACCCGACGGTGTGAGCGCGTCGCGACGTGCGAAACAAGGGACCTCGTCTTCACCAGCGAGGACGTCGTTATGTGCTGCTGTGTAAGGAGCATTAGCTAACGTAAGCCTATCGTCAGGGTCTTGCAGGACGTGCTTAGGACGCCTGACTTTAGTTGGTCTGTCATCTCTGTCTGTATAAATACTAGCCTGTCTGAACAGAGGATTCGGATGAATAAAATTATTTCAATCAATGCTACTTCTGGTATTCTCTTTGATCAGAGGTTGTTGTCTATACAAATTTAGATAAACAAAAAAAGTTTTAATTTATTTTATTCGATGGAAGTACTCACATTAAATTTTCTTATTATATAAAGTGATAAATTGTTTTGATTATAACTTTTCCAAATTTATACTTACATTATAATTTTCTACAATATTTACAGTAGCATATCTATAAATAATTTTATGTCCCATAATTATTTAAAAAACCCATAGATCTTATATATAGCTTCCAATATAAATACTGATTTGTTTGCTATTAATAAAACATAATAATAATTAAAACTTAATAATAGACATTTAACCATCAAATCAAACATAATAGACATTTTTATTTTCGTTATATAAAAAATACGTGTAATATTGAGTTCAATAACTATTATTGCATACATGTTATATATCCGGGCTTGCTTTATCGAAAAACAAATGTTCTAGCTTTTAATTTTTAGGTTTAAAGTATCAGAAAGAGTATTTAGAGACCCCACCCGGCCACGCGTTTCGGGGGCTCACCTATACTTCGTTGAATTGTTATACTTATCCCTAGATATATGGATACCCTTTCCTGGTTTTATTTTATTTAGAGAATCGATTAAATAGTAACAAATGACAGACATTAAATGTTCGACATTATTAGTTTGTATTAAAATAGTATAAATGTGCATATATTTTAGCTTTCTGCACTCCTTCGCATATACTCTTTAACCCTTATAAAAACGCGGGCATATATGCATTATTTTTAAATGGTTATTGCCTGCACCTAGACAAAACATTGTTATAGTTATTAAAATTTCAAATTTTAATAAAAATTGCGAAAAGGCATGAACATTTTTTCACAAACAAAAACTGCTAGACAATTTTGACATTAGCTTAGAGTCTCAGGGTTTGAGATGACATGTATTGATTAGGAAGATTTTGTCAAAAATTAAACATAACAGTATTATAAGTACAATAAATTAGTAATATTGACAAGTCTAGCATTTCCATAGCCAATCGTAGTATACTCGTACTTAACTAATAAAAAAAATCCAAGTTTAAGGGAAGTATGCTAACTGGCCCAGTACTCCACGGGCTTAAAAAAGTGTACAAAGCTATCTCTTCACGTAGTAATATATAGATAAGAATAATTGTGATCTGTGACTATCCAATAGTAGGGAGAAAGTTCAAATAATAATAAAGTAAAAACCATGAGAATCATCGCCTCAACAAATGGATCATTGACCGGTGCGAAGCAATTTTTACGCACATCAGACACGCTTTATAGAACTCTCTAAGCTATTTCTGTCAATAATAAGTTATGATCCGTATTGACATTATAAAGATTTGTACGCGATAATCTCAGCAAGCCAAAGTGCGATTTGAGAAAATCTAGCGTTATTCGGCATGTATTGAATTGACGAAAGACAGTGGCGTAACTATACCATCTGAAGCCCGTGGGATATGGTTTAGTTGATTCTCTCTCTTGTTGTGGTATTTGCTCCCTTATGTCATTATGGACGACAATTTTACTGAGAGAAATATTTTTATTTAAAGATTTTGTATCTGGTTGGACATCGCTAATATAAATATATAAATAATCTAAAAATGACCGTCTTTAATTCTTTCTGCCCTTACGGCTACAGATGGCTAGAGAAGGGGGTCCATGACATTTTGCCGGCTTCTTTACTGTTACGTCATTGGTTACATTGTTACAGGCCACTACTACATTACAGCAGTAAGTTTAAGCGTCAAAAAAACTGAAAAACTGTGTCGATTTGGTTATGAATTAATCTTATATAATGGGAGTGCGAGGTGAAATCGCAGGCCAGAAACTAACATTATTTAATATAGTAAATTAAATTTTAATTTTGTTTCATTTCCGCTCTTTTATTGGAGTTAAACTCATATTTTTATCGAATTTGAATTTACTTTCAAATCAAAATTAGGCACTGCAATGCATGCCGGGAACACATAGTATTATATAAAAAAGTTTTATCAAAAGATATTTTCGTTAAACATATGGGTATTTTTTAAATGTTATTATATCTATTTTATAATTTTTGTTGGTTTTATACTAATTTATGGTATTGTGGTTTGTGATTAACTAAGTTAAACAAACAACTTAATTGGCATTATGTCAAATTAATAACGCAAAAAATACTAATAATTTAATTTATTTTTGTATTAACTTAATCTATAATTTCAGATTTTATATACATCATTTGGTATTTAGATACAGTTTATATAAATAATAATTAAATAATATAACTTAATCATGGTGGACCTTCACAATTCCGTGTTATTGCTGTGATGAGATTAAGTATTAGTATTACAATGTAATCATGTTTTCTTTATTGCTTAGCTAATCACGCCAGGGGTCAATTTCACCATATAAAATTTTAATCTTATATATCTGACATGGAATCTGTAATATCTTAATAAGGCTATTACAATAATTATTATTTCAAGTAAATCTTTTTTTACTTAAGCCTTTGTTACTATATTTTATTGAGCTATATACGAAACAGTTCAATGGCCGTTGAAAATTTAATCGACATATAAAACTCCATTGAAACGTTTGTTAATTAGCAGAAGTAGGTCACGATCATGATTTATAAAATTACATAATGACTTATTATTTTGCTATTATTTATTACACGTAATTTATATATATGAATTATGTAACAATTCACTAGTAGAATTTAAAATCGTTCGGTATTAAATTTCAAAATCTTTAAAATAGGCCGATTGATTCTCTTTGAGTCTGTTAATGGCTTTATATTTCCCAAACAGGTGGACTGATATCTGAAAAAAAAGGTCATTTAAAAGTTTACAGCTGTATTTAAAGTCTGTCAAGTTTTTTCCTATTTATGAGTTTTTATTCTGAATTGGTCTGTAATTTTATATATTTTACATTTTTTAAATTTGTAATCAAATTATAAAACAATTAAAATTGTATTAAAGAAGGAAAGGTAATAAAAGGAAACAAAAAAAATTATAAGAATATTATACAATTCTCACAGAAATCTTCAATGATATAATAATAAACATTATTAATATAATTATTCAATATTCGCATTCTTCTATATTATTTGTTTTTATTTGTATATTTTTATTTATAAATCATAATCATTTTGATGGATAAGTAAGCTGTTAATTGCACTGTATATTCCTAGTTATAAAACACTTATTAAAATCTGAGTTGTTTGTTTGATTATTCAATTTAATAGTCAAAAAATTATGTCTTACAAAATCTTGATGTAATGGTACAGAACATTATTAAACTATTTCTTATGTTAGTAAGTCTTTATTAAATGATCGGACACATAAGGCAAAGTATTAGATTCCTTAATTTTCTTCTTCTTATGTAGGGGGCAGCTTTTCTGCTTCACACCAGCTTCAGATTTATTATGTATAGGCTTGTACTGAGCGGATATGGATACACTTTTCTTATTATAAGATATTTTTTGGCAACTTGGCTTAATTTTATCATCTAAGTAAGAAACACTAGCGCTGACAACTGTTCTAGATTGTTCATTTATTAATTTTTGTGTGGCTTCTGGTGACACTTCCAGTTGGCTATGGTGGAGACATGTCGATGTTACCTGAAAGGGTCAAATATTATTATAAGTAAAAACAGTCCAGTGGTTATTGATCAATTAAACTTCAATTTTAACAAAAAGAATGCTGATTCTGAGTTTTTCAATATTTTTATTTTATCATTTTTTTTATTCTTTAGGGACCAAACAGGTTTACACGACTTTGATAAGAATTCATCTTACCAGCGGTGCCCGTGCGTATCTCGCGGCTCGACCTTCCAGCTCGGTGCGGAGGCGC
Source organism: Hestina assimilis (assembly GCA_023373885.1). Lineage (NCBI taxonomy): Eukaryota > Metazoa > Arthropoda > Insecta > Lepidoptera > Nymphalidae > Hestina > Hestina assimilis. The sequence continues at coordinate 16,571,251 of CM041743.1, read as the reverse complement.
CACGCCGCCGCTGCTGCACGCCGTCTCTCTGCCGCCACCGCGCCACCACCGGCACTTTGCCATCTAAAAGAAATAATAAAAGTTGTTAAAGAAATAATAAAATAATAAAATTAACAGAAAATAAATATTATTCTGTTACATTAGCAAATAAATGAAAGTACACATTTTTTGTATTATTTTTAAGACTTTAGTAACAAATACCTGGTAAGAAGTTGCAGAAGTCTTGCTCCCTGTCCTGCACTCCTGAGCATCAGGCACGCAGCTCGCAAGGAAGGTAACGCACCACGCTCTCGTCCCTTGTCTATTGATAGTCGTATGGCTGACGTGTAGTAGTTGAGTGATAAAGGCCAAAGACCTTTAAATGTGAGATGCTTTAATTAGTAATAAGAAACTAATTAATCATAGTATTACAAAGAAAAAAAGATAGTTATAGTCCGATGTAATTGTACTGTACATTATGAAGCGTGATTATAATTAAACCCTTTAAGCCATTTGGCTGTTACTATCTAGACATCTTCTTCTTCTTCTTGCCCTTATCCCACCTAGGTGGGGTCGGCACAGCACGTCTTCTTCTCCCATTCTTTTCTATCATTCATCATCTCTGCACTCACTCCCTTTCTACGCATATCCTCTTCCACACATTTCATCCACGTCTTTTTGGGCGTCCTTTCTTCACACTACCACTCACTTTCAAATCCATCGCTCTTTTGGTCACATGACTTTCATCTCTTCGCATAACATGCCCATACCAGGATAGTCTTCCACTCCTTAATTTTTCAATCACTGGCGCTACTTTCAAATTTCCCCTTATATACTCATTTCGTATTTTGTCCTTCCTTGTTACCCCAGACATCCATCTCAACATTCGCATCTCTGCTACATGCATTCTTCTTCTTCATGTACAGCTTTCATAGCCCAGCACTCCGATCCATACAATACGACAGGTCTTATCACGGTCTTATATATTCTCCCCTTGACCTTGACGGGCATGCGCGGGTCGCAAGCTGTTCCTGAGACCTGTCGCCATTTCATCCAACCAGCGCTTATTCGGCTCGCAACGTCCCGGTCGATATCACCATCGCTTTGCAAGAAGGAGCCGAGGTACCTAAAATCGGAGCAAACTGGTAATTGCACGCCATCTAAGGCAATTGGGGTGAAGCTGGAGAGACCGCCAAAGTCTAAAAACATCTGTTCTGTCTTGGTCCGGCTGATCTTCAGCCCCACGTTCTCCAGCCTCTCCTGCCATCTCAGTAGTCTACTCTGTAACTCAGGCCCCTTCTCGCTAACAAGAACAATGTCATCGGCGAATAGCATACACCAGGGAGCTTCCTCCTGTATGTCTGATGTCACTGCATCCATTACCAGAAGGAACAAGTACGGGCTTAAAGCCGATCCCTGGTGCAAGCCCACAGCCACATTGAACTTGTCAGTATCGCCAGCTACGGACCGTACGTATGTACTTGCTTGACTGTACATAGCTCGAATAAGTTGCTGGTACTTCCCTGGCACTCCTTTCACTTTCAGTGTCCACCACAGAACCTCTCGGAGGACTCTAGACATAATATATTATTTATTAAATATATATTATGAATAGTAATTGAAACATATTCAGAACAAGGTATAAAAATTTGGTTGGTATGGTTTTTATAAATCTGATCAATAGTACTCACGTAAATAGAAAACGTAATGTAGAATAAAATATATGCGATAAAAATCGGCATCAGCATCCTCAACCAAAAATTTGAAAAAAAAAAATATCTTCAGGAAAATTTGGTTTTGAAAGGTACCTTAAGACACTGAATGAAGCAGGTAGAAAGGTCTACTTCTTCTGCCTGCAGGTAAACTTTCTTTTTCTTCTGTTGTTTCTACTCTAAACATAATTGACTCTACGCTTCTATTTTTTAGAAAAATTTATGGATATCAAAGAATAGCTTACCTCTGCCTTTTAACCAATTTCCATAAAGATGATAATGTTCCCAATTTTTAGGCTCCAAGTCTAGCAGCCTTTCTAAGATAGGTCTTCTATCACTTTCGGGAGTGATGTGCAGTAGCTCCAGATGGGCTTGTACGAAACGGGGTTCTAATGATATGCATCTCTCCAGCATTTTCAAAGATTCTGTTATTCGGTTCTTTTTTCTGAAATATATTTTAAACTATGTAATATTTCAAATATAATATTTAATTTGTTTCTTTTCTTCAAGGTAGGAAAAAAATATTATAGGCAAAAAAAATACTGTTTATAATTTTGTGAACGAAAGTATATAAACCAAAAATGCTTAACCATCACTGAATGAAACTATGGTATAGAACTTTATTCTGTTTTCATTGGTTTTAATGCTACAGATAAGGGTAAGTTCTATTTGTCTATTCTATTTGTTAATAGGAGCACAAACAATTCCAACGGCTTATGACTAAGATCAAATAAGTGACTGAACTTAGAAGACTACAATCCTTCATATTGTTCTAAGAACACAAAGAGATAAACAGCTTTTATCACCTCCATTGACGTAAATGCTATTTAAATGTTTCCATTTATATTATATATTCTTTAGATTCTTTATTAAGAATCTTCTTCCTGAATTCTAATTTTGAAAATTAATGAAACCCTATTTCTACAAACACGCGTCATTGGAATCTGATCCCGAGTGATCCTGACCTCTTTGTAGTAAATGTCGGAAAAATCTAAATGTAATTTTTAGTATCCCCGAACACATACACCCTTTTCAAGGTGCGAGTACACAGACTTTTTATGAGTAAGCTCGTTTCACCGTAGACCTCATATATGCCTTCGCCCTCGATGGAGTTCAAGAGCTCACCCATTTTCAAATAAATGAAAAAAATTAGATTACAATATTGTAGTTTGAAGTAAATTCCAAATTACCTATAGAGTTTAGCCAAATTATAGTGAGCGTTAACATGGTCTCTGTTATATTTCAATGCTTGTAGGAAGTGATGCTCAGCTTGACCCGATGCCAAAACCAGCGTACCGAGGTTGTTGTGCGCGCTAGCATAGCTTGGCCATAATCTGTGAATAAAAAATAATATCTCAAATAATTACCGAAATATTATTTGCTATTTATCAGTATCAGAAAAAATTTAGGCAGCCGTGAAATATAACTCATCATCCGAGTATTTTTAGTAGTAGAAAAGCTAGGCTCCTCCCAGAACAAATGGGCAGGCTCGACCGGGAAAGGGAAGGGAAGTAGAAGGGAGTAGCCCCTTCCTTTTTTCCTTCTCATCTCTTTTTAGTATCGCAAAGTAAATTGATATTAGTCACACTTATAAAACAAAAACCAAATAATATAAAACAAACTTTGGTTCAAGGCGGCTTTACCACTACGAAGAACAAACAGGCAACCGTGTTTATAGAAAAAAAAAATCAAAGACTTATCATACTTTAGTGCTTCTTTGTAGTGCTTGATGGCATTCTCTTGCTGCTCGATATCCTTCAAGAAGTTAGCGAAGTTGTAATGTAGCTTGGCATTATGGGGCAGTACCGCAAGATCAGCTCTGAAAGAAATAAAATCATTTGTAAAATCATCGTCATCATTATCATCCAAAAATACTTCGCTTATTTGATAGAATATGTAAATCAGACACAGTATCAACATGACTGTAATAATGATATCGGTTATAATATCAAACGTTAAAATATAGGAACTTTATGTATTCGAACTAAAATCTATATTTAATAGGGGTTAAATATACAAACATTCACATGAATGGTAACGATCATGCTAACATCATAATTATCGAATCGTGATTTTGAATTATTTGTTTTGTTGGTTGGTTTTATAGAGTCTATAATATTTTAAAGTAATGTCATGGTTATAGAAATTTATCCTATACATTTTTAAAATGCTCAATCGTATTAACATTTATTTCGCAAATCTTTTATCAAAGTTCGAGAGAAGTTTAAATGACTAAATTTTGTTTATTGAAAATCAGAGCTCAACGGTTAAGAGGCCGATTCTATTAACGTGAGAGCTGAGGGTTCGATCCTGACCCCCTTGGGCTATTGTCGTACTATTCCTAGCGCAAGCTACGTGCTTATTCTAAGGGCAATAGTTATATTAGTAATGACTTAACTTTGCTAATATTCAATAAAAAATAATCTTTGGATAATTTTTGATTTTTGTTTTTCAAAACCATTGATTTTTGTTATGTTAAATAAGCACATTTTTTTTTGGAGTAATAGAACGAGCAACTTAGTTAGGCTATTATTCATAAATTCGCTTACTTGAGTAGGGTTTCCCTGGTCCTCCAATCCCGGTTCCTCAGGTAAGTCCTGGCCGCGCCCGCAGCGACGAGCACCGCCACGCTCAACACCAGCAGCCTGCGGCCGCCCGCCCCTCGCTTCCAGATCAATTGGACTCCGTATACCGTAATCACCACTGAGCCGACACTGAAATATGATGATTTTTGATTGATTTATTCTGCTTTAACTTTAAGTAAAAGACATCAGCAACGCAGTAACAATTTTAAATGTCTGCAAAACAATAACGTACTTTTTAGCAGCATTTTTACTGCATAGTCATGTTTAATTAGGCCTAATATTTTGAAAGATTCATTTTATATCGCAAATGTTTTTGGCTAGATCATCATAAAATAGAATTTGTTCTAATGTGTTTTTAATATACGTGTTTAAATAGCATTAAAATATTTTATTGCATATTTTACAATGACGATCGTTTCGGTGTGTTGGTAGCGAGGCTGCAACGGGTCCTCAACGGTCGCGGGTTCCCGCTTGGGCGGGTTTTTCTATTCATCTTACAAACATCTGTTTCGGTCTGAGATATGAGCAATAAGCAGACCCTGGGTAGATACCTATTACGATTATATATTTTACAACGAAGATGAAATATAACTATAGATAGGTACATATTTCTTATACCTTGGTATATATAGTACTCGTTCTGCCACCACAAAGCCAACTGTGACCAGCATATTCGATGCTGGCAGATACGGAATCACTAACAGCATCAGACCGACTACAAGTGGTGTATGTCTCTGCAACTGAAATTATAAAATAGTTCATATTGTGTACTTTACTTTTTATTGGAACATATTTTGAGTTGAGTAGTAAAGCCATGCCTCTCCAAAAATAGGCTGTCTTGATCATGGAAATTCTAGCCTCTCATAGAAAATCTGCGTAAAGTAACAGTATCAGTAGGTACTGTTGCGTTTCGTGCGACGAGTGAGAGCGCTAGAGCCCCAATCTCCTACCCTTCTGTACCTATCTTTTTTTCCTTCTAATTCCTTCCCTCCTATTCCTTGGGTTGGCAACGAGTTTGTGATACTTCTAATATCGTAGGCGTTCATAGGTGACAATCAGGCGGATAGTACGCGTGCTAGACGAACGGTCACAAATTAAAAAATTCTAAGTATTTGTAAGTAAAAGAAACCTTATATTTTTGGTTTTGATCTTTATGTTAATTGAACTGGCGATGAAAATATTAAGGAATATAAAATTAAAATAACCTAGTAAAAATTAAAATAAATATGAGATCGGACCTATGCTTCGAATAGAATGTAGTTGACCTAGGGTTTAATTTCCTGTTGCTATTTTTATAGAGTCAAAGTCAAAACTTAATTATTAGGGACTTATGAATCGTCAAAATACATAAGTTAATATTCATAGATAAGCATTACATTACCTCAAAATCCATCAGGCACCTATAAGAGAGCGCAAGCAATGCTACCAAAGCCGCGCACGTGACCAAGTTTCTTGGATCCCACCCACTAGTGATTAGTGGTATTGAGCCCATCTGCCAATCATGGCTCAGAGTCCAAGGACAGAGTAATAACCACCAGTTGAAAGCAGCCAGATAGCAAAACGTCATGAGTCTGGAAAAGAGCATTTTGAATACGTATTTGATTATAGATTTTATAACAATTGTAGTTACCATCTTTTAGTACGAATTATCTTGGGATATATATGAACATTCTACAGTCAAATGAACTACCTCAACTCGTTATTAAGTTTGCTAAGTTATCAAATTAGGAATTTATCCAATCTACTATCAAAATGTAAAAGTTGCGCTTTCTGTCTGTCTGAAACGGTTTTGATGGAATTTGGTACAGAAACAGACTAAACCTTGAGGACATAGGCTACTTTTAACTGAAAAAAAAGCTCGAAGTTAATGAAATAGAGTTTGGAAGACTATAATGGCAACCAGTTATTTCTATATTGCATCAAAGGTGTGGCATTAAAATCGTCATTACAAAATAATAATAATAATAATCACAAATACAGACAGATAGAAAAAAACAAAAATTGTTGGCAGAACGAGTCATTGGTATTGATAAAAATTAACTTGATATAAATTTCATATTACCTGATCATTAAAGAAGGATGAAAAGCAGGGGGATTGTCTTGCGCAGAGAAGGCAGGCAGTGATCCTTGAAGTAGGGCTAGTCTAGCTACGGCTAGGAGAAGTAGAACTAGTAGACCCTTACCCACCCTACCCCATACATTATCACCTTTCCATCTACATTTTGCTGGTGATCTGAATCAGAGAAGGGGTAAATTAGTTATATAATAAATAAATTGAATTAAAAAAATGTATTACTTGGATATCATTGACCATACAGGCATGTTTTCCGGTCTGGGTGTATTTGTCCTTGTCGTTGTGAATGTTTCTGGACCCCAACACAAGATAAACAACTATCGTAATGGAGGCCGTTGAGTGTTTAGCGTTATTTTTTTTTATGATTTTTATAGTTTTTTTATGCCATTAATATTACTATATACTACGACTATTAGTAATTTAAACATAAAATTAATTAAACTTCTTGTTCGTTTGATTTTAGTTCTACAACTGAATTCATATTATAACGAGAAGAACTTAAAAGTTATAGGAATACCTCGTTAATGAGCTCCAACTTCGATAAATATCAAAAGCTAAGTTGAATAGCAAAGCGGTCAGTCCTGTCTCCTTAGCGAGCATACTGAGGGCCGCCAGCACCACGCTTGACCATACGCGCCGTCGACTAGATGACCTGTATCACAAAAAAATATTTTAGAAACTACTGTGATGACACTATCGCCCGCTTTTGTTGTGTTCTGCTGTGACAGAGATTATTCCACTAGTGCAAACCAAAACCAAAAGGCCGGTTAGGTAGGTAACACCGCGGTGTCAAATATTCTACCGCAAAGCAGTAGTGTCTTTGACATTACTGTGTTCCGGATTGAAGGGCATGCTAGTGAAATTGCAAAGGAGATTTAAAAATCAATATCTCAAAGTTGGCAACGCGTGAGTGGCACCTACTTATGGTGTTGCAAGCGTTCATAGGCTAAGGCAACTGCTCAACTTAGTAGCATAAAAAACAGCTCTACTCAGTAGTACCTGTGGAAATTGTGTTAGATTCCAAAAGTTTCTGACAAATGAAAATTAGCGTAAGGTAAATAAAATTTCGTGCCATTATTCTGTTCGACTTCGTAATACAATTTAGGGTAATACCTAACCTTCTGGGAGACGTAATATGGTTGCGTCAGCAAAGTTTCCGAACCTTTACCATCCCTTAAATTCTTTTGGAAGTTTCGGTTCGAAAACAAGGAGCGAAGTAGGTAACAATATTATGGAAGTGTACAAACTATTCGCACGACATTAAAGCCCTATTCGCAGGGTTTCTTTAGATATGTCAAGGGAATTCTTGGTTTGGCTAACTTGGTTTAAATTACTAAGTTCAAGGAAAGATAGAAAACTGAATAAGGCGATCTTTCTAAACTAAACTAGTTCTTAATGTTGAATAAGTTGTATTATATACATTTAATTAATTATAATCAATGAGCGGGATCGACCGGGGAAGTAAATCCCTCTCAGAGAAAATCGGCGTGAAGTAACAGTACTGTTGCGTTTCGTGAGATGAGTGATAGCGTCGTAGGCTGAATCTCCCACCCCCTCTGTTCCCTTCCATGTTTCCTTCTCATTCTTCCCTCCTACTCCTTGGGTTTGCAACGGGTATGTGATACTTCAAGTATCGCAAGCGTTCACAGGTTACGGTGACTGCTTACCATCAGGGGGTTGTTTGCTAACCATCATGATATTATAAAAAAATATATTTAAAAATATTTTGTGAAGAAAATATGTGTGGAAATAACAGCCTTACCCATGATAAAGTAGCAAAGAGGATAGAAAGAATACACACGCCAACACATCCGCCCTTCCGACCACGCCTGCTACCTGGAATAAGAAAAAAAGCCTTTACTTTTGAAGCATAAAATGATAGTCGTTTATGATTGCCTGTTCACCAGAGCGAAGTAAACATTGGAATATTTTGGCCTTCAGAATTACTGAGAGGATAGAAATTTGGATTTTTAATAGCACATTACTATTCGTCATTTTGTTTGCTTCGTTTCTTTCTGCTAGATGTATATTAATTATTATATTTCAATATAAAATATAGATTAATAATTACAATACAATACAAATAGTTTATTGTTAAAAGAAATTGAATTACAACTTGTATACCTACGTTAAACATAATCAAAGGGTATTTAGTGCGGTTAATATAAACAGTGACAATATCACAAATTAGACAAAATTTTTTATTGTTACTCTCGGCATCGACCAGATACTACGACGTCACAACATCATAGGAAAAGGAGTGTTAGTCAGTGAGTCATACGGGTCGTTATACCGTATGTGGTAGGCCCGTAGCAAGCGGCAAGTATTTTACAATTTAAAAATTGAAACTGAGAGTTTTACATTTGCCTATCTTTGAGATATGCTGTTATCTGTGCATGCTCTGAACTGTAGTTGCGTAGTTGAGTTATATTTAAGGTAATATCATTTTAAATCGGAATTATTCACTTTAAAGTATAAAGCATCTTCGAACAAATAAAGAAAAATCAATAGTTTGAGCAAAATATATTATTCTTTATATCATGACGGTTGGCAATAAAGTCAAGTCCGCCTGATGGTAAGTAGTCACTGCAACGTATCAACGTGCATTTCCAACACCAAGGCATAGGAGGGAGGGGATAGGAGATTGGGGCTCACGTACTCTCACTGATCGCACGAAATGCAACAGTTACTTTACGCCAATTATCTGTGAGGGTGTACTACTTCTCCGATCGAGTTTGTTTGCCCATTTGTGCTGCGAAGCATGGCTTTAATAATGCGTTTGTGTGGTTAATACTTTAAGTAATTTGGATTGCATTATTAAACATTGACAGTCCGCGATCAGTCATAATGAGTTTCCTAAAGTATCTTCAATATTTCATAAGTCCAGTATTATAGGAGCCCATAATTTTGAAAGTAGCTTATTTGCCAACTAAATACCTCGAAGCATTTAATTGAAGTCCGTAGCGCCTACAGCGCAATTAAGGATACCCTAACTGCATTAGGATTCCGTTTATCCGTACCGAACGGGACAGTTTATCTGCAAAAGGCCATTACGAATATAAACGAAAGGTCTCTAAATAACGAACAAAATACGGCAAATGAGATACAATAAAACGCTGTTTTCCCTAAAATTTTTCTTAATGACCGGAAACATTTGAGTTGATGAATTTTTAATGGTATCAAAAAAACATATAGCAAGTTGTTCAAAATTTTCAATTGACATTCGTGTGGGTTGACATGGTATTGCTTATTTGCGTCGAAATACTAAGATGGATCTTTTCGTCTAAGACAATATATTTAATAAATTAAATGTTGCCATTCCAATATCCAAATTTCTACAACTTGAAGCTTTAAAGTAAAAATTATAATATGACAAATTTTCGTATAACCATCAATCTGGTCCCTTCAATTACGCACCGGCTGACAGACTGGAGGCGTGAGAATAATTCCAGCGAACGATAATGTACAGTCGGCGACGTCAATTAGTACAATCAGGCGAATATAATTGCGAACCGGAACCGGTCGTTACCCGTCCCCTTTGTTGCTGATCGATTATTTTGTTTTAGCACTGGCTTATCTTGGTTTAAAGCTATCATTTTGATGATTTAATTATTTCAAAATTTATTTAATAGTGTTCGATAAACATTTGGGTTCCTTTCGAATGAATTTATCATTATTATTTTGAGTCTTTCTATCGTTTTAATTAAGGTATGTTAATAAAAACCCAAATTAAAGCTATTCGATTTTTGAACTGAAACTGAAAAAGATAGAAGTTAAATACAGATTTGATTTATTATTGAGATGCTTATATTTTATTGCTGTTATGAGAGCTTAGTATCAAGACAAATCTAAAATAGGCTTTAAGAAATTAATAAGCAATATAGAAGGTATAAGTAAATAAATAAAACAAACGCTACACCCTCAACATCCCTCATTAGGATAGTGATATTCGGTGTCGGGGGTGCAGCAGCACATACAAGGAAAATCACACCCAGACCGGAACATATACCTGCATGGTCAATATAATCATCTGCTCCGAGTGAGAATATGAACCACAACCACAAAGTCGTGAAACTATTAATTCAAAGTTTAAACTGGAAGTAAGTTCCCATTCGTTACTTAATATCTACGAATAACATATTATTATCTCTATATAATAATTCTTCAATATCTGTAATTACGGTAAGTAATCAAGTGAAAAATGAAGGCTACTCGTTTCCGATATAAATTGCATAGCGGCGGTAACTTTTCAAATTAAGCCCGGCTAGAGACAAGTCCTGCAATCAGCCGACTAATAGGAAAAGTTTAAGAATATTGCCTTCCAATAGTTCACATTAAGACTGTTTGTTCGCTTCGTCTATTTGTCTTTGTCTTGCGTTCGGAAAGCTATTTTCAACTTTGAAATATGAAAGAGATAGATTTAGTTTTTTATTTCCTCCAACGACCATGAACGTGGCAATTGGACGTTTTGGCCATTTTGGCGTTTTGGTAGTAAGCCTGCCTTTAGCTTAAGCAGTCGCGGGTTTGATTCCTGCACGGGGTAGATGTTTGTGGTCTTATAAATGTCTGTTTCGGTCTGGGCGTTTGTCCTTGTGGGGTTCTCCACCATGCCTGGGAGGCCATGTTAAACTGTCGGTCAAATTCATAACTGTTTCGTTCTTAGGGTTGTGGAGGATAGACTGAAATCACTATCACACTGTCAAATTTGGATAAAAACACTGGGAAATTTAATGCTAGGAAGAAGAAATAGATAAGCGTAGTCAATTGTTTAAAGAGATGTAATTGATAAAGAATATACAAAAATATTATATACGAATGTTATATATCTTATTTTATTATCAGAGTTAATTACAGTATCCATAGAGAATAACTATAACTGTTCGTGAATTTAATAATATTTGAGTGAGTATCATTTATTTATTTTGTTGTAATAAATAAAATAATTATACTCAAATGTATATTAAAGAAAATCTTTATCAGATATTATATACACTTGGCCTTCTTTACAAACTTCATTTGATTTTACACTTGCATAAAGTTAAACTGATCATGAAATTTGATTGAAATCTTAAAAGATTGACCAAACGGAACTATGAAGTTACTCAAGCATGATAAAACACATACATATCCCTTAAATATTAGCTTTAAATAATATTTTGGAGCTGAGATATTCATGGTCAAAATCTATAGATTGCTGTACGCATGGTGGTATTTTAACTTAGTATTTCCTTGATTTGTAAAGCACGTAAAGCGTCGGTACTGAATGTTAGTTTGATAATTGTTGATAAGTCAGTTCAGTTGACGAACAATTCTGACTCTAGGTAAACCAACAAGTTAAATGCAATGATCGCGTTTTTTTAAGGAATATTAGTAATTTTTCAAGGCATTATTAATATTCCTATTGCCCCTCCAAAAATAAGCACGAAGCTTGCGCTAGGAGTGGGTGCGAGCTTGCGACTCTCGCGTAAACGGAGCGGAGTCGGCCCTTCTGCCACTGTGTTTTAAATTTTGAGAAGTTTTATTAAATAGCTTTAAGTTCTTTGATCGGATCACCAATATGTTTTCTTCGGGATATAATTCGAAGAGGATGTCACTAAAAAATCTTAAAAGCATCGTACAACGAACATAAAACAAAAAAAACACAACTTAAGAGTCGTCCTTTTTAAAATTGCCTAAGAACATAAAACCGCAGACGGATTGTAATAACTCACATAAACAAAAAAGGGGAACGTCGTACAAACAAAAAAATAATTAACAAAGGAAGCCTTAGAACAGCTAACACAAATAGAAATACGAACCGCATATTTGATTTTAATCTTTAGAAACCCTTAAATGACGCTTTCATCCTTCCACAAAACGTAACGCTAAAAACAATAAAACGTTCAGATCCTGTTAATTAACTGAGTTTCACAGCGACGATGGAGTCGCTAATCTTGTTTACTAGGAATCCTCATCGTATAAACTTTGCTCAATGAATATTACGAATTAAATACACGCTGGAGAGAGAAACAGAAATACAAGAACTGAACAGTATTATTCAGAAATAATTACAGTATTTCTGTGAAATTATTTTATCGATAACGAAGATTAAAAAGCACTATATACAATCATCATATCAGATAGAAATTTAGCAAAACGTAAAACAGTTTTTGATTTGAATTAAAACGATTTGTTTTTAAAGAATACTAGTAATGCCCTTTTTTCAGACATTACTAATATTCCTATTGCCCCTCCAAATAAGCATGAAGCTTGCGCTAGGAGTGGGTACGACAATAGACTAAGAGAGTCAGGATCAAACGCGCAATTCTGGCGTTAACGGAGCGAAGTCGGCCTTTCTACTGTTGCGCAATTGAGGCGAAAAAATATATTGTCTTAGAAATTAACTTACTGGTGGTAGGCCATTTATACTGGCTACCACCGCGGTGTCAGTTATGTTACCGTATAGCAATATACTGCGTTTCAATATGAAATACTCTGCAGCTAGTGAAATTACTGAGTAAAAGATATTTAAGAACCGATATCTTGAGGTTGTCAAAGCTTGAGTGACACCCACAAATGTATGGTGTTGTAAGCGCTTATTGGCTACGATAACCGCTTGCCATCTGGTGGGGCGTATCCTTGCTTGCCAAGTCACATAAAAAAATTGCATTTACACTGTTGATAGTTTCATTTAATAAGTTGACTTTTTATTAATTTTCTTGCCTCTTTATAAGCCTTTGTCTTGGTTTAGGTACTCGTGCAAAACAGCTACGTACCAATGTAATTTAACGCGGGTAAGACTAATACATTTATGTAGCGCAAACGTTTTTCATGCTGGCTGACTTACCAGTTATTTCATATGTAGACACTTTTTTAATTGAATAAAACTTAGTTGTAGTAGCACATACACAGAAAGCTTAGTTCGATTTTTGTGACCTACTTATTCAAAGATACCTTATACGATGTTTACTTGTATGGACTGCTACAATAAATTTCACTACAAAAGTCTGTAGTGGTTCATAGAATTCTAGGTGCATTCCAAATTCCATTTTACCAAATTTTGTATAGATAGAGCCAATAGACTCCTAAGTAAAATTACTGTGACATACGATCCGGCAGACGGACAAACGGACCGACGGACATGACGAAATTATAAGGGTTGGCTACGGAACTCTAAAAACATGCTAGAGGACGTATTAAATTGAAATTCTGGAAAGATGTGTCTTATTATTTACTTACAATTGGATAATGTCTATTTGGAGCCAATTAACACAACAATAAGGACACCGCGGACAAAGTCGCGGGGAGAAGCTAGTAGGACATAAGTCATAAAAATGTTACTAGGAATATAACTTTTCTAAAATAGCCTAAAAGAATTGGTCTCATACAAGGATAAAAGACATAAAGATATTTTATGAAATCTCGTAGCCGAATGGTCCCCGAGCCAACTAATCCCGCCTTAACAATATATAAAGGAAGGCTGTAAAATAGTTTACGATTTGTATCGAAGCTTTATTCTAAGAGGACGGGAGATATAAAGTTTTGATGGCGGAACATTATGAAATATCGCCAATGACCTAGAAGCAATTGAGATAATGCTTCTCGGATAACATTATTTGACACTTATATCTTATACTTTATATCTATTACTAGCAACTTGTGGCTTATCTTTTTAAATTTTGGATTAGGCTCTTATGTTGCTAGCACTTGCATTCAATTGAACATGGAATCTTATATACCTTTTATGAGTAATAAATAATTAAATCTTTGTGTGTAATAGTTGTAGGCCTTTTATTACAAGAGACCAGCTAGATACGTACCTTAGTGTCAGATATTCTACCACAAAAGAATTGTAGGTTTTTCATTACTTTTTTTGGTTTCAAGGATTTTATGGCCAGTGAAATTAGTCGGCAAAGGGGATTTTATAACCAAAGCCTCGATGTTGGCAACCCGTAAATAACACCTACAAATAAATGCTCATAGGATACGACAACCGCCAGCTAAGTTACATAAAAATGCCTAAAGATATACATTACAAAGATGTTGACTTTGAACTAGTTACTAAACCAGAATATAATGTCATTCAGGAAGTGGTGACTGTATTCCTTTCAATATACAAAAAAGTAATATAAGTAGCAATTTTTTTAATGAATTTATTTGATGACTGAATGGACTTCGGAAATAACATTAAAAAGAAGATTGATATTAAGCACCAGTATCGGTACGGTTGTGAAATATTATTAAAGTGAAAATTTTGTGAAATTTTGAAATCTTAACGATTATGGTCCGTGAGGTACATGCCGCTGACAAACGTCCGTCTGTGGGGACTGAAGGGACAAACAGTGGATGCCTAGTAATAGGTTCCAATGGCATTTGTGTCGGAATCCTAAAATAATAATAATAAACGCTATACACTCAAAAGCCCTCCATTAGGACAATTATATCCTGTGTCGAGGGTCCAGAAACATACACAATCACAAAGAGAACATGCGTGTATGGTCAATTATGTATTGACCATACATCTGCTTCGAGCGGGAATCGAACCCTCGACCTCTGGCGCCTAAAGGCAGATTCGTCAAAAAATAACAACAAAATAAATATTAATTTAGTCATTATAATTAAAGATACCTCTCGATCATCATTGGTTGCATCACTCGGTGAATTGCCTCAACAAAAACCTAACAAACGACATCTTCGATTGTGCTACGCGTTAAACGGCTCTGAAGAAATAGCGTGAAACTCATCAGCGACCGTCGTTTCTTTCCATTTGTGTCGGCAATGATTGATGGTTCCTCTGAAGCTTTGTTACTTTTTACAACGAAGCCATTAATTTCGTTATGCCAAATTTAATCTCTTTATTTACAAGTTTAAGATGTTTTGTCGGGCTTTTTTGATGATTCTTGGATTGACAATTAAGTGAATTAACAGTTACTAGAATTCAATCTTTTAAAGTAATTGATTGTGTGTATTCTTCAATAGATGAAATTACTAGATGTCGTTATAAATTGTTTTTTGACGGGAAGCTATTTTCTAACATACCAACTAACATAAATTTTTTTTGACAATTCATATTCTTTTGAAATCTAAATCGCATATTTTTTCTTTATTTCATGACGGTTGAAACAAGCATGCTATCCGTCTGATGGTAGACAGTCACCGCAACCTATGAACGCTTGCGATACTTGAAGTATCACATGCGCGTTGCCAACCGAAGGGACAGGAGGGAAGGGATGAGTTAGGAAAAAAGGAAGCAAACTGAGGGTGGAAAAAGGGCCTCCGGCGCTCTCACTCATCGCACGAAACGCAACAGTACCTACTGATACTGTTACTTGACGCCGATTTTCTGTTGAATTACCAGTCAAGTGCGTTGTGGACCACGCACAGTTGAAACTAAAGGGTTCCGCAGCATGGTTATGAAGAATCTTAACGGCTTTAAAAACTTTTAAAATAATAACGAATTAAAACCGACCGCAAAAATAAGTTGGTAATTTCATAGTAATTATTAAAAGTAATATGAAAAACAAAGTTATGGGAAAAACTTATATATCTCTTAAATTTATAGACTTATCTTCTTCAAACTAAATGTGGATGAAAGTTCATGTGGTATTCTACAAGCTCAAATTTTTCCAGAATTTTAAATCCCATAGTTCAAAAGTTAGAGGGGACACGATTTTTACGACTTTAGGAGCTAATATCTCAACAACTACTGGCTTAATGAAAAAACTCAAAATCAAATCTCCTTATCATTTTAAAAGACCTATCCAAAGATATCTCACACGTTGCCATACGTTGAATTTTTTTTCAATCCTCAGTTACATGTATGGACTGCTACCCTTAATTCTTATATATATTAAGATTTTATAACAAAATTTTTGTGCGGTTCATGGAATACACCTATTTAGTAAATTTCGTATAGACGGACAGACGGACGGACGGACAGAAGGACGGACGGACAGAAGGACGGACGGACAGACGGACATGACGAAACTATAATGGTTCCGTTTTTGCCATTTGGCTACGGAACCCTAATAAAAACTAGAAACCGAAATTCCATGTATATCTAGGCTTGTAATTCCCACATATACACGATGGTTAGATTAGGAAAATGTAAAGTGATACCATGCGAGTTTATGAATTAAGCAAGGCATAAGAAAATGTGTTATAACGCCCAGAGTATGCCCTTAGCTACAGGTCACAATCACTACATAGTATAAAACAAAGTCGCTTTCTCTGTCCCTATATCCCTATGTATGCATAAATCTTTAAAACTACGCAACAGATTTTGATGCGGTTTTTAATAGATAGAGTGATTGAAGAGGAAGGTTTATATGTATAATAACATCCATTAAATAGTGGAGAAATACTGTTATTTTTGGGGTTTCTAATATGATGTCGTGAATAATAATCGTTTTTTCGGTGAATGGCATAGGCTATATATTTTATACCTGCGGGCCGCTACTTAAATTATAATAACTGAACTATGAGGACGTAAATCATACAAAATATTGTGTCTTCCTTCCATAAAGATGTTCCAATTTAGCATTTATTTTATATTTTACATTTCCACGATTTTGCTCACGAATAAAATAAAGTTCAGGTTTGAAATACTTTATAAAATGCTGTAGAATTTAAATTCTACTTTTAATAAATTATGCAAAGTCTTCCGCTATAAAGTTGCGTAATGTATCGGAATAAATTTTTAATCCAGAGCAGTTCAATAGGTTAAGTGCACGATTGTTGAGCCAACAATGGCATAAGGCTTAACTGCGAAGAGGTTTCTTTTTTTCGTATTCACTAGCATTATCTTACGGCTACTATCCGACGTTAAATTTAATTGTTTTGAAAAAGTTAGTTGCCTTTCTTCCATAAAATATGTACCATAAAATTTGACGACTGTTGTGGCGTGTTGGCTTCCTTGAGCCTGAGTCGGAGTCTGTCTTGTATTCATCTTACAAACACTTGTTTCGGTCTGAGCGTTTGTCCTTGCGGATCTCCCCACAGTGCCTCGGGGAGCTTTAGTTTTCGGTCCCGATTGTAATCACATAACATCTGATAATAACCGCTAACTCTTATCCAATGAGTTACTGGTTCCCCCTTAGGGTTGAGGAGGTCAGATGACAATGCTCTGTGTAAAAACTAATGTCGAATGCGGATAAGAGTAATAGGCAGACTATGGGTAAATACCGTGAATAATGCTAGGATGAAGAAGATGTACTATAAAATTTATTAATACATGTTGATTTATATGATGACGTTCAACATGTGTTCCGGTGTGTGTGTGTTTGGCCGTGTGTATGTTTGTATGTTTCCGGCCCCCCGAGACAGGAAATAACTATCCTATTATTATTTATTATAGTTATTTTATTTAGGACCTTGAATTGAGCTAGTTGGTTTATAATGATAAATCTATGAAGCTAATAATAATATAAGGCTGGAAATAGTTCTAAAAACTGTAACCATTCAATTAGTTTGTAACGAGCGAAAGTATTTTTATCTTAGTGCAATAACAAAAAACAAACTTACTTCTCGTATTATTGCTGCGATTCCCAGTAAGAGCACTATTATTGTTCGAGCACTCGGCCCACTGCAGTGACCGCGTCGCATACTACTTGAATTTTTTATACTACCTTGTTTATTATTTCGAAAGCGCATTCCCTCGGCCGCTTAAGTGCAGCGATAGTTTGAGACGAGTTTTAATGTATTTTTTGTACTGGTTGAAAAATATTTAAATAAAATTTTACTTACATTTTCTAATTTTAGTGGTATGGTAAGCCATTTTATTTTCGTTAACTACATTATCGATAATTGTATTTTGCATATATTTTGAAATTAATTCATTAATATTTTTATTTAACAACCAGACTTCTTATTTTCAGTAGATATAAATAAGGATAATATTCTGTGGTTTTATCACTAAATTCTTACTCCCGCTATATAGAACAATAATTATGTCCTAATTTTGAGTCCAGTATTGTCCAAAAATTATAGTAACTGTTCTATACTGAGTTTGTCTCATGACAGACAGCTGTCAACGTTTCTTTTAAAGCACATTAATTGTAGTCTTATAATAGTGATATAATTATTTCAATAAAAATATTACTTACTAACAAATTAACAGCTTTTCACTTTTTTAATTTTTTTTTTTACTACTACTACTGTACTGACATATAAAAAAATCAATTTTTAAAATTTGAAACAGCTCACAGCCGGAACAAACAGATAGACATAGAAATTTTAAAAATTGTTTTTTTTATGTCAGTACAGTAGTAGTAATAAAAAGATTTTTAAATTTTAACAAGAGATTCACAGGCAGATAACCGATGTTATAAAGAGTATTTTTTTTTATTTTAGAAAAAGAATTAGGATTCTATGCAATAAAGAAAAACCGGTACACCACGGGAGCGGAGCCGCGGTTGCAGCTAGTATTACGACATGAAAAATTAATTACATAAAATACGATATACTTACTTTCGGAACATTATAACATCATAAATATTAGTTTAATTTGAATTATCAGCTATATTCAGAGCAAATTCGATATAATATAATATGAACTGTAAACAGCTATTTTAGTTACCCAAAGTTTCAAGTTTCCACTGAAGTCACCTAAGAGCCGTCGGTCCTAATCAAAGTTGCGCTGTGTAACGAGTTCAATCAAACTTTGTATCTGATAGAGGGAGATATTAATTTAAATACATCCTGAATGCATACATTTACTTATGTGTGACTTCTGGCGCTTTAATTATTTGTGTCGGAACTAATAAGGCCGAGATGGTTGATTGGATATAAAAGTGGACTTTAAATTAAGTTTCGGGCTTCTCGAGATTTAAAGTACCTAAATATATATGCATAGTTTTTTTTGACAAAATCTGGAACACGATGATCCGCCAATACGTTCTGAAACGGCTTGGTGTATTATATCCCAGTTACCCACTTGTGTCCCAGTACCTCCTTATTCCTTTTTTAACAGGAGGGAAGGTATTTTACTGTTACGTAATAGCCAGACATAATTACTTGAGGAAAATTGAGCTTTAAGTTTGTATAAAGCTAAGTCATTCAGGTAAGCGATGAAAACACATCACTAGGTTGAGAAACTTATACTTAATGGAAGGCACAGGTATAAGATTTATAAACGCTTATTCTTGTTTTGAAATTGGGACAAACTTAGAACTCCTTTCACCACCCTTAAGTTAAGTATCAAATAGGCTAACTGCCAGTTAAAGTCACCCGTAACTTCATGTGCTAATTTCACGACATTCGAGTTGCTCTAATCATAAGCCATTAACTGATGCATAACATGCGACATGCACTAATTACCGTGTTTACACGTACAGTTAAAAGCAGTCCGCTGTAATTTTGTGTAAGTACTTATCATTATGGCGTGTTTGTAGCGAGCCTGTTTTAAGTCTCGACGGTGCCGGGTTCGTTTCCCTCGCTACCGTTCCTCGTAGAGCACGTCAAGGTGTCGGTCCCAATTGTTATCAGAACATCTGATAATAATCGTTAACTTTTGATAAGTAATTTTCTCTTAACCGGTTCGCCCTTAAGGCTGCGGAGGTCAGGTGGCAATCGCTCTATGTAACACTAGAAATCTGTTAAATCCGGGTAAGAGTAATAAGCAGACCCTGGGTAAAATACCGGGATAAATAATAGGAAGAAGAAGGCTTATCAGATAACATCGTCAGTTATGACTGGAACATAATCTGTTTTTTTATGTTAGAGCTCACGTGACAGATGTTTAGCGATTATCACCACCCATAAACATCTACAACACTAGAGAGTGTGCAGGTAAGTTGCTGACCTTTTTAGGATGCAACTGGTTACACTTTGGCTGACCACAAAACACGACTGAAGAGCAGTCACTTCACGAGTTTTTGACCAACTACGCGTGCATTTAAGGCTTACCAACAGCAAATATTTTATCTTGTTGCTATGATCGGAGCTTATACAGGAAAAAAACACATATATTTTAATTCCATGCTGATGCAATTGCAGGAAGAGAACAACTAGAACTACATATATAACTAGTAAATAATTTAATATTTAGTCGGCTAATTTGTCAGTTTCTTGACTTTGGTTCTTACCTGAACCTACTATCCAAGCTAAGCCGTACTAATTGACGTCGGGACCCCGAGTGCGATAATCTCTCCGCAGTAAATTAATCTTCCAACTTGCACCCGGCTAAATATCTCTAGTCTAGTTAATCTGACACTGCAGGTCTTAAAGAAATTACCTGGTTATTATTTGAAGCACGATGTTTTGGAAGTATACATTAAGGTAGGAAGAGTTCTACTTTATAGTGTCTCATATTAACTAATCTGAAGCAGTGTATGTAACACATTATTATAAATTGGTAAATAATAAATATCACTATGCATTATGTAGGTCTAAAGTTTTAATTAGATTTGTTCCATATTTTCAATCAGCTTAGGTCACTGTGAAATGGTTAAGCCATCTCCTAATTATTTATAAAAATATATAAATAAACATAAGCATGGACAGAATATTCTGGTTTTTTGAAGTCGATTCAAGAAAGGTCTAAAGGACCTCCAAGCTTGCCAAGATCTCTATTTACTTACTTTAACGGGATGCGGCATCGATGTAGTGGCAAAATCGACGATCGCTGTTAGTTAAAGTAGCATATCAGCTAAAGCCATTAACTATAAAAGTAATATTTAATAATATAGATTTGCCTATTAATTATACATTAAAGAACCATCTTTCCACGCACGTAATATATCTTTCGATAAATAAATAGAATTAATAACAGCTTTCAGTATTTTATAACTTCATGAATTTGAACATGGTATTTGAGACAAGAACTTGCTCCCCTAATCGATTTTTCAACCCTTTAATGGAAGATCTGTGGCAGTGTAAAAAGCAAAATGAATATTCATCGAGACGAGGATGAGGGTACTGAAGGCTTTTATTAGATCAGCGATTTGTACTTACGCTTCAAGCACTGGCCGCTTGAAGCCATATTTCTAAAAACTTTTTCATTAATTTTGTAAAAGTATTTTGATTTATTTTAAAAACTAAAATTAGATTTCAATAAGAATGCGATTTTTGAGGTGAAAACGAAATGTCAAAATGAAATTGAAAGAAAATTTAATGAATTTTTTTTTTATGTTACAAGTTTGCAAATAAGCATACGTCCCACCTGTAGTAAGTGGTTGCCGTAGCCCATGAGCGCTTGCAGCACCATTAGTAGGTGCCACTCACGCGCTGCAAACCTCGATACATTGGTTCTTAAATCTCCTCTGCCCAGCAATTTTACTATGAGCACTATGAGACTAATGAGCAGATGTTTGTTATAAATATCTGTTTCGATCTGGGCGTTTGTTCTTGTGGACCTCCCTACTATGCTTCGGAGAGCACGTTTTGAGCTTTTGGTCCCTGTTGTTATAGTTACATCTGATAATAATCGTTAGCTCTTGATAGGTTATTGACTTTTATCCAATGAGTGACTGGTTTGCTCTTAAGGTTGCGGAGGTTCTAAAAGTACGGAGCACAGAGTACAGACCGGTGCTTACTTTGAAATTGACGCTACCTACATTCCATCTAATTCGTGAACTAAATTCAAGTCACGTCGGGACACAATTAGCGTTCCCTGGAAAATGAAAGGAAACCGTTAAATGCTCGACCCACTCCATTGTTTAATGCCTAGTAGCGGGATTTTAGGTTTAAATTTTGAAGCCATTGTCTGCCTTTAAGCTAACACATTGAGGATGACGCATTTGTAATTTCAAAATCAATACTTGAATAATGAAGCTAGAGGATTTGTGTTTTGAAGGACAATTCCCATGAGGATAAAATGAAGTTTTAGATATATTTAGACAGTCCAGAGTTCGTATTGTACATATCATAGAAAGCTTAATAATAAGTTACTAGAAGCCGCATATTCGTGTGAATGTATGACCCAGAAAAATGTGTATTTTTAAGTAGAAATAAAAATTTTAATAATTTTGAGTTCTTTTTTTTATATTTAGAGGAATTGAAAAACATCCCATAAAAGATATAAAAAAGATAGTTGGTAAGATATACTTTGATGGTACAAAATGGTTTGAATAAAGTATGCTGTACACTAAAAATAGTCAATTCATGCGTTTGTCCTGTGGGTCTACCATGAACACTTATTGCGATTAATATGACGTCCTAAACTGAGCTGCATCGCTATTTCGTACTATAACATATACGTCATCGTACCATATAAAATCTGAATCATTTTACTACCTGAATTGAAATCGCAATAGAATTGTTACAAAAAATTCACGATTTTGTAACAATTCTATTCAGGTAGTGAAACGATCCACATTTTATATGAACATAATGTATACATATGTAATTATGTCATGGTAAATAGGGATACGAGATATGGAAGTATCATAAGAAATAATCAAGGTGAAGTCACTAGTATAATATAATATAGTATGTAAATTTAATTGAAAACGCCTGCATGATGGAAATCAAAATTTAAATTAATTCAGAGGTCCCGCAAAGTTTTGCGTTTTGATTGTTTCCTTGATTTTCTGCTGATAAATATAATTACCCCTATTTCGGGTCGTACATGTTTAAACCATTAATTCAGTTCTGTTGTCAGATTTTGATGTGTACGGGATTAAATAATAATTGTGCGTTAGGGTGCCTTATCTAAATGTATTGGTTTTTGTTGAAGAATAAAAGGTAAGTAAATATTTTTCTTTTCTTTCTTATCGAGTGGTTAGTGGCCAACCTAGTGTCAGAGTTGTTCAGGTCGCCCGTATAGGTCTCTGATTTGACTTTAAGAGTTGTCAAATTGATAACAGCCGGGACTTTTTAGGTACCTTCCTAAGGACGGAGACGCTCAGTTGAAATCACCCACCTAGTGACTGACCATGCCTAAAGTTGCTTAACCCACCGATTGTTTACCGATCAATGGGTACTCTTGGCTATGAGTGTCTTCTCCCTCAGTTCTTGGACATCACAGCGTTTGTAGTTAATATATATACTTACTGAGAACCTACAACAGTTGCTAACCATCAGACAGCCTCTTTGGCTTTACAGTTTATATATATATTTTTGTTATGTTAGAGGAGGCAAACGGGCAGGAATCTCATCCGATGTTAAGCGATTACCGCCACCATGCCACGCCACCTCGAAATGCGCAGCTTCACGAGTTTTGCACCAACAAAAAATTTACCTAACCAGGTGATATTAGCTAACCGCATCGTCAGCAAGTTAAGGGAAACAATTAAGCCTTACCACCAGCATGAAAACCAACTCTCAGATCAGTAATCGACGTACAATTAACCTATAACGTCGCCTACGTTACAGGTTAATTGTAGTCATTATTTCCGAACTATTAGTCCTAGCCTGAATCTACATAAAATAACTTAAATTGAAAGTTAAATAAAAAAAATAATGTATGTAATTTTCGTATTATCAATCTAATATTCTTAGATTTATTGAACCAAATTCTCTTCGTACAATGATATAACGCGCCTGTGTCTGATTCGAGGAAGATTGAACCGAGCACAATCCGCAATCCGTTATTGGATCGTATGTGGCGTTTAATTCGGTGATATTTATTCATGTGTCGCGCGCCGTGCGACTGACAGCGTATACGCGACGAACCATTTTTATTTACATACTATTTGAAAATACAATGCATCGTGATTTTGCTTTATAGGATTCTGTAGTCAATAATGTAAGCTTTTGTCAAATGTTTATATTTTTTATATTACAAGTTGGCAAGCAAGCATACGGCCACCTGATGGTCAGCGGTTGCCGTAGCCTATGAGCGCGCACACCATTATTATGTGCCACTCACGCTTTGTCAACCTCGAGATATTGGTTCTTGAACCTCCTTTGCTCAGTAATAAACTTTAGTGAGTAATGCCTAAGCCAGTGTGACTGATTGCACTGGTGCAACAATCTCTGCTGTGACAGAGATTATCCCAACAACGGGCGATGGGGTCGTCACGTCCCGACGCCGATATTTTATCAAATAGTTTTATATTACATAACAGTTTGGCAGATTAAACAAACATATTGTGATTGTTTCAGGATATTAATTAGATATAGATTGTACAATATGCGTGATCCGAAACATGCAAATTATTATATTAGCGTCATAACGGCACAAATGCGGCAAACAAGCAGACTTGCCCGATGAAACGCAATATTCATACACTATACTCAATGTATGATCAGAGCAACGTTCACTATGAGTTAAGTTGAGGGGCCAAAGAAAGAAAGAAAAAGAAAGAGTGGGACAGAAAACTGCTTAATTTAAAATAGTACTCCTCTAGTAATACTGAAAAACCATCTTGTAGAAGAAGCTTAGAATACTACTATCTCATAGAGAAGCAATAAGCTAGATTTAGCTCTAAAATAGAAAATGAGGCCTTTGGCAATCAGTCAGACAAAAAGATTTTATTTAATTTATTATATTTTTCTTTGGCTGTATGTTTTATATTTTTATTTTCATGTTTTATTATTAATCATAATGTGTAACAAAATAAATAAATCGATTCGATCAAAATCGTGTTGTTATATAACTTATTCAAGTTATTAAATTTTGTTACAGACCGCATATTTGAGGTTTGCGAATCGTCTCCGAACATTTCCAGACTACAAATTGAATGGAATAATAAAAGCGTCTACCAAATACCTGGATTTAGAAACGTGGTCGCAATATCGATATAATTTAAACTGAAAGTCGTCTAGGTATTTCATTAATTACTTTTGTAGTTTATATTACAGTTTGTTGTTTGGAGGTAAGCTCTGAAACTTGGGAAACGATTTTATAAGTTTTTCTCTAAAATAAGTGACACTATCCCCTAGTCTTCTTCTTATCGAGTGGTATCTTTCAACCTAGTGTCAGAGTTGTTCAGGTCGCCCGTAGGCCTCTGACTTGACTTATCGACTGTTGTCAAATTGTCAACAGCCGGGACAGACTTTTTAAGTGCCCTCCGAAGCACGGGGACGCTCTGTTGAAATACCACTATGCGATCACCCATCTAGTGACTGACTGCGCCTAAAGTTGCTTAACCTACTGATCGTTTACCGATCAGTGGGTGCACTCGGCTATGAGCGTCTCATCCCCTAATCAACATAGGTAATGTAGTATCTTATATTTATGGGATAGCTTTTTTCTTTTTTTACTAAGATGGCAGGCAAACACACAGCCCACCTGAATGGTTCTTAAATCTCATTTTATTTGCGGTAAAATATTTGGGACATTTTGTATACAAAGTACTGTATTAACTATTTATTTAAGCTTTTCGTATTCCGTAAACTTGAAATATTTTTTTCTGATTTTTTTCACAAATGTTGTTTTTGAAAAGTAAATGAGCACAAGGAAACATTGTTTCGGAATTCAAACCTTAAGGAGATGTAAAGGGTTTGAAAGTTGAAACACTTTGAATATTGGATGTCTGTCATTTTTGGAACTGGAATAGAAGCATGAAATGCACGAAATTTTATTTTTTGGTGAACGATTAAAGATAAAGAAACACGTGTTGTAACATTTGGAAAAAAGTGAAATAAGGGTTCAAAGTTTGTATTAAAATCGTTATTAAAGTGGGCGAAGCCGCTGGCAGAAGCTAGTAATTTATAAGCCGTATAAATTATAACAAACGGTCAAAAAATTAAAGCGAAACTTTATTAAAACCGCAGAGAGTTAATTCGAGCAAAACAAACTCTTAGCGTATCTGCTATCAGGCGGTTAATTTACGAGTATTAAGCAGATAAATTGTTCTGATAAAGCGTTCCCTCGCTCAACACTTGCTAATGCTCCATTACTGTTCGTATTTCGCCTCTGTCATTTTTAGCGGCGGAAATTACGACATTGTTCAGAATTCGCCGCATAACTACGAGGTCGGGAATTGTTGCGTTACTCGAAATAATGGAGGACGTTTGCTATTTTTTTCGTGGATAAAATATTTACAAAAAGTAGAGGCTACATATTTGGCGGTAGTAAAGCCGTAGAATTTGCTACTCGAGTTCACAACAAAATCTAGGTGCTGTGACAAAGTGTTTTACTTTTGCTTTCGTTTTATTACTGCCAACATCGGAGGTACAAGCTCCAATAGACTCATATTTTATACAGAGATAAATGTGAAGTAAAACAATATATTTTTTTACTAAATGAACTCTCATAAAACTTAATCATATCAACAAATCGTTTAAATATTTTTACATATTGATATTCTTTATAATACCGATACATGAACCCACGACACATGATATCACTACATTAATGGGGGCCGTTGAGTGTGTATCGTTTATTTATTTATATCACCAAAATCAAATCACTTTTCATTAAAACTCGTTCACAAACGTTAAAGTTATTGCGTGATACACAAAAATAAATCAATGAAATAACCTTATTTAGCGGCGTCGGGACGTGACGACCCCATCGCCCGCTGTCGGAATAATCTCTGTCACAACAGAGTATTCCACCAATGCAATCAATCACATTGGTAGGTCTTTTGTTGTAAGAGGCCGGTTAGGTAGGTACCACCGTAGTGTATTCTACCGCAAAGCAGTAGTGTCTTTAGCATTTGTGTTCCGGTTTGAAGGGCGCTGTAGATAAGTGAAATTACTCGGCAAACACAACACCTGCACCTACTAATGGTGTAACTAAGCTACGGCAACAGCTTACCATCAGGTGGGCCGTATGCCACTAGCCTAGTACATAAAAAAATATTCCATTAAAAATCTAATAAAACCTCCACACAAGAAACACAAGCTATTTTTACTCTATTCCGTGACAAGTAAGTCACGTGTTGACATATTAACTTGGCGAAATTCGAGGCGAAATTACTTGGTAGATACAATATAACATAGCCGCTGACAACCCTGACAGATTGCGCTTATATCTGTCACGTTGAACGTACAGGCAGTCAATTAAACGCACTATATTTCATGTGTGACGTCAAATCTTGCTGAGATATGAGTAGGACCCATTTTCCTGTTGTACATGTAAATTACGTGTGACTTAATAAATAAATTTTTGGTTTATTTGAATTTCTGACCTCGTGACGATCATATTTTTAGTAATATTAGCAGTGCTTTAAGTTAGTATTAATTTTTTTACATCTCTATAAGGTTGTAGCTTGTACTAGAATTATAGCCCAATCGAACCAGCAACTCTCGCGTTAAGACTTGTTGAGTTATTGAGGCTTACAATATTTTTGAAAGAGAACCGGGGTACGGTTGAACTATGTCATATCAACTACCACAAATCAATAATATATATTCAAGTAGTGAACTACCATCACTGTCTTGTATTAAAAGTCGAGCAGACAACCACTACTTGTCATTAATAACGTTCAACATTCAGTGTCGCCAAATAATAATACCAAAACGGTGATGGTGATACGTGATGCGTACGCTTCCTTCGTTATCTAGAAGGCTGTTATTATATTCTAGAGCTGGCTGTGTTTTGGACTCCGAACTCTTGTGTTATATACATGTATTTAAAAGTACTCCTCCAGGAATTACGAGTTGTTCATACTGTCGCCGTCAAAAATAGGTCTGTAGAGTCTGTCTAGATCATTATATGTTTCATGTCAAAAATATTATCCTTCTAAGTTAGTCGGGTAAAAGGAAACTGAAAATATCAAATATATATTTTGATAAATATCATAAACTATTGAAATCTCGTTTATATACCGTCCTAAGCTCCCAATATTTTCCTTGTTTGACCAATCCTCTTATTAGAAGAGGTAGCCTTTGTAATTCATAAATTTAATAGCCTATTACTTTTCCCTTACAATAATGATCTAAATCGGAATAAAATTGAGGAAAATCGTTATTTAACAATACAGGCTTCCTTTTATACCGTCTTATATATAATATACAAGCACACAATGCGGGATAAATAGGGATTTTAAATTAAATAATAAATGGAAGTATAAAATTGGATTTCTTATTACGCTAATACATAAGTATTGTTAAGTATATAAAAAACACAAACACTCACACGTAAAGCCAATATCAATTATTTATTGGAAATAGTAAGAACAATGAACATTCTCTTTATGCATGTCCTTCGTTCGCGCGCAACCGTACCGTAAAGTGCGCGGGAGAGTTCGCCCGTAGTGATGTCCCACGCATCTAGTGATGGACATACTGTATCGGTTTATCAGTTCGGCCATCCTGCACAGCTCCTTCGGCCCCGAAGGAGAGAGACCCGTAACATCTTGAGAGTCAGTCACACACTTCCTTTCAACAGCGTATCGCAGCAGTCTTGACTTAGGATTCAGTTGATCTAACGGAAAAGGAATCTACGAGGCAACATAAGTTAGTTAGCCCTGATGGCTTGTGAGTGAGCCTCAAAAGCATTTCATTAAGTCCCGAAGACAAATTACTGAGCCCCGAAGGCAAGTAACTTCGTTCCAAAGGCATATTCCTAAGCCCTAATGGCAGTTAAATGCGCCCCACATGCAGTTTGGTAAGCCCCACAGGCAGTTTGGTACGCCCCGCAGGCGGTTAGGCACGCCGCACAGGCATTTAGGTACGCCCCATAGGCAGATAGGTACGCCCCGCAGGCAATCAGGTACGCCCCGTAGGCAGGTAGGTACACGCCCCGAAGGCAGATAGATACGCCCCGTAGACAGATCTGTACGCCCCGTAGGCAGATAGATACGCCCCGTAGGTAGATAGGTACGCCCCGTAGGCAGATAGATACGCCGCGTAGGCAGATAGGTACGCCCCGCAGGCAGATAGGTACGCGCCGTAGGCAGATAGGTACGCCCCGCAGGCAATCAGTTACGCCCCGTAGGCAGATAAATACGCCCCGTAGGCAGATAGGTACGCCCCGTAGGCAGATAGGTACGCCCCGCAGGCAATCAGGTACGCCCCGTAGGCAGATAGATACGCCCCGTAGGCAGATTTGTAAAAGAACACTACATCCTAATGTTTCGCCCCAGAGGCTTGATCTTGTTCATCATTACCAGATAAACTATCACTTCTCGAATTCCACAGTTTCATTTTGTCACGATTCTTTTTCTTAAAACACATATCTTCTAAATGACCAAGACGATTACAGAACCTACACCTCCTATCTAGATTTTGCCTTGACTTATTACACACTTTGGATTTGTGTCCTGTCTTACCACATGTGAAACACTTTATCAACTTACAAGATTTTACTTGAGGATTCAACTGAGTTCTGTTTGGTTCTGTCCAGAAGGGACTGTTGAGGTCTTAACACTTGCCAAATACTTCAACAATGAATTAGTATTGTGACATCCAGCTGATACTGCGCCAACTTCCATTAGCTTATCGCCTAGAGTACCAATAATGGCTTCAGTAATTACCTCATCGGTCATATCACATGACATACCAATACCTAGCTTTTCATAATAAAATTTTATAGGATCTTCATTTACCAACCTCATTCTGTTGACTAATTCTCTTATTTGAGAAAGTTTATTTTTAGTGAAAGGAAAAGCTCTAATTAATTTTGTTTTCCAATCCTCCCAGGTAATATCATAAGAGGTTTGACGTTCATATCACCCCTTTGCATATCCACTTAATTTTGAGGTGCAATTAAAAATTAAGGTCTTCTCATCCCAACCATACATATTCCCAATACTTTCCAAATTCCTAATACAATGTTCCATGGAAAACGATGAAGTCTGAGGATCAAATTCTGAAACAAATTTATTTTGCCCAACATAGCGAATGGTAGTGGATGTTGTCAATCCAGCATTTCTACAAGTAGGTGTAGTTTCTTGTATTTCTTGTACACTAGCCCCTGAAAGAAGCTGATCTTCAGTACTGTGAGAACTCTGTTTGTTACGCAGGTCTTTCACTAAATCTTCTAAAGCTTGTATGCGACAATTCTTCACTTTTAGTTTTCTCTTATATTTTCTTTTATTATAATTATCTTCAGTTTCAGCATCTGAAGAACTCACTGATCTTTTTCTTTTGTGATGACCCATTGTTAATCAAAAAATATATAGAACAAATTCACAAAAACACAAACTATAATAATATATGTTAAGAGATTGTATCTCAAGTCAATAAGAGTCAATAATTAAATCATTAAAATATAGCAGCAACTAAAAATGAAAGTATTAAATTATATACAATTCAAATAATGTCTTTAAGTAATTGCAATCAAAATTAAACTTAATAAAACATTCATATTATTATATCCACTTTTAAGTTTATATTATACTTTCACTGTGGGTAATATAACTTTTCTTATAACCAGAAGTGTTCCACACCAATATTTATATTGTTAACTTTATAGTCTTTTAGAAATATTTAGCATATTCACCAAAAATAAGTCTTTTTAATATAACATAGAACAAGCTCACCAATTATCCATGCAAAGCTATTGTAGTACTTTAAATCTGCATACTTGCTGCTGTACACTTATTTTATGTTTTGCAAAGTTTTTGAAGACACATTCATGCACATATAATTATAATATCTATTTTTCAGCAATCTTTGTTGCGATTTGGCGCCATTTTTGTTGCAAAAGACACATGCAAATTCTTGTGACTTGTTGAAACTTGCTCACTCAACTTCATAGCATTATTGTTAAAAATCAGTCTTATATTAGTTGTTATATTTATATTATATTGCATAACATAACGAAAACATTATAAGCAAGCTTAAGTTCCGCGCAAGCGTCCATTACGAAAGTTTACTATATCCAATAGTTCTTGCAATCAATAAGTTCATCCCACTTCTGAATTCTGTTAAGTATATAAAAAACACAAACACTCACACGTAAAGCCAATATCAATTATTTATTGGAAATAGTAAGAACAATGAACATTCTCTTTATGCATATCCTTCGTTCGCGCGCAACCGTACCGTAAAGTGCGCGGGAGAGTTCGCCCGTAGTGATGTCCCACGCATCTAGTGATGGACATACTGTATCGGTTTATCAGTATAAAAGATTTGACTGACTTTGTGACAGACAGAGAGAGCGTACATATAATAAACAAGCAGAGGCGATAGGAGACTGCGTAAGTAGTAGACTTAGTAATATGCTCCGATAAGCGGATAATGAGAGTACTCTCTGGGTATGTATAGTTTTTAAAGTCTATTCTAAACAAAACATTAAGTGTTCTTTAAAAAAATATATAACAGTGCAATTTTATTCACTAAAACATTCTCCGTCATTTCAATTTAGCGGCAGTTGTCGAGGATTTCGTAGCGGATTGTACTTCACACGTTCGCCGTAGTTTCTGTACAAAATTCGAGAGAAATTCAACAGTTTCGAGTTTCGTTGAAACTAAAACTGCAAACTTTCACGGTGCTGTCGACGATTGTACTATAAGTTACTTAGTTTGGACTATATATTATACCGAAACGTACGTAGGTTAGCTTTTGATTAGTCGATCTGATCATATTAAACCTTTATCCCCTATCGATATGGATATCTAAACTATGAATTAAACTTAATATATGAAATTAATAATGATGAGTAAGTTGAGAAGCCAAAACAGAAGCCTAGTTTCAAAATCGAGAAATCAGAAAAATTTAATGTAACCTTAATAATAATGCTGAACGAGCGAATAAAATTTAAAGAAACTTAGTGCATAATAAATTTGTGGGAATATACATATTTGAATACGATTGCCAGTTGCTATTGTTTTGAAATTAACAAACGTAAAAGTACTCTGTTATGTTACGCCGATTTTTTGTGAGAAGGTACTATTTACTCGGTTGAGCCGACCCATTTGTGCTTGGAGAAGCAAGGCTCTACTACTACGATACGAATACATTAGCAAGCGATTTGCTAATGTATTCGTATAGTAAGTAATCTGTTTTTACTAATAGGTATTTTTTTTTTTATGTTAGAAGTTGGCAAACAAGCATACGGCCCACCTGATAGTAAGTGGCTGCCGCAGCCTATGAGCGTTTGCAGCACCATTAGTAGGTGCCACTCACGGGTTGCCAACCTCGAGATATAGTTGTGACAGAGGTTATCCCAACAGCGGGCGATGGGGTCGTCACATCCCGACGCCTTTGAAGGTATGTTAGATATCATGAGTTATATTGTTGAAATGTTATGTTCTAATATTGGTTGATCATTAATATATATGTAGTGTTTGTATTTGATAATGTTCTATAATCATAGACATACATTGTCTCGTGCTCATGGTATGACGGGAGGCGAACGTCAGAGTCGGTACGGTAACAGCTACCGATACTATGACAGGTGACGTGAGTGCCTACGCATATATGGTGAGTTGTCGAGCCAGTGGTAACGAATAGTGTGTGATATACGGGAACAAAACAATATGAATTAATGTATAATAAATAATTAAATATAAACTTACTTATAATAATTTATATTTTGTGAGTATAGGAATGAAGTCAATTGACTGCTTAGATTAAATAAGAAGCTTAACGACTGTCACCCCCACTCGTAGCAAGACATTTGTTTAGTGACAGTTCGTCTTATTTGAATTCATTCCTATACCGATCGTTGCAGTGGACAGTGATTAATAAAAACGATAATATAGTACTGCCGTTTTTGAATATTACTGCACCCAACTTCTATTTGTTTTCGATAATTTAACAGGTATAAGGTACAAAGTTCTAAGAATTGTCTAATCATCGCATCGATGATAATAATGATCATCAATCTGAGCAACTGTATTCACGAAATAAGTCACAGGCCGTTAATAATAAAAGAGCTATAATATAAATTCATAGAGAGCATTCTTAAATTACATTAACGCGATAGGACGAGGGCACAAAGGCAGCAATTAGGGGACGCTGAGAAAGAAATCCATTTCGGATTTAAAACTCTGCATTGTTTCCAACTTTTATATATTCTTTTGTCTCTTTCACGGGTATTACTTAGTAACGCCACTATACAAATATGATAATGGATTTTGAGTTGGCTCTTAAATTAGATAGACTAAATTAATAATTAGTTTGCTTCCGGTTTTAGCCACTTTAAGTGAAAAAATTAAAATCAATAGTTGCAATCACAATTAATTCTAACTGACACCGTTGTGGCGTTGTGGGTAGCGAGTCTAACTATAGCCTCGACGGTTGTGGGTTCGATTCTCGCTTGGGCTGATGTTTGCATTGATTTTACACATATCTGTTTTGGTCCTTGTGGGTCTCCCCACGCTAAGTTGTCGGTCCCGGTTGTTATCACATAGCATCTGATAATAATCGTCAACTCTTGATAAGGAAATTGTTCTTATCCAATGAGTTACTGGTTCGCCCTTAGGGTTGCGGAGGTCGGATGAGAATCGCTCTGTGTAAAAACTAGTAACCGGTCAAATCCAGACAAGAGTCATAAGCAGACCTTGGGAAAACAAATCAATACTAAATAAAGCCTGTGCTTGAAGACTATTGTTGTTTTCTGCAATCTGTAATCTAACGAAATCATTCTCATTTCTAAAGCCATTACATAAATTGACGTATCTAAATTTTTAGCCGTTTTAAAACATCGGGCATATCTAAAAGGTTTCGTATATAGCTTTTTCTTTCAAAGCGTGTTTCTTTTTCCTCCTTAATACATTTTATCCATCTGAAAATGAGACTGAGAGCCCTTTATCAAATCGATTTTGAATAGCACTGCAAGCTTCAGTTAACTCAAATTATGTTACATTAATAGGATGATTAAAATGAGGCTACTTATTTATTATTATTATTGCTCAATACTTTAATACTATAGATATATAACTATTGCTATATATAGTACAGCTTATTGTAAATGCCATTCACACTTTGAAACTTCATTTTACTAAATTCAAATTATTGAAGAAATCCACTTATAAATAGAATTAAAAGGAAGGAGTAAGTACGCCCGAATGATGTCGATAACCATTCTTGCCGAATTAAGTCTTAACAACTACAATACAAAATAGCTAAAGTCAAACTTAAAATAAAATGTACATCGTCGTCAAACATTAAAGAAACAGCACATAGCTCAATGAATTTGTCGATTTTATTTTACGAAACAATAATTAAGTAAATCCTAAATCCCGAAGGAGACTGGAAATAAAATCGTAAACGAAACATCTCACCCCCTCCCGCCACCCCTAGCTCTATAAACGTATTTCCTGTGCGAAGTGCCCTCTAAGAGCACTATAAATAAATATTTAAAGTTACGACTTGAAAAGGTTTTTCTTGTTCCAAATAATGTGTTTGCTTGCTCGTTGCAATGTACACTCAGATTCAAAGTGTACTAAGGCCTTAAATTGTTTATGCAATAGTTTTCTATTTTAGATAACTAGAGACTAAAGATATTGATAACAATGATTAATGGATAGTTCGTTGCAAATAGACACTGTCGAGCGAAGATGTCGCCCGTAAGCAAGTTATATTTATTCATTGAGGTGCAATGATACAAGTACTATAATTACTTTTATTTCTTATATAAATTAATCCATTCGAAAAAATAGATGACTTTGTGGCGCAGCGATAGCGAACCTACCAGGTCGCGGGTTCAATACCCGCCCGGAGCAGATGATTGTATTATAGGCATGTTTTCCGGTCTGGGTGTGTTTGTCCCAGTCATTATGTATGTTTCCGGACCTGCGACACAGGATATAACTATTCTAATGTGGGTCGTTGAGGGTGTAGCGTTTATTACTTGTATATTGAAATAAGATATTTACAATGTACTGGCATATGACCTTGTCACAAAATGCGCTGCAATCAATTTTATATAATAAAAGAAGAAGACGTGGCATATCAACGCCCAGCCTAAAAGCCTTGGACTTAGAAAGCTGATCACAGGTGATGTCTTTTTTTTAAAGCGTTTGAAAATTTGTATGTGATGTCCATTATTTTTGAAACTAGAAAAAACTTTGTTCTTTGGCAAACAAGCAAACTAATTATTAAAGATGAGAAAATGATGTTGAAAATGATGATGATGAAATAAAATAATTTATTAATTATTGTAAAGTAGAATTGTATTGAAATAGACTGCGACCAAGTATTAAGGGTAGAACGTCTTCTTTCTAGCTCTTCTTTTCCTTGGCATTTTGCCAGGTTCTACTTACTACTTTTAGACAGATTATTTTGACAGGTTACTAACACAAATCGACTGCCATCAGACCTCCGCAACCCTAAGGAGAAATAAGCAACTCATTGAATAAGAGCAAATTACCTATCAGGAGTTAACGATTATTTATTATTATCAGGACTGACAACTTAACGTGCTCTCCCGAAGCACGGTGGGGAGACTCAAACGGAGAAACGCCCAGACCGAAGCAAATATTAGTAATATACACATCTGCCCCTGGGAATCGAACTCGCAACATTCGAGGCTAAAGGCAGATTCACTACCAATACGCCACAACGGTGTCAACAGTCGCTTGCTATTACTATAACAGAAAAATCGCTATCAAAACCTAGTAATCAACTAAAAGCAGAGTGAGTTCGGTTAGAAATTACTTTTATTTGATATACGATAGTGACACATGCAATCAAATTTGTTAACGCGTAAATTTGTATATTTCTATTAATAAATACGCGATGTTCGAAAACAAAAACGTGATAACTTGGTTTGGAACTGAATAATCCAATTATTTTCGGTTGGCTTATTTCATTTTTGATAAATGTTTCATTTGAGTAAACTAAGCAATTTATGTAATTAAAAATAGGTAATAAATTTAACTTATATAACTTTTTTCAGTTTTATTACAATAAAAAATGCACTTTATTAAGTAATAATTAATAGCCTCAATAGCTCAATGTTTAAAGGGCCTACTTCGCTCCGTTAGTGCGAGCGTTGCGTGTTCGATCCTGACCGAATTGGGTTACTGTTGTACACACTTCTACCCAAGCTACGAGCTTATTTGGATTTGGAAAATGCAAAAGCTTTGCTGTTATTCTTCTAAAAAAAGTCTAATATTGGAATTTATGATCTTTATAACGCAAATAAACAGACAAAATTAATTTCAAACCAAGCCTGACTACTAATAATTGATAAATATTTATTCACGCCCTACAGCACCGATGCAATGTCGCCTGCTTAGCGGTATTTTATAGGATATACTTTGAAGAATGTGCTCAGGAACTTAACAACCTTATTCCGTCGACACCTTTCTACCAAAGAACAGCGAAAAGCCGCGTGAGCGTTGGCATTCTTATGGGATTGACATTCCCTCCACTCGCACTAAGCGTTTTTACGCAACGTTTTTGATATGAACCACTAAGTTATAGAACGGTCTCCCGGCCTCTTCTAGGTAAGCGCGCTCTAACTTGGACCGCATCACTATTTTCCACGAGGCATGATTGTAGTCAAGGACAAGTGTATCGTTATAAAAAAAAAATCCTTCACTTGGGTTGGCAACGAGCATATATTGCAAGCGTTCCTAGGTTAAGATGATTGCTTACCATCAAGGGAATCGTATGCTTGTTTTCCAACCGTCATGATATATAAAAAAATAATAACTAATTTTAAAAAAATCGTTTTTAAACACACACCTAAAAGAGTCTGATTAGAATTTTAAATCAAAACGATCAAGAACGTCAAAGGGATTTTTGTTGGATTTATTCAGAGACAAATAAGCTTCCCTCCCTTTGGGCGACATGTTGAGCTTTAATAACAACATATTTACATTATGATGTCGTGGTTCATTGTGAAGGTTTTATAAAAAAAATCCACAAAGAGTCCTTTGTTGATTGTACAAAGACATATTAGATAATAAATCTATATAAATGAATAAAATTGAAGTGTCTGTTTGTAATTCAAAATTAACAGTTTTTCACTACATGCATATGAAAGTATATACGGTAAGTACAATTTTTTTTTTGAACAATTTTTAAAATTTTTGTTTGTGTAAGCTACAGGTAGGTTATTATTTAGTAAAGTATAATAAATTTCGTGCATTTACGATATTCTCCATAATTCGACCTTGTTATCCTAGCATTAATATATTATTTTGAATTCTGAATGGTACGCCATCTTGTAAAACAACACCCACCGTGTTGTTTTACAAGATGGTCATTAATCATCAATTAAATGTATTTTTTTACTCACTTTTGTTTTTTCATTTTATTATTTTTATAAAAGAGTTGTCTATGATGAGGTCTTTGTTTTTTTTTATTTACTCGTATTTTTTTTTTAATTTTTGTACTATTTTCACACACACAGCAGCGAGCACAGCAGTGTTCTAAATAAACTTATTCTTTCTTTCTTTATTACTTTCTTTTATAAAAATTTTTTTTTTTTTTTTTTTTTTTTTTATTGATAAAGTACATATAAAAGATATGCACTTTATAAGATTACAATCTAGCCTTAATGGCTAATAAGTAATTTAACTTTAACCTAAACTTATACTCTAAGCTATTCTAAGACCGCGTTAATAACACGTATCTTATTGTCTCTAATAACTTAAGGGGAAGACACTTTGTTCTTGTGTTTATTTTCAACTATATATATATATATATTATTATATTATAGCACTTACACTAATTATGTTTGTCACATATCACTGTCACTATCATATATCACTGTTTCCCAAAACACTACACCAGGTCAAAAGGCTTTTTCCTTTTGAGCCTCCTAATTGTGTCCGTAACGTCAAGTAGCTGAATGGCCTCAACGTTTACATGGTGATGAAGCCTATATTCATGAGCTTCCGCATATTTTTGTACTATTTTGGTTACGAAGTCCACTTTAAGGTCCTTGTGAAGGTCTTCGTTTCTAATGTACCAAGGAGCATTAACGATGCCTCTAAGTACTTTATTTTGGAATCTTTGAATAATCTCAATGTTGCTCGGTCTGGTACATCCCCATAACTGTATACCATAAGTCCAAATGGGCATTAATGTCTGTTTGTACAGCAAGATTTTATTTTGTACTGACAGTTCAGAATTGGGTCCCAGTAACCAGTACATTTTCTTGTATCTAATGTTCAATTCTTCACGTTTCTTCTTGACGTGTGCTTTCCAGCGAAGCTTTGCATCAAGTGTCATGCCTAGATATTTAGCGGTGTTCTCATATGGTAACACTACGTTATTTATAAGTATTGGATGGTAATTTGGCTTTTTGTTACTAAAGTTAATGTGAATAGACTTGATCTCATTTAATTTAATTCGCCATTGCTTTGTCCAGTCGTAAAATCTATTTACAGCCGTTTGAAGTTTTTCTGCTGCTTCTTCATGAGTGGTTCCAGTTGCCATGATGGCGGTGTCATCCGCAAAAGTAGCAATCGTATTGTTTTGGAGCTCTGGAATATCGCTGGTGTATAACAGATATAAGATGGGACCCAAGACACTCCCTTGTGGTACACCACCTTTTATTTCTTTAATCTCAGAAAAGGCGTCTCCTTGTCTTACTCTAAACGTTCTATTTGTTAGGTAGGATTCCAAGATGTCCGAAAATTGCTTGGGAAGCATATTTCGCAGTTTAAAGATAAGGCCTTTGTGCCATACCTTGTCAAAAGCTTGTGCTACATCCAGGAATACATACATTCATCATACATCCTTTTATAAAAATAAGATCAATTTTTATTTCAAGAAAAGGAAGATATAATTTCAATATATTATAAATGGTTCGAAGAATATATCTGAAGTATCAAACCCAGCGGGTGTAAATTTAATTGGTCGCTCGTCTTTGAAGTTCCAAGAGTGGCTTATTTGAACGCCTGCCAATGTTTGGAGAGGATTTTTGTAAATTTTAAAAGGAGAATTCTCTGCAACTTGTTCTTTTCAATTTTTTTTCTTGTAAATAATATAAAAGAGCTATTTGTTATACATAGGATCTTCTACCAAGGAAAATCTTGATAAGATAAGAAATTTCAAATATAATTTGAATTATTGACTGTTAAAACTATATTTTCATTGAAATCAAAGGCTTACAAGTTTCGTTGTAAAATTTTTATCAATGTTTTCAATTATTTATTGGATGGTCAAACCTTAAGATGCGTGAACTAAAAGCTCTTAATAGTAAGATATATACCTTAATACAGTAGATTAGAATAGCATACCTTTCATATTTAAAGTATTTTAATGAAAAAGTTAATCCTGATGACGGTTTTTTTTTTTTATAAACGTTGCACTCAACGGCCCCCATTAGGACATTAATATCCTGTGTCGTAGCGTATGAACACTTGCAGCACCACTAGTAGTTGCCACTAACGCGTTGCCAACCTCGAGATATTAGTTCTTAAATCTCGTCCGCCCAGTAATTTCACTAGCGTACAGTGCCCTTCAAACTGGAACACAGTAATGCCTAAGCACTACTATTTGGCGGCAGAATATTTGACACTGCGGTGGTACCTACCTAGCCGGCCTCTTGCAACAAAAAGACCTACCACCAGTGTGACTGATTGTACTGGTGGAGTAATCTCTGCTGTGACAGAGGTTATCCCAACAGCGGGCGATGGGGCGTCACATCCCGACGCCGCTAATACAATTATTGAATTTAATTTTCCACTCGAGACTAAAATTAAGCAAATCCCATATCCAGTAAAAACAAGAAATAAAATAGTAAACTAAACACCCCTTCCTCCCCCTCTATCTCTTTGAACGTATTTCCTACGCGAAGTGCCCTCTAAGAGCACTATAAATAAATATTTCAAGATACGACTTGGAAAGGTTTCTCTTGTTACTATTAATGTGTTTGCTTGCTCGTTTCTATATATACCCGGATTAAAAAAGGTAATGTGTACAAAAGCTTTGACACTAAGCGTAGCAGCGTATGGGTGGTTTCAGACCAACGCGCTTATGCGCGCGTATAAATCGCGTAAAGGCGCAGTACGCCTTTTACCACTTGTGCAACTCGTACGTGAGTTAACGCGCTTACAAGCTAATGTAAGCGCATACATTTAAATATAAATAAATAAACGCTACACACTCAACAGCTCCCATTAGGATAGTGATATCTTGTGTCGGGGGTCCGGAAGCACATACAAGGACAAGGACAAGGACAAACACACCCAGACCGGTGCATGGTCAATACAAACATATTATGCTCCGAGAGGGAAATGAACACGCGACCTGTGGCGTTTAAGGCAGGTCCGCTACCACTGCGCCACAACGTCGTCGAAATTATGGAACGTAGAAGGCTATTTAAGAATAAAAAAGAAGATACTTTAATGTGTTTTTTACGTTAGGTAATGATAGAAAATGTTGAAATAAACGATTATCCAGGTTTATTCCTTTGTATAGGTCAGAAATATCATG
This sequence comes from Hestina assimilis, assembly GCA_023373885.1. Taxonomy (NCBI): domain Eukaryota; kingdom Metazoa; phylum Arthropoda; class Insecta; order Lepidoptera; family Nymphalidae; genus Hestina; species Hestina assimilis. The sequence goes on along the minus strand of CM041743.1, from coordinate 16,530,800 downwards.
TCATCGTACCGTAAATTATAGATGAAATGTTGCTTTATAATTCCGGGTCGGAATGACTCGTAAATCAAGAGGTCCGGTAATCTGTATCAGATTAATTTACCGGACGATTAACTTCTGCCCCGATGACATATTGCTTGAATTCTGACCCATCATCCTTATGCTTTTTGATATTATAATTATTCTAGACATACGGATATTATAATTATAACGGACTCACAATAGCTAGCGATTTTGCCTATTTTATAGATAGCCATAATTTATTAAATATATTGTCATTCGAGTTTTTATGTAACGACAGCTTAAATTATCCTGCCTTCAGAGTAGTTAAGGGTTGAGTATTGACATTACAGCACAGTATGTTTCGGGTATTTGTGCTTGTACTTGTGTATGTTTCCGGAACTCTGACGTATATAACTCTCCTAATAGCCCCCATTTGAGTTTGTCACTTTTACTTATTTAATTACTAGCGGCTATTATTTTTTTTACAAGTAAGTTATTCTTAAGAGATAAACAGCAGCGCAGGTTATCCAATGATAACACAGCATATCTCCGAGGGTTCTGGTGACCTCATTCACTATAGGAACATCGGACTACATGAGAGTTGTGTTATTAGTACTTCCTTTAACTTGAAGGTTTAACGTAAATCGCCTTTGAAGAATTAGCGTAAACCTCGAATATTTCTAGAAAAGTTTACAACTGACTGTACCACAATGCCCTAACTTAGAAATAATTATCTGTACTCTGTATGGTGGGATTGCTTTCAGCTTTTTGCCACTTAATCTAAACCTCAGTTCTTTGGGGAAAAAAACAGTAAAGCCTTTTATAACATGTTTACTCGGCTACACAAATCCACAAGCAATTGAAAATTAAATAAAGAAAGGTATTCAAGGTATTGGTCAGATTTACATAACAATTTTTAGATGAAAAATACTTTTTTACTAACGTTGAATAGTTTAACTGTGGAATTCACAATGAGCAGACTAATGAAATAAATTAAGGCTGAAATTCCTTAATGGCCTTGTTTTGACTTGAACTCCCAAACAAATAAAAAAGCGAGGTACAAACTTTCCTGTTTTTAAAATTTTATAAGAGTTATTTATACAGAAATAAATTTTCAAAGTTACCTTAATTACTAGTAACTTATTAACTCGTCGGAGTTACGATCCTTCGGGGAGACATTACAGCTAATTTTAAAGAAGCCTGTTTAACTCGTTTAAAAGGTAATATTTATTAAAATGAACGTAAAAACACTCACCAACAAAACTGGACCAAGATTTAGAAATGGTTCTACGTTATATTTTAGTAGCAACAGATGTAGCTAGTCGTGGTATTGATATTAGAGATGTATAGTTATCAATTTTTTTTTATGTTAAAAGTTGGCAAGCAAGCATATGGCCCACCTGAGGGTAAGCGGTTGTCGTAGCCTATGAACGCTTGCAACAACATATGTAGGTGTCACTCACGCGTTGCCAACATCGAGATATTGGTTCTTTAATCTCTTTTGCCCAGTAATTTCACTAGCATACAGTGCCCTTCAAACCGGAACAAAGTATTGACTAAGCACTACTTTGGCGTTAGAATATTTGATACTGCGGTTAAACCTACCTAGAAGAAATGATTTTTGCAAATATATTGTTATATAATGTTTTGATTTTAGGAATGGAAATAAAAACGATCCATACCGTCAAAAGGCTCTTTGTTGGTCTCATTCAGAGACAAAACAGCTTCATTCAACCCTTTCAAAGCGACATATTGAGCTTTAATATTCGCGTATTTACATTTATTTATGATGTCGAGTTTGATTATAAACAATGTTGCAAGAATTTTTGGGTCGCAAATTAATTTTATACAATGGTTTATATAATAAATTTTACTTGAATGCAGCAAAATGTTGTCATTGTTAGCATTGTTTATGCAGAAATTGAACGATGAATATTGTAAATAAAAGTATAGGCTTGAAATATTTTTGAACCTAATTGGTGGAATTAAACAAAACAAGCCTATTACTTTTTTTATGTCAGAGGGGGCAAACAGTCAGGAGGCTCGTCTGATGTTAAACGTTTCCCGCACTCCAAGAACATCTTCCGGCAACGCAAGAGGACATGCAGGTGCGTTGCCGCTCTTTAGGATGCAACTGGTTACACGTTGGCTGACCTCGAAATACGGCTGACGAACAGTGACTTCACGAGTATGGTTTCACCAACGTGTGGTTTTAGTTAACCAGGCCTCTTGCAATAAAAGGCCACCACAAGTAAAACTATTACAGGTTTAACAGCAACCAGATAGTTTTTGTGTACCTGCCTTACAGCATAGGCGTTTGATGTCGCTACACATTAGCAGAGGCTACACAATTACGAGGCCTTTTATCAATCCACTAACAAAGAGACATTACGCGATATCAGCGGTTATTTATCAGTCGCACCACCGAACTCGTTAACACGGCTACCTGTCCCTACATAACTCACGGTCTTAACGACCAGTTTGTTAACTCGCGAATTAATGTCTCAACCGCCCCACTGAGAGAACATCGATCTTGGAAGAAATTTCAAATGGAAGCCTTGAGTTACGGAGGGTACTGTGGGGACGTGTTGAAAATTTCAAAGAGAGAAAAGTGTATATAAATCTTTGGCTACATCCAGCACTAGTTGTTTCTTATGATTATAATATTTACCATAATATAATATCATTTCTATTCCTCATATCTTTGACAACTATATTTTGATAAATAATGAGATGAACTTATATTTTACGATACTTTGCTAATGACATTCATGAATTTACCAATTGGAATAGAAAGTATTTCCCTCATATCAGTATTGTCGCCCTTTTAGGCCTACCATCAACATACACATACAATTATTCATGTCTTAGCATTTCCTCCACGACTTGTAGCTTAATTACATACTGCTTGTCATTTGCTATGCCAGTTTAATTACATACTGCTTGTCATCTTGGGGCAATGCACGGAAAACTTGTATGCTTCAGCTAGAAAGAGCCCAGCGTTCAGTATTAAAAACCATGTTATCAAAGCCTTTTCGATATCCTACTATTGACCTGTATAGAGATAGCAAAGTACTGACCGTTCGGCAACTCTTTATTCTCAAACATTCCCTTAAATACCATCACACTTTAATACACTCTAAAGAACTTCCTAATATGTTAAACCGCCGAACGTGTAGAATGCAATTACCGAAAACTAAGTCTCACTTTGCCAAGCGATTCCATCCATATATAGATATATTTTTGTACAATAAAGTTACGTACTACTGTAATTTAAAGCATTGCTCATTATCACAAGCAAAAATAAAACTTATTAATTGGATTTCTTCACTCACTTACGATGAAACTGAAAATCTTATGGTAAAAAAAAAAAAACAAAATGCAAAATAATTAAAAAGGGAAAAAATGTAGTATTTCATTTTTGTTTGTTCATTTCTTTGCATTACTTTTAAATTTTATAAACATTTGGTAGTCTTAAGTTCAATTGTTAACCAGCCGAAATATCTATGTATGTTATAATCGTTAAAGGATTCCCACGGTACAGGCTTGCCTAGTGTGGGTTCCAATAGATAGTGAAATATTGTATAAAAGTTTTTGTAATTAATAAATAAATAAAAAAAAAAAAGCTTTTGTCACAATGTTTTCCTTTACCGTTAAGCACGATATAGAACACAACAGGCACTTCAAAGCTCAGAGGTGGTTGCCCGAATTTGAACCAGCGACCTTCGGTTAAAGTCTATCTATTGAGCCATTTAAGCTGTTTAGATTTATAAAACCATTCTCCTCCTCCCTAAAGTATCTCCTCGTCAACCACTCGTATGTTTTGCTCCTGGCACTCCAAGCACTTTAGTGTACAGTGACTGCTTACTATACTTATTATTGTAGTTATTATAGAGCTTGTTTTTAGCTTTTTAGAAGGTATTATTATTGCAGTCGGGTTTTTTGTTTAACTTAATAATTTATTGTATATCAAACTATTTGGTTAAATAATTAACAATATCTGAATGACTTATAAACAGCCAGCCTAGACCCTAGGACCTAAAAGATATTTTTTTGTTTAAAAAAATTAAACTTCAGTCATCAATATTTCGAAAACTAAGCAATATATCGAAATATAGTATTGTTACGTTGCGTCTTATTTTGTTGAGTTATACAAGGAATCATCATCATATTTTGGCGCTATACGAACTGTGATGTTCCGCTATGAATATCTTTGTTTCTGCAAAATACATATTAAAATAAAGTAACCTATGTCACTCTCCCAATCAGACGAATCCAATGATACCTTATAAGTTGAAATCCGTCAAAGCGTTTGGCCTGTAGACCGTCACAGAGAAATAGACATACATACATATGCTCCTTCGGCATTCGGGTAAAAAAAGAAAATTTTCTTTAAAAAATCTGACTCGTTACGCAATGGTAAATAAAGAACTAGATATTTTCATTCAAATATTTTAGGCTCTTAATAACATGAGCTTCCGAAAGTTGCTGTAATCCCGTGTGCAGTGTTCAAAGGCTGGGATATAATGAATATTATGGTTCTTTTATCGAGTGAGTCTTTTTGCATTTCGGAAGCGAAGCAAATTAAATGCCAGCGTCGAGTTCCCGAGAATCCGGTAAAGCACGCGCTATCTAATTTAGTTTGAGAAACAAAATTTAATTGGTCGCTCGTCTTTGAAGTTCCATGGCGTAGGCTTATTTGAGCGCCTGCCAATGTTTAGAGAGGATTTTTGTAAATTTAAAAGCAGAGTCGTTCTCAGAAGCTTGTTCATTCCGCGTAATCTGTTTGTTATAAAGAGCATTAGCTATTCATCGGAGCCTTTACAAAGAGATCTTAATTATTTAAGCCACTTTGGCAATTCTAAATTATGAAAGAATGAATTAAGTCAATTGATTTAAAAACAACCCTGTTATAAGCATGGAATCTATTAATCTACTTAACATAAAATCACTATCACAATTGATAGTGTTTTTTTTAATTATTTTATTTCATGACGGTTTGCAAACTGTAATATACTATGATATTAATCTATGTAATAAGTTATCCTGATTTGTATTAACCTGTATACACTTATAATGTCAGTGCATCTGTTACTCCTGTCAGTTGAAATAAACGGTTGTTTGGAACGGACGTATATGATTTTTATTTAAAATAAAGCATTCGGTCCGCCTGAAGGTCAGTCAGCACAACCTATGAAAGCTTGCAATACTTGAAGTATCACATACATGTTGCCAACCTTGTCGTTGAAGAGAAGAGATGAGAAGGGGAAAAGGAAGGTGTACCCTTACTTTTCCCCCTTTTTCTGGAGAGAAAAGAAGATTGGGGCTCCAGTGCTCCACTCATCGTACGAAACGCAAAAGTGACTGATACTGTTACTCTACGCCAATTTTTTGTAAGAGGGTAGTACTTCCTCAGTCGACCCGGCGCATTTGTGTTGAAAAAAGCATGGCTCTACTACTACAGTTTAGAAATCGAAGTTGAGAAAATATTTTTCACAAGGTCTGCGTCAAAGGAATTACTTTTATTAGGCGACTTAACCTTAAGACGTCTCCAAATCTGAGCTTAACGCGCTACGTGATCCTACCTTTAATATTTTAAATATTCCAAGGGAAAAGTTCCTTCGGATCGCAGGCAGAATTATTTAACAGTTGCTCCAACTTCCATACACGGTAATAACGAATAGTATGCGATTTTCTCCGTGATATTACGAAACGGATAAGACTCTAAATTTCGTTTCAATTATTTATTGGCTATTTTAGTATTACAAAATAGCTTGTTTTAGAACTTAGTTTAACACGTTCTGTAATTGATTGTTTGATTCTAACTTCAGATTTTTATAACTACAAAAATAGAAAAGTTGTGATTGCTACAATTTTATTTGTTACAAAATATAATATGTTTATTGGTGCATGACGAAGTGTCGTGTGACTACACCTATAGAACATATTTAAGACGTAGGCATAGAACGACAATATTTGAAAAGTTGTCATTCTAACGAAGCGTCACATTGATAGTAGCGCGATGGTTACATAAATATTCATCATGCAAAAAATCATCGTCGTACCAAATAAAGGACGATTCGTTGAAATCCGACGAAGTAGTTAAAGTGCAATTTATTGTGTTATCTGGTAAGGTGATTAAAAGCATCGTTGATTGTAATAAGTTGTTCATAAAGTTAACCTACTTAAACCTAAAAGGCTGAAGGCTATCCTTAGCTTAGTTTGATTCAAAATGAATACTGATAAAACCATAGGCGTGGTTTATGTTTAATTATGTTTTCAATGCCTATTCACACGTGCCGGTTGCCTGGTATTCGGTGCCGACTGTCCGGTAACTCATTTCACTTTCACACGACCCAACTTTGAATCTAGTAGGTCCTACGCACAGCTACGCTAGCATACACGCCCAATTGCCCATACACTTCGTTACCGGATACCCGGCGCCGGTTACCCGGCAATCGGAATGTGTGAAAGACACTTACATATAGTTGATGCAAACAAAACCTAAACATTTATTATATAATTAAAACAATTGATTAGAGATTTACGACACTGAAAGATGTCTTAAGTAAGAATTATTTGATCAATTAAGACAAAATTGCGAGCCGAAGTGAGATATTTCTTCGTAATAAAATTAGTACTAATTACGGCAGTAAAGCCTTGTTTGTTTCGCCTTGAACAATATTCTCACACAAATTAACGGCTTCAAGTAGCAGTATCCGTACTTTTACGTTTCGTTTAATGAGTTTCAACGCTGAACACTTACACTCCCACCCACTATCTTATTTCTTTTTTTCTCCTCCTTGTTCTCCATCTTTCGTCTCATCTTCTTCTTAGGCCTTCTTAGGTCCCGGTGGCCTCTGACTTGACTTATAGACTGTTGCCAATTGTCAACAGCCAGGACCGACTTTTTACGTGCCCTCCGAAGCACGGAGACGCTCGGTTGAAATACCACTATGCGATCACCCATCTAGTGACTGACCGCGCCTACGCCGTGAAGTTGCTTAACCTACCGATCGTTTACCGATCAGTGGGTGCACTCGGCTATGAGCGTCTCATGTGACAATACCTAACCAAACACAAGATGGTGTTTCAAGTGAATACAACCATTTACCAGAAGACTATTCATAATCGCGTCAACTCCTACCCTATTTATCTTTTTTCTTCTGCCTCTTCTACTATATCGTCTCAAGTGGCAATATACCCTTTTGACGGTAGTAGAGCCATACCTCTCCCAGCATAAATGGGCCTCTCACAGAAAATTGGCGTAAAGTTACTGTACCTTCGCGTTTCGTGCCCTGAGTGAGAGCATCGGAGGCCCAATCCCCCACACCCTCTATTTCCATCAATTTTTTCTCTTCTCACTGTTTGTTTATCCTTGGGTTGGCAACGCACATGTGATACTTCAAGTATCGCATTCAAGGGTTCATAGGTTGCGGTGACTGCTTACCATAAGGTGGACCATATTGTTTGCTAACCGTAAGGATATAAAAAAAATGTTAAAACTGATTGTAGGCTAGCTAGCTTTCATCAAATCATCCACATTATTTGCCACCTGTGTGATACAAAAAGTAATACAATTTCAATTTATTAATTTAATAGCAAACAGTTAAAATCTATTATCCTAACACTTAACGAAATTATAGTACAAAATGATACCTTCGCATTATTGTTGGTAATTTCGGTGTTTGAGCGCAGATTAGCAATATAACGGCAATAAAGGCGAGCAAGGGTAATATCATAGTGAAATACTGTGCCCCTGTTTGAAACTAATAATGGTATAAGCGCTGTTTGCTGTTACAGTTATTAGAACACGAGGCTAACACTGAAATTCTTATATGAAACCATACTGCGTTAGATAGTAAGTATGTAACTTTGTTTTATTTATTACATACTCGTATTTAAAGTTTCGTGATTATTAGATTTGTTGTTACCTGTTTATTATTAATATTATTTTACCTTTTATTTTAACTTTTTTCATTTTAATTTATTTTGTAATGTTTATTTTATTTATATTTTTTAGTTTCTACTATTTCTTTGTTTTCTTGTGTGTTGTTATAGCAAATAAATTTATTATTCATTCATTCATTCATTCATTCATTCATGCATTCATTCATTCATTCATTCATTCATTCATTCATTCATTCATTCATTCATTCATGCATTCATTCATTCATTCATTCATTCATTCATTCATTCATTCATTCATTCATTCATTCATTCATTCATTCATTCATTCATTCATTCCTTCATTCATTCATTCACTCATTCATTCATTGATGACGATGTGGCACAGCGATAGCGACCATTTTCTTTGTTGTCGGGGAGGAAATCTGATTCACAGATACCTGGCCTCCTGGGGAGGAGAAGCGGGTTATGTGGGCTTCCATGACAGGGTACCCACTAAAACCTCCTCGGTGACCGACCTCAGTGAAAGAGAGAAGCTCCGGGATCTCTTACAGAACTCAAAGCCGGAGCATCTCGAGCCTTGTGCTGACAGGGCTCGGTCCCAGGGGGCAAGATGGAATGCGTCCCTACGCTTCTCAAGCAAGAGTGCACGGCATTCGGGCCACACCGACTGCCATACTCCTCAGGGCCGCTCAACAGCGAGTGACCCTTCCTTAAGTGCCACAGGTTGGTAACATTCCCGCTCGGAGCAGATATTTGTATTGACCATACAGACATGTTTTCCGGTCTGGGTGTGTTTTTCCTTGTCACTGTGTATGTTTCCGGACCCCCGACACAGGGTATACCTATCCTAATGGGGGCTGTTGAGAGTGTAGCGTTTATTTATTATTGTAGACCAGTCATTTCCTATTTAACTCGCTAAATCCAGGATCATATGTGAACTGAATTACATTTATATTTCAGCAGTTATTGTGGAAATTAACGCAAAAAACACGGGTGCAAAATTTGCTGTTCGATTTTATCCGTGATAATTTCTCGATATTGTTATTTTTCGTTTTGTAAAATTTCAACTTAATACATCAGTATTTTGATGTTTCAAATATAATAATTAATAATTTTTAAGGCGTCGGGATGTGACGCCCCATCGCCCGCTGTTGGGATAACCTCTGTCACAACAGAGATTATTCCACCAGTGCAATCAGTCACACTGGTGGTAGGTCTATTATTGCAAGAGGCCGGCAAGGTAGGTACCACCGCAGTGTCCACTATTCTGCCGCCAAATAGTAGTGCTTAGGCACTACTGTGTTCCGGTTTGAAGGGCACTGTACGCTAGTGAAATTACTGGGCGAAAGAGATTTAAGAACTAATATCTCGAGGTTGGTAATGCGTGAGTGGCACCTACTAATGGTGCTGCAAGCGCTCATAGGCTGCGGCAGCCACTTACCATCATGTGGGCCGTATGCTTGTTTGCCAACTTTTAACATAAAAAAAAAAAAACTTTTTCGTTTTTTTTACTAAACTGAAACTAATTTTATTACGGTGGCTTCAAAAATTATACTGATTATTATAGATACTAGTATGAGGAGAATAGTATTTGATTAAATTACTCTGTTAAATTATTCAAAAAATCAAAGTTTATTGTTTTATAACGACTCAGAAGTAACAATAAATATAATTGTTGAAAAAGTTACTAAAGATAAATTAAGAAAAGAAACAACATTGTAGAAAGAATCTAGAATAATACATAACTTCGAACACACTTAAAAGACTAACATGATCTTCTAAAGCCGTGCCAACGTAAAATACTTTGGAGCAGGGTATAAATCTTGCAGCACGAGTCTAATCTGCGCTATCAGCGACACGCGACCCCTGATTGCAAATCACTTACGCTGGTAGCACTTATCCGGTGTTCTTGGGGGGAATTTAGAAGATAAGATAAGAGGTACGATTACCATAATATGTTATTCCAATGTTCCCTTTGTATTTTACTAAGAAAATCCTACTTCATCTTTACTAATATTATTATAAACGCGAAAGTAACTCTGTGTCACGTCATAACTACTGAACCGATTTAAATAAAATTTGGTACACAGATAGAGCTTGAGAAAGGATATAGGGTTTTTTTAATGCGAAAGAAAGGTTATAAGGCGTTGAAAGAGGGGATGAAAAGTTCCCCCCCAACCGCAGAGGTCAAACTCTGCGGTACCCTGGGCTTGTCGTGCCGGGGCTCAGTAGTCGGGAGTCGATTGTGCAGGTGGCACCTTCGACTGCCCGGTGAAGCTAACAGGGTTGGACGGTTCGGGCGTGGGGCGTTTTACGCTAGACCGCGCCTAGGAGGGCGGTGTCGTATGGGTCGCTCCGGTACTTTTCTGCTTATCAGAATGGACTGCGAGCGGCTCCTGCGACACCGGTGGTGTGTTTGACATAAAAAAGTTAGTCTCGGCAGGGGGAGCCCTAGGACCCAGGGCTCCCTTGGTTGGGTTTGCCGGGGCCTTCTGGTCCCCGTTCGGTGGGGCGCGAAAGCGCCGTGGTGTATTGTATTTATGTATTTTATGTATTAGTATGTATTTATGGTGGCAGTAGGTTGCCGCCCCAGACGGAGGCTGACGGCCTGGGTGCGTTCGCGCACCAAGGTGTATATATATATTTTATTTATGTATAGTATGTATTATTATGTATGTATGGCGGCAGTAGGTTGCCGCCACCGGTGGGCCCTCGGGGCAAGCGCCGGGGCGTCGCGGTGGTATGCTTCGGCGATCCCGCGACGTCCCACTATGGCGCTAGATGCGACCATGGAGTTTTAGTGGGTAGGGGAGCTCGGCTCCGAGTCCACACACCTCCTGCGCCATTGCACCCGTCCCGGCGCTCGAGTGCGTAACTGCATTTCTCCAAGTAAAAAAAAAAAAAAAAAAAGGGGATGAAAAGTTGTATGGAGGTATCGTAATTTTTAGAGCTAAAAGCTTGAAACTTATTCAAAGGGGAGGTGGGGGATTTTGTGTCGATTTCAGAGTTTGTGGTAAAATCGTTTTCACCCGGGCGAAACCGCTGGCAGAAGCTCGTAATATTATAAAACTGAAAAATTGTATGTTTGGAGGTTTATTGCTTATTATTGTCAGCATTATTAGGATTTTGTATAGAATTATCAACGCATCCTACATACATATATAAGTAGGATAAACCTAAAACAGTTTTTGTTTTAAAATATTCTTTAATTTGTTAACTGTCTTTAACTTATATCCGTAAACATTTTTGCTCTTTTCTGAACAATATTTATGTAATAGCTGTGCCCACTCCACTCGCCTTACGTAGTTTTTTGATGACCTCACGAGAACACACATTTTTCCGGGATCAAAAGTATCCTATATGTTAATCTAGGTAATAAGATAAGGGTGTACCAAATTTCATCAAAATCTGTCTAGTAGTTTTTGCGTGAAAGAGTAACAAACATCCATCCATCTAAACTTTTACATTCATAGTATTAGTTAGGTTATTTTAATGAACAATTACCATACAGATATTGGTTTATAATTCATTCGAGAGCTGCACAGCTGAGTGCTTTCGTTCACTGACTAAACAGACACTGAGATAGGCTACGTTGAAGTGGAACAATTTAAATTCAGACAGTAAATAAATCGCGCAGCTTAGAGAGTCGTTCAGAAAGAAACACCGCGCCATTTTGCATTTTAACTCAGTAAATGCTGTTTGTTGAGCTCTCGCTGAATAACACCCGCAAATTAAACGCCTTGTACACGGAATTTATCAAGAGTTGTTATTGGATTTCGTGAAATCTTGTTCTATTTAATTTAGTTCGAAATGCTTTAAGATTAATTGTATACGATAAGTACAGCCTCGTTGTCAAAATGAATGGTCAAGTCCGTTCTGGGAAGCGTTATCCTCAACCAGATATTGACTTGAGGTAGCATTAAGCTTACTGATGACTGTAAACACCGGAAATTCAAAATAAGAGCAGTAAGTGATGCATGGTGGTAGGCATTTTATTGCCAGAGCGGCTAGGTAGGTACTGCCGACACTGACACTCAATTATTCTACCGTAAAGCTGTGTTTCGGTCTGAAGGACACTGTAGCTAGTGAAATTACTGGACAAAGGAGATTTATGAACCAATATTAACCTTGAGGTTGGCAACGCGTGAGTAACAACTACAGATATATGTTGCTGCAAGCGTTAACCGCCTACGATAATCGCTTATCATCAGATGAGTCGCGGACGCTTGCTTGTCCATTTATTCACATGAAAACAGCATCCTTTGGCTAAGGTTATTACTAGGGGTGTGCGCATATTGTTCGATTCGAATCGAACCGAATATTGATATTCGATTCGATTCGAATTCGAAAATTCGAATTATTCGTGGAATTTCGAATAATTCGTGGAGTTTTGAATAGGGTGACAAACAATTTAAAATCCAGAGATATTCATTAATTCGCGAATTGTTCGAAAAAAATTCAAATAATCGAAAGTTTTCTAATTATTCGAAGTTTTTCGAATTATTCGGGAACTTTCAAATTATTCGAATTTTCGAATTATTCTATTCGAGTTTCGAATCGAACATTAATATTCGATTAATAACGGAACGAATAATTCATAAGTTCGAATTATTCGCACACCTCTAGTTATTACTCATTACGACGTACTTACCAACGTCGTACGTAGTCAAAAGGACGTACTTTGTACGTCCTTTTTGCCACGTTTGAAAATAAAAGTTTTGAGTTTCTGTGTATTCATTCAAAACAAAAATAAGTGTTTAGAAGTTTCTTCCTTGAATGGAGTATGGCTTTACGGATTTTTTAAGCTAATAAAATATTTAAAGCTAAGCTTGAAGTTATAACTCAGGTCAGCTTTATAAAATGCTTGGAGTGTAATTTTGCACAAAGTCGACTGAAAGAGCCTTTGTGTAAAGATACATACACTGTCCAGTATTGTATATGAACTTCGCTATACACCCGGAGCAGTTAAAAGTTTGACTTTTATACTAAACTATAAATTTTACTTTGGCCTTTATTCGTTTTAAAAATGTTGCGCAAACTGACCATATTTTAGAACTATTCAGTTCTTGGCACACCATAACAACTAAATTGAAACACACCGTCTTGATATTTTTGTTACATTGAATTCAAAAACAAAATTAATTTTACTCAAGTAGACTTTTAAAAAGTACTTTTGAATCGTAACGCTACTGACGATTGTTGATTCTATAGAGAAGAAACTCGATGGTTACTCTTTTCTAATGTATCACATATACATTAGTTAACATTATATTATTTGTTATAAAATTTGGTTCCTAAAAGAGCTCCAGCAATATTATGAGTCCCAACCATTTTTATCGGAAAACATTCTTCTAACGAGTAATATGTTTTGTTTGTAAATTTATATTTTACGTAGATTTGAAACCTGTTTATTGGCAGTTCCAATAAGCAGTCTGGAATTTTGTTAAAATTGCGAATTGTTTTATTACAATAGTTTATTCTTAGACATTCCTAAGTACGTCATGTATTTGAATATACCTAAAAACTAAGTATATTTTATACGAAAATAAGTCTTATATCAAGAAACGCTAGGTTTATTAACGTGTGCACTGAGCGATGCCGCATTACCCGCGGGCTACGAAACAGCATAACTAAATTTTACAACTTCGACCTTTCCTGAACTCCTTCATCTTGTTTCTTCTTTTCAACTTCGCAACTGTATTAAAAATACAAGTCCGTGCTTTACAAGGTTGTTATATAGGTGGGATAAATCGTTAAATTTATTTTTCGTTTTCAACTTACTTTGAAAGTAGCAGAATAGCTGTGGAATGAGAACGAAAAGAATTCGATTTGCTGTTTTGTCTCAAAGTACGTATTCGGCAGATAGTTTATTTGTTTTCTTGCAATTGTAATATATATATTTATAGTAGATTCTTTTGTGGTTGGTTTATCTGTTTTCATCAACCGGCTATGTGGAAATACTACTATTAGGACCATATAAAGACAGGCAAGTATAATTAAGATATCCTTTATAATTATACCTTCATATGAGATCAAGTCTTCTCACTGACACCGTTGTGGCGTCGTGGGTAGCGAGTCTGCCTTTAGTCTCGACGGTTGCGGGTTCGATTCCCGCTCGGGCAGATGTTTGTTAAAATTTCTGTCTCGGGCTGGGCGTTTGTCCGTGTGGGTCTCCCCACCGTGCCTCGGAGAGCACGTTAAGCTGTCGGTCCCGGTTATTATCAATAACATCTGATAATAATCGTTAACTCTTGATAAGTAAATTGCTTTTATCCAATGAGTTACTGGTTCGCCCTTAGGGTTACGGAGGTCAGATGGCAATCGCTCTGTGTAAAAACTAGTAACCTGTAAAATCCGGATAAGAGTAATAAGCAGACCCTGGGTACATAAAAATACCGGGAATAATGCTGGGATGAAGAAGATGAGATCAAGTCTTCTCACATTCTATCCCTTCTTCTTTTTCTTCTCTCTTTATGTGCCTTATATCAGGTACTAAAGCACAGTCATGCTGTCAATATGATCACAGGGCTACGGCCTTTTATTTGGTTTTCATCGGGAGCCCGTATGTATACAAATTTTAGTACAGAAATATTGAAGGATGTTTATTCCTTACACTTTTTTCTGTCTAAGTTATTTTACCCTATAAATAGAATATTTTCCTGTAGTGGATGTGGCGATAACAAGTGTGTCTAGCTGTATACACACGTGTCGCTTAACGAGTGTTTGCCGTTATTATCCGTGCAAATATTTGAAAGAAAAGTCTATGTACTATGTCTATTGAGTAAATTGTAACACAATTATAGTCATCATTCAGAATACTCTAAAAGATGAAGGAATCATTATTACTATTTCTGTCATGAATTGGTTTTTGTATTTAACTTCTAAGCAAAACTTATACTATAAATTAAACTAAGATGTCTGAAATATATTTTCTAATAATTGGACTGTTAAAAGAGAGACAATTTACTGCAATTGTTTTAAAAGAAAAACAACTTAGCTGACGTGACCCAGAGAGATACTTAAAGAAGTATATATTATTGCTTAAATCAAAATATATAAAAACTCATATAAAAGTATTTTTTAAAGAAAGAAGAACATAGAGAATTTGTGAATAGGGCATCATGAACACTTCGCATGGTAACGGTAGTAGTTAAGCGGCCATTTTCATGACGAAATTGCAAAGCTCTACAAAATGGCACTACATTGATTTAAATAATTGTTTTTATATTACAATCTGGCAAACAAGCATACGGCCCACCAAATGATAAGTGGACGCCGTAACCTATGAGCGCTTGCATATAACACTTTCACTGCCCAATCAGTAGACAATTCATATTAGTCCACAATTTTAATGATACATATCTGGGGGTCAAGAATCGAATATTTGGTGCTTACAAATTTGTTTTTTTTTTTATCAAAGATTCGAAGAAGGCTATAGGTATCGAGAAAAAATTGATATTAGTATATTTCCATTGTACTGATGTTATTGATATGAATGCCGTTCATAATCTCTAAACTCCAAATAATTTAGTAACTTACAAATTGAATAGCAAAGCAAACATTCTGAGCCTAGTTAATATATGAACACCACTGAAAGTACCTTCACAATAACAGACGTCGCAAACACTCGGGAACTAATTCCACAATATATTTCCAGTGCACGAGTCTTTTCATAATAAATATACGAGTTATTCCAAATGCACATTACTGGATAGGAATGTCATATCCGTAGCAATTTCGAGAGGGAAGAAAAATACGCGAAGCGCGCTATACACCCCTGCATTATTACTGATGTCACGTCAAACAAGCAATGAATTATTCATACGTGAAAATTAAATAACTAGATATAATCTTAATGTGTAGGAAAGAAAGTATGATTGATTTTCGTTGTTGGTGTTCCGTTTGCCATTTGGTTAAGGCTTATAGTTTCGTCATATTCGTCTATCTGAATATCTAATTTATGAACTATGGATTATACAGGTTTTCCCCATAATTTTGGTTTTTCATGTTATTTTTAATATTTACTATGAAATTACAAACTTTTATTTGCGGTCCTTTTATTCGTTAATTTCCTAAAAATTCTTCATCATCAAGCTGCGGAAGCTTTTAGTTTCCACTGTACTTGTTCCACCACGCACTTAACTGGTTGTAATAATAATATATAGAAAACAATTGTAATGTAAATTTTGTAAATAAGTCACTTGTTCAATTACAGTTCTATGCTTAATTCAAAAGTTAAAAAAGAATACAAGAATATAAATGTAGAAATCATAAGCTTTCATTTATATTGCAACTCCATAATCGTCATTACAGCAAAAAAAAAATTACATTGTACTTAATATTCGACCATTATTATTA
The DNA here is from genome assembly GCA_023373885.1 of Hestina assimilis. Classification (NCBI taxonomy): domain Eukaryota; kingdom Metazoa; phylum Arthropoda; class Insecta; order Lepidoptera; family Nymphalidae; genus Hestina; species Hestina assimilis. The sequence goes on along the minus strand of CM041743.1, from coordinate 16,514,531 downwards.
GCTGTTATTGTCATTGATAACTCGTCAATCTATGAATAATAAAAGAAAATCGTTTGGCAAACCAAGGAGAAAAAGATGCTGTACTGTTTTGTCTTTCCCTATTTATATATAGATAAAAACATCTCTTATCATCTATTTCATAATATAATTATTCAGTCAAGAAAATATACTTACTGCTTCAGTGTGTATTGGATGCACGGCGAACAGTAGAGCGGCGAGCGCGGCGAATGGTCTCTGCAGGCGTGCGACCACCGCACCCGCTCGAGCGACGAGCGCGCAACACGCTGCGTGCAGGGTTATATTGCACGCGTGCCACCACCAAGCCGAAAGCCCGCATAGTGCGTAGTTTAATCTGAAATAAGACAATTTATTATTAGTTACTAATAATACATAGTAATAATTAAATTAATAACAATTTTTTTTATGTAAGAGAAAGCAAACGGGCAGGATGCTTGCCTGATGCAATTACCACCGCCCACGTACATCAACACCAGATGGCATGCAATTGCGTTGCCGACCTTTAAGGAAAGAATAGGCTCTTCTCTTGAAGGTTACCAGGTCGGATCTGTTCGGAAAGACCGCCGTCGGAAGTTGGTTCCACATGGTAAGGGTGTAATTTAGAAATTTGTCACGATGTCCGATGGTGAAATTCTACCGACGGGATCAGACCAAAATATTAGTAAAATAGCCAAGCTCTCTTCTCAACACTCTCATCATAGGATATAGTTGTAATAACATACCGGCGTCGGTACCCCATATCCCACTGTTGGGGTAACTTCTGTCACCCCGAGATTATTCCACCAGTGCAGTCAGTCACACTGGTGGTAGGTCTTTTGTTGCCAGAGGCCGGCTTGGTAGTACCACCGCAGTGTCAAATATTCTACCGCCAAATATTATTGCTTAGGCATTACTGTGTTCCCGTTTAAGGGGCACTGTAGTCTAGTGAAATTACTGGGCAAAGGAGATTCACAAACCATTATCTCGAGGTTGGCAACGCGTGAGTGGCACCTACTAATCGTGTTGCGCGCTCATAAGCTACGGCAACCGCTTACCATCAGGTGGGTAATGATTGCTTTCCAACTTGTAACATAAAAAAAATCTAATTTCAAGATTAATTGCTCTTATACAGCCATACATTTAAAATACCAACGTTATTACAACGTTGTTGTAAATTTTATTATTACCGTATTATATACCATGTACCGCTTAAAAAATGATTAAAAATACGATATATATAATACGACATATCTCCATTATAAGTTGAAACATGTGCATCTTCCAAACTTCTTCCTGAACATACAGGTTTCCTCACTACAAAGTTTGTTTTCTCTTTACGTACAGAACAAGATGAAATTAAAACTAAAAAGTTTTATCTCAGCTCTATAGTTAAATTCCAGTGAATTGTAATGAAATAAAACTCTTTCTTTGAATTAAATTATTCTTCTTCATCCTAGCATTATTCCCGGTATTTTATGTACCCAGGGTCTGCTTATTACTCTTATCCGGATTTGACAGGTTACTAGTTTTTACACGGAGCGATTGCCATCTGCCCTCCACAACCCTAAGGGCGAACCAGAAGCTCATTGGATAACAGCAAATTACCTATCAAGAGTTAACGATTATTATCAGACGTTACGTGATAATCGGGACCGACAGCTTAACGTGCGCTCCGAGGCACGGTGGAGATACCCACCCACAAAGACAAACGACCAAACCAAAACACGCCACGGCTAAAGGCAGACTCGATACCAACCCGCCACAACGGTTTCACTTGAATTTAATTATTGTTACCAAAATACCTAACGTTTTTATTGTATATATTTTATATTTTAAGTCATGGTAAACATTTTGTACTAGAAATTCAAGATCTCAAGTAGAGACAACATTTGCTTCAGAACTTTAAGTCTTTCTCTGCGTCCTAAATTCCGCGCTATATTCAAGAATGTATGGGCGACGTCTTTAATGGGCCTTGCATTGTCTGTCGCGGAGCACTAATGGTTTTGTGGCTAAAACAGAGATTTTCTTAATGCTGAAATTGCTCTCCGTTATAAATGCGATCTTAAACATAAGGGAGAAGATATAATAGTTAACTATTTGAGATTTAAATTATTATGACCAAACAGAGAATTATATAATAACACAAATTTTTAATTTTATAACAAAATATTAGACGACGTTGTGGCGCAACGGTAGTGAACCTGGCTTAAACGCCACAGGTCATGGGTTCCACTCGGAGCAAATGTTTGTATTGACTATACAGGCATGTGTTCCGGTCTGGGTGTCTCCATGTCTTTGTGTATGTTTCCGAACCCATGACACACTTTGTGTGTAGCGTTTATTTATTTATTATTTAAAATGCTCAAAAGGATGCAACGGTTCCTAAGTTATGCAACAAACAGACGTAATATAAAAACACTGGCCTGTCTAAATTAACTCTAAAACCTCAATTCGCAAACCTAATAAGTAATTAACAAACGCATAAAAAAACATTATTTCGAATAAAACTCGTAAAATATCCCGCAGATCCAAATGTCCACGAATTTTCTCAGAAGTTTCGTATGCAGTGACGTCACAAGGACGTTTAAAACATTTAAGAAGATTCCCCCTTTGTAACCAGAAACGTCTGCCGTTTAACGTTTTGTTGACGTCAAAATGATATACGTGAGATATGCAACCGCGGGCGAAACAAAGCAACGGACGGGAGACAGTTGCTACGTTACGACGTTTTATTTTAAGCGTTTAATTTCGTGTTTCACTTCACTGGACTATTTTATTCAAAGGGTCTTTCATCTACTTTTGAGTTCTTTGTTGCATTTGATTCGTTTGGTTTTGAATATTTGTGACGTACAATTTAATTTTAGCTTTAGGTTGACTTATTTTTTCAGTGTCCATTGCCCTGCTGGCCTCGACAGCGTCACCGCTGAAGGGGGCGGGTAAAAGATTGACAGCCCACGCGAAGCTCAAGTTGAATGCGTTGCAAGTGTCCTACGAGGTCGATCCTTTTTTTTTTTACTTGGAGAAATGCAGTTACGCACTCGAGCGCCGGGACGGGTGCAATGGCGCAGGAGGTGTGTGGACTCGGAGCCGAGCTCCCCTACCCACTAAAACTCCAAGGTCCCATCTAGCGCCATAGTGGGACATCGCGGGATCACCGAAGCATACTACCGCGAGGTCTTACCAGGTCGATCCTATGTAGTGTGTATTGAGGAGACGAGTTGTTTCTTTGACGTCTTTATTATATCTGTTCAAACATACATTTGTTGGTGGGAGGCATACACACTACATGTATGACGGAGGGAGCGCTTCGGAGCGCAATCTAGCGAGCTCGTTGAGTCCTGTAATTTTACTTGGATAGATTCCGATCATATATAGTATATAACAATACTGGAAATAAAAGTATTTTATTTACTTTGTTAAAATAAGAGGATGGTTTCCTTTTGTGCCATTGCAAGCAAATTGGTTTAGTTTTTTACGCGCAGAATGTTTTCGACACCATTTGACTGGGGAAGTACTATAATACCTAAAATATCTACTTGTATCTATTAAGAAGTATTTTTGGTATATCATTTAATGAGTAGGATTACCAGAGGCCCATATTCCCAGAATCGAAGAAGAATTATTTATTCGTTGCATTTTTTAAAGATCATGTCTGATCCATTTTACCCTAACTATAAATCATAATTATCTTAAATGTAATCATTATCTACTAAGATTTAAATAATTGATTTAAATAGTGATCTAGCGGTTTCTGAAACCTTTAACTTCAAATTGGTCAACATCAAAATTCGTTGCTTTGCGTTACTGCACGAGAAAAAATCGAAACACAAAATGCCTTTCCAGAATTTCTCTTTGCGATTTTGAGTGAACACCTGTATTTCCAATACCACCTAACCATCTCTGCTTATAAAAATATGTATATCGCTTATATATTTAGATAAATCCATGTAACGTCTCTTATCTACCTTGAATAAAAAATGGCCCAACGCCCATGTAGGTTTACGTAGCTCATTAAATGCGATATTATCGCTCCAGTTCCTAATGACGCCGGCTCGTGAACTCAACTTGTTTGTAATTCCCCTCGTCTTAATAAAGTCATCTGAGGAAGTCAGCTGAATCCACGCTCTGACGTATGATTGACGCGTATGTTATCCTTTGAAATAGGCTAAGAGGTCGTTACATAATTCGATATTACTTTGATGTTATAATATAAAAGTGAAGAATCGTGTATATTTGTAAAGGTACTGTTATATTTTTAATATATTTTCATATATGTCAAAGTTTTAAACTAGTAAAAGCGATATACACCATTTAACTTTTACTCAATGATTTCTTGATAATTCTATATTATACCAAATATTATGTTAACTACAAAATTAAAAAATAGTAAAGTTAACAGCTATTTGACTTCCTACTGTTCGACGAAGGCATGTACTGTTAAAAAAAAGAAGTTTAATCTGCCAAATTAGTTCACACTGGGTTTGTGAATTTATTAAAGACAGAATTTCTTTCAGTGCATACAGGTTTTATCTTCTTTACCGTCAATAATGAGATGGTTTAAAATAAAATTAATACTTAAAAACCGTAATGATATTACCCGAAATCTTTATCTAAACATTTTATAGGCATTTTTTAATGACTTACGAGAAATTTTTCGCCGCTAGATCCTAGTCTATAATATAAAAGACTTCTGTAGGAAGCAATACGAGAGTCTCTTCTCAATTAAGGGTGGAAATTTATACGATTTCAACGCTAGCTTGTGATATATTATGCATTACTTCATGTTATTTGATTGCTTTGATATTTTCAGCGTATCTGTATTTTAATTATAGATAATATAATATTATTTGAGATTTTATTAATTAAGATACGATTTTATAAACAAATGTTATTCATAAAAAGTCAAACTTTGATTAGAAAGAATTATCTACTAGAATGTATTTTAAATAGAAGTGTAGGCGGGTTTTATAAATAATTATTGCTGTTTTAAAGGAGATTTCTTTTGTATTTTTACAAGGTATAAGATCGTTGACATTGGGAGTTATTAAATTGTTTTTAAAAGCATTTCTTTTCTTCTTTATTTCTTTCGGCAATTTAATCTTACATCTTACCTTAGCAAGTTATAAAAATCAATTTAGATAAAGGTAGTTGTGGGTAACTAGCTTTTACACATTACACTAGCTTTTTAACACACAAGAACGGATTAACAGATTTGAAATGTGATCACTACCACAAAAAACTAATTATCAAAATATTAAAAAAGGTATCTTTCAAGTTTTAATCAAATTTTGAGCAGATTTTTTAAAGAAAATAAAAACAAAACGTGAAATAAATATACAATCTGTATAATATTAGAAATAAAACTAAGAATATCTTTCAGATGTTTCAAAGAAATTTCCCATTGAGAATATAAAAAGGATCTAACACAGAAAGCGTCCGTAATTTGTATTAGCAGAAGTTATTACTGAAGCAATGGGAGCCTCTCGCTGTGCACACTAACTTTATATTATGGTAAGTACATTTTATCCAGAACTGGACTCCATTACTTACCATTAACTCAAGATAAGCTTAGCTCGTGGTTGAATATGTTTTAATGGTAACTATTTGTAATTTTTATTTAATATTTTACTTGAGAATTATATCCAAAAAGGATCTTAAGGCGTCGGGATGTGACGACCCCATCGCCCGCTGTTGGGATAACCTCTGTCACAGCAGAGATTATTCCACCAGTGCAATCAGTCACACTGGTGGTAGGTCTTTTGTTGCAAGAGGCCGGCTAGGTAGGTACCACCGCAGTGTCCAATATTCTGCGGCCAAATAGTAGTGCTTAGGCACTACTGTGTTCCGGTTTGAAGGGCATTGTACGCTAGTGAAATTACTGGGCGAACGAGATTTAAGAACTAATATCTCGAGGTTGGCAACGCGCGAGTGGCACCTACTAATGGTGCTGCAAGCGCTCATAGGCTGCGGCAGCCGCTTACCATCAGGTGGGCCGTATGCTTGTTTGCCAACTTCTAACATAAAAAAAAGTTGGTGAGGTAGTAGGTAGTAGCTGGGATAGAGATGTGAATTTGGGCCTCCGGTACTTCCACTAATCTACGGCACATAACAGTATAATTGTTGCTATTATATGTCAATATTTTTAGAAGAGCAGTGCTCCTTCAATCTAACCAACAAACTCATGAAAGTATTAAAGCAATCAAACTAAAAGATTAAAATAATCAAAAGCGGTACACAATCCTCAATTATATTATCACGTGACGAATAGGCAAAAAATTGTCACATTTACGGTCGGTAAAAGTACAGATATCATAGAATTCATCAAACTAGCCTTCTCGCCTGCGTGGGTGGAACTTAGCGAATGGTGTCGATACGGACAGTGGTGGCAACTTACGATGCTACCGGCGTTTCTGTCCCCCAAGCCCTCACGTCCAGAGCTTTAAAAAGAGCGTCGAACCTTTTGGTCGGGGTTGCACAGGTTGGGGTCCCCTGTGTGCCCATCACGCGCCTTAGAGGAAGACGGCTGTCAGAGTGGCACCGACTGTCTGCCCAGCACGAGGTGGGACGGAGGGACAATGCCATCAGCTCCCCCAGGATAAGGGCAATACCATCAGCTGTTCCCGAGATGGGCTCAGTTGGGCGATGTGCTTGAAAGGCCATGGAGTGCGTTCCGCGGGGTCGCCGAGGAGGTTTTAGTAGGACGCCATTGTCCAAACGGAATCCCACACAACCCAGTTCGCTTCTCCAAGAGGCCGGGTGAGTGGTTGCAGATTTCCTTACCGTAAAAAAAAGAATTCCTAAAACTAAATACACAAGCCCTGTAAACGAATTAATTATCATGAAAATTGTATAATATTAATACGACTAATAATAATAACAATAGCCCGGGTCAGTCCCGCGTGTAATTGTGAGGAAAGAAGTCTTCACCCCGGTTCCATTAACCGGGGTGAAGAAGATAATCTAGTATTAACGAAGGTATTAATTTTCACGGTCGAGCAATATGGTCGCTCTGATTCAATTATGGAAGATATAAATGTAATAAAGTAGGTAAGTGCTAAAAGTAAATATAATATAATTTTTTTTAAAGAATATTTGCATTGCTTTTTTTATACTAATATTCCTATCGGCCAAATAAGCTCGAAGCTTGCGCCAGGAGTGGGTACTACAATAGCCCAAGGGGGTTAGGATGGTACACGCGACGGATTGAAGTCGTCCTTACTGCTACTTTTGAGCTATTGAGGCTTATCATTGAGGATACATTAATAATTATTAATTTTTATTATTTTTAATAATTATAATTTTATTTGACTATTTTTAAATTGAACACTATTACCATGGGTCGTTTGGTATTTAAAAAAATAATTATGATGTTATTATTATATTTTTAATAATATAATTATTTCTTTATTTGTTGCTTACAAAGAATGTTATTTTTACTGTGTTACAAATTAAATGAAAAAAAGGATATGATATCCATAATAATTAAGTTAGCCTGTAATTGGGGTATACAATTTTTATCAGAGACATCATAATGTGCTATAGATTAAACTAGAGGGCAATTAAAAAAAACATCTTTATGTAATAATTATCATGAAAATGGCACACAAGGACAAGCAGAAAAAAAGCGAGGCGCTGCGCCTTATAATACACAGGCGAATGTTGGTCACAGTCAGTTGCGTGGGCGGTAATTAGCAGACCGCAATGGGCGGGCGTCGCAAATGAAACTGCGGAACCAGTTTATAATGGGTTATGCGGTACTGTTAGTAATAGTACTGTCTCTATTGTTTGACTTATTTGTTCTGGCTGTGACTTCGTTTTTGTTAACAATGAAACCCATTAACACAATTATTGAAATAATTAATTGAATTATAATTTAGAGCAAGTTATATCCAATTAGAAGGTTATATAAAATTCGGAAACTATTATTTGTTCTAGTTAAATATCGTGTATAGAATCGCATTCTTTTTTGAAAATAAAGACTCATAAAACTTAGTAGACCATAGACAGGTAGACTTGAGCCTTTATCAATTTCATCCATAATTTCTGTAGGTTTAAGTAGGTTAACTTAATGAACAACTCATAATGAACAATGCTTTTAATCACTTTACTAGACATCACAATAAATTGCACAGCCTTTTAACTACTGTGACGGATTTCAACGATTCGTCTTTTATGTTATACGACGTTGATTTTCTGCATGATAAATATTAAAGTAACCGTCGCGCTACCATCAATGTTAAGCTTAATTATAATGACAGCTTTTTTAATTTTATTCTTTTCAATACAACGTATTAAATAGGTTCTATAGCTGTAGTCACACGACATATCTTCGAGCCCTAACATATTTAATTATTAAGTTAAAAGAAAAGATAAAGTAAAATAATCTTATAAAAAAGCATTCCAAGGATAGGTAACTCATTTCAAGTTGAGTTGGAGAAATAAGAAAGCTCATCTAGTTACAGATGCAACTTGAAAGTAGTTTCAGTACGCACTTTGAAAAGTTTAATTAATTTTCCAGGTAAAAATAGCGTGGTATTAAAGGGATTTGCTTTTCTTTCCAATAACTTACTTAACTTTTATTTTAACTATGATTCAATTAGCTTTATACCTTGATTCTAAATGCAATTCAATTTTCTTTTTAGACTTTCATTACATAAATGCTCATTTCACAGCAGAAGTAGAGCCATTCTCATTCCCGCACAAATGGGGCGACTTGCAGGAAGTATGAGTATAGGTGCTGTTGCGTTTCGTGCGATGAGTGAGAGCACTGGAGGCCCAATCTCCCACCCTCTGTTCAATGCCTTTCTTCCCTTCTTATTCCTTGCCTCCTATCCATAGGTTGGCAACCCGCATTTTTATTTTCGTGGTTCCTCATGAATTCCTCTCTGTTACGGGGGCAAGAGGTGGCTATGTCGGACTCGTACCGGGTAAAACCCCAAGGGAGTTTTTACGGCGTCTTTGGTCGATATGTGTCTACATTCACCGATAATAATGCTAGGAAGAAGAAGACATTATCATACATAAAAAAATTGATTAACATTTTTCAGGCGTCGGGATGTGACGACCCCATCGCCCGCTGTTGGGATAACCTCTGTCACAACAGAGATTATTCCACCAGTGCAATCAGTCACACTGGTGGTAGGTCTTTTGTTGCAAGAGGCCGGCTAGGTAGGTACCACCGCAGTGTCCAATATTCTGCCGCCAAATAGTAGTGCTTAGGCACTACTGTGTTCCGGTTTGAAGGGCACTGTACGCTAGTGAAATTACTGGGCGAACGAGATTTAAGAACTAATATCTCGAGGTTGGCAACGCGCGAGTGGCACCTACTAATGGTGCTGCAAGCGCTCATAGGCTGCGGCAGCCACTTACCATCAGGTGGGCCGTATGCTTGTTTGCCAACTTCTAACAAAAAAAAAAAAAAACATTACTGACCTTCTAAAGCAGTCGGATAAAAATCAAACGGCGATTAATTCCCAGCTCCTAACAATTTTTCAACACAATAAAACAAAAGTCATGATTACATTTTTAGACTGAACCATTCATACTAATTTGACGAGTTTCATAATTTTGTTTCGTAATATCTTTTGTACGTGCATGCTCGAATGAATCAGACGAACCCATTGTCCGGTACAAAGTATAAAATAAAATAATTTCGCTTACAACAAATCAACCCCAGTATCCTTTGTTCTGCGAATTATTATTAAAAAGTTGGGAAGTAGAAAACAATACAGCGGCGTTATTTTCTACCCATTTCGTTTATACTTCTTAATGATAGAGGGTACAATATTTAAGCTATATTTCCTTTAACTATTAAAGTCTATACACAATCGAGAGAGAATCTTGATTTTTTAAAATCTTTTTAACACCGTTTATTGTAGGGTAAATTTTGTCTTTACAAAGTACTGTGCGTTACTATTTATATGGCAAATTAAATTTTTGCGTGCTTCGTATAGACGAAAATATGTGTTATACCTGTCCAGCAACTAAATCTTTTTTGCTAGAAAATTGTGCGGTACAGTTAACATAATGTCCTTAATATAATGTTGGGTGATATTCGCAAGGTGGCCGGCAAAAGCTAGATGAGAGTGGCCGAAGATCATGCTCAGTGGCGTAAAGCTGGAGAGGCCTATGTCCAGCAGTGGACCGATAAAGGCTGATGATGATCATGATGATGATGACCTATATATTTATAAGCCTCACTGATATAGGTACATCTGTTTTTTATAGCTCTGGTAAGCAAATGACTCTACTCCACCTGATGGTAAGTGGAAGTGGAGTCCACACGCAAAGTTGGCTAATATGGTTGAAGAAGGCAAACTGCTCTAGTCACCTTCCCCTACCCGCAAGATGTCTCTTCACGCTTGACATATTTGAAAGTTTTTACTTTAGACAATTTTCTGTAAGAGGGCCCATTTGTGCTGAGAAAAGTACAGCTTCACTACCATATAAACTACATTACTAATGTACATAATATCTCTCTAAAATTCTTGAATATAATGCGAAGAATATAAAAAATACGTGAAGATAATTCTGTTATATCATAACTATTTCGTATAAAAAAAATCGATAAACAATACGAGAACAATAAGATATTTCATATTACAAAAGCTATAATAAACATATTTTCGTATTTGACAAAAGGGTAATGCAATAAGGAGGAACACGAGTTTACACAAATAAAAGTAATATATGTATTCCCGTCTCGAATAAGCCCAGAGGCGGAATACGAATAACAAATTTCATAGGCAAGAAAGCGCAACGTGAGCGTATTTCAAGAATTCCCGGGAATAAAATTTTACTGCTGGAAAACCTATTCTAAAAATGTTGACTGTTTAGTAAAAGATCTTTAGTTTTATTACTGTGCGAGTCACCTTTTTTAACACCATACAATGATCAAGAATAAAATTATTATAAGATAAATATTTTTATGTGGATAAGCAAGTATACGACCCACCTGACGGTAAGCAGTTGCCGTAGCCTACGAGCACTTGCAACACCATTCATCCAGGTATCACTCGTGCGTTGCCAACCCCGAGACATTGATTCTTAAATCTCCTTTGCCTAGAAATTACACTAGCCTACAGTGCACTTCAAACCGAAACACAGTAATGGCAAAGACACTATTGCTTGCGGTCGAATATCTCTATGCGGTAGTACCTACCTAGCCGGCCTCTTGCAATAAAAGACCAGTAAAAATGATAAATAAAAGTTAAATACTTAAAAACCGTATTTGGATATATATCTTGTTTGCTTTGAAGGTACTCATGTATAACCGCTTTGACTAAAAGAGATGTTGTCAACTTTGCACCGAGCGGGAAGCGAAGCCACGACCAGCTCTTAAGGCAGGCTCATTAGCCCTACAGATTTTTGATTATAAAAAAATTATTATGATTTATTAAAAATATGTTATTTAGATCCATTCCGGTTCAAGATGGCGGATTTTTCAGTCCTATTCTTATTTAAACTTATTTCCTAATTTAAGTACTAAATAAAAAAGAACAGTACAACCGCAGATTTTACAAAGTAAACTCAAAAAAGCCAAAATACTTGAAGCTGTAATTTCGAACATACTCGTAAAGTTAACAGTATACCCAACACCTCAAGGGAACTATTTTAAGAGCGCCGTTAATGTAGAAATTTCGTGGATAAGATTACTTCGCGAAATATAAATTCAAAGACTTTTAAAATTTCTTTTCTTTATGTTACTGTTAGATGACTTTTTGTTGTGTTTTAGATGTATAATATTCCCTTGATAATTTTACTGCTAAATAGAGCAGGAGTCGATTTCAACTGCCAAAGACGTAGGCAATTTTATGTTTGAGTTTTGTTATTCTTGATCAAATTATCGCGAAATGTATACCTACATAAATTTAACATTCAATAAAATCCTGTAAAGCAACCAAAACTTGCTTGTACCTAAAAAATAAAATAATAAAGCAAAAAATAGCTAGATAGAAAAAGGCGACTTCTTGCGAAGCTTCAAGTTTAAATCCGGGCAATTCTTCCGAGTTTTCTGCGATGACATGCAGAAAATTTAAGACATGTATATTTACCAATCGGCTCTTGAGCAACATTACGCTCCTAATCTTACTCCTTTAAACTAAAAGCCAAGCCGTGGATAACTATAAACTGTTAAACTGCTCATGACTTTATCTGCGGTGACCTTAGAATTGGCTTCAGAGAGAAATGAATCATTTGTAATTTAATAACATTCCATAGGACACGACTACGCCGAATTTCTATTCCATACGTCCTGTAGAATGTTTTTTGATAATCACTCAGGAACATTCTTTCACAATAAAAGTATCCTATGTGTTAATCCAGGTAATAAAATATGTTAGTACTAAATTTGATGCAAATCTTTCAAGCTGTTTATGTGTGATAGAGTAATAAACAACATTACATCTAAGTATATAGTAATTTATTAGTAGCAGAGCCATGCTTGTCCTAGACGGGCCAGCTTGACTGGAGAAGTACTTTCTTCTCACAGTAAATCGGCCTAAAGTATCAGTACATACTGTTGCGCTTCGTTCGACGAGTGAGAGCGCCGGAGGCCCAATCGCCACATTGCATCCTTCCTTTTTTCCTTCTTATCCCTTCCCTCCTACTTTTTGGATTGGCAATGCCCATGGATCCTTCAACTATCGCAAGCATTTACAAGTTGGTGTTTGCTTATCATCAGGCGGATCATATGCTTGTTTGCCAACCTTCATGAAAAAAAAAACATGAAACATACAAACTTTCATACGTAATAAAACATACAAACCTATTTTTATTTTAATATTAGCAATGGTTTTTCAAAGCTCGAAGCTTGCGCTAGGAGTGGGTACTACAATAGCCCAAGGGGGTCAGGATCGAACCCGCGACTCTCGCGTTAACGGAGTGGAGCCGGCACTTGTACCTTTGAGCTATTGTGGCTTCAATCATCGCAAGCGTTTACAGGTTCCAGTGACTACTTATCATCAGGCGGAAACATCATAACATTTCATATTTAATAAAACATATCTTCTTCATCCGAGCATTATTCCCGTTTTTTTTATTTTACCCAGGGTCTGCTTATTACTCTTATCCGGATTTGACAGGTTACTAGTTTTTACACAGAGCGATTGCCATCTGACCTCCGCAACCCTAAGGGCGAACCAGCAACTCATTGGATAAGAGCAAATTACTTATCAAGAGTTAACGATTATTATCAGATGTTATGTGATAACAACCGGGACCGACAGCTTAACGTGCTCTCCGAGGCACGGTGGGGAGACCCACAGACAAACGCCCAGACCGAGATAGAAATTTTAACAAACATCTGCCCGAGCGGGAATCGAACCCGCAACCGTCGAGACTTAAGGCAGACACGCTACCCACAACGCCACAACGGTGTCATTTCACAACGGTTTAGTAAAACATATATGCCTATTATTAGTTTAACCAAACTCATTAAAGCTTAAATATCAATCTGCCCGTCTAAACTGTTCAAATATCCATTTCATAATTATTCTAATTTCATTCGTTCAATTGCTCTGAATAAAGTACAATGAAAAGTACGAAATTTATAAGACCACATTTAATTTTCCTCTCGACTTAATTACTGAGCGTGTATAATGGTAATAGTATTTTTTTTCATTCTGAATTGCTCGCATTGTATTGTTTTTGTTCACGAGATTATTTGTAAAGAATATCAGAGAGAAGAAAATAATACTTTATTTACCTGACTACAGCTAATAGGAATGGTTATGTTATTATGATGAACATTCTTGAGCATTATCTTTCTTTAATAATAACATTATGAGTAGAAATATGTACGTATATAATTCACAGAAGCGCTGTATAGTATCGAAGTATTGTACGATGCGTGAGATATTTTTTTGTATGGTACTATATTACATAGAAGTAGTGAAGGCATGCTTTTCCCAGCATCATGGCCAAAACGTGAAAGGCAAACGGTCGGCCTCATTGTGAGCAGTCACCCCTATGAACACTTGCGATACTTGAAGTATCACATTCGCGTTGACAACCCAAGCGATTGGAGAGAAAGAATGAAAAGGGGAAAAGGAAGGGAACGGAAGGTTTTTGTTCTTATTGTGGCCTACTGGCCTTGGCAGTGTTTTTTTTTTTTTTTTTATGTTAGAAGTTGGCAAACAAGCATACGGCCCACCTGATGGTAAGTGGATGCCGTAGCCTATGAGCGCTTGCAGCACCATTAGTAGGTGCCACTCACGCGTTGCCAACCTCGAGATATTAGTTCTTAAATCTCGTTCGCCCAGTAATTTCACTAGCGTACAATGCCCTTCAAACCGGAACACAGTAGTGCCTAAGCACTACTATTTGGCGGCAGAATATTGGACACTGCGGTGGTACCTACCTAGCCGGCCTCTTGCAACAAAGACCTACCACCAGTGTGACTGATTGCACTGGTGGAATAATCTCTGTTGTGACAGAGGTTATCCCAACAGTTACCGGGTGGGTGTGGCTGAGTACTGAGATCCAGCCGAGAAAAAAGGGCAGCCTTCGCGGAGGACAAAGTTGATTTCGTCCATAGGCTGCCTCCTGCGAGGCCAAGCCACGGGTATAGTCGTCATCGGGATTGGAGGCATTGAAACAAAAGGCTTAGGAGATTGGGCCTCTGGTGCTCTCTCTCATCGCATGAAACGCAACAGTACTCTGTTGCCTTATACCGATTTTCTGGGAGAAGATAGTACTGGCCCGATTGAACCCGCTCATTTGTGATGGCTCTCCCATCATAATTCAATAAAAATATACAAAATCCTACTTATTAAATTAAGTTCTTAGAATTGAGATCGTATTTGCAATTTTGTTAAAATGTGGATCGATACTGCAACATTTTATAAACGTTTTAAGATCACCGTTATCCTTCCTTACTAGTATAAACATTACAATATTAACATTATAAATGCGAAAGTAACTTTGTCTCTCTGTCTGTCTGTATCTCTGTCGCGCTTTGACGATAAAACTTCTGAACCGAAATTTACTACACATATAGTCCAGAGTCTGAAAAAGGACATAAGCTACTTTTTAATGCGAAAAAAGAGTTGTGAATAGTTGAAATGGGGAGTTGAAAAGTTAAATGAAAGAATCGTCATTTTTAGAGCTTTAAAATTGCATTCAAAGTATGTAAACCCCTCCCCGGGTTCATAGTTTGTATTAAAATCGTTATTCACGCGGGCGAAGCCGCTGACAGAATCTAGTTTATTATATTTCGTTTGATTGTGAAGTGTTAGCAATAAAAAACGCAGGTTATAAAAGTGATCCAAAATTCCGAATGAAATATTTTTCAATTTTTCCATGAACTGGACTTTTATATTACGCCTGTTTCACAGAAAGGGTTGTAAATCCCGAACCTTTTTATAATAGTACACGTTTTTCATTCATAGTCTATTCTATTTAGTTTCTACAGAACACAAGCCCTGTCCTGAAAGGTTGTTTTACCCCAGGGAAAAACTATTTGAATTATCATTGCCTTGCTTTTTATTTCATTTAATGACTGTGTTTAAAAAATATTAAATGGAATATAAAAACCTTGCATTTAAAATAATTACTTAAGACCAAAAAAGGCGTAGTAATGTCAATATAACATAAATTTTAGTAAAGATATACCAGGCGGGGACTAGCAAAGAATGGGTATTTCTTTAAGGTTCCGTACCAAAAGGGTGTCAACGGAACCATACTACTAAAGTATATATACAAACTTGAATTTTTCAGAGAATGTTAGTGTATTTCTAAACCCGGTTAAACAGCATATGATACAAAAAATAAAATACAATTTCAAAATAAAGGGGGCATACAAGAAACTTGATATTTGTGACGTTTTTGCTGTATCTCATGAACTGTAATAGATAAATAGTTGAAATTTTCATAGATTGTACATTTCTATGGCGGCTATAATAACAAATGAAAGTGAATTTAATTTCAAAATTAAAGGCAAAGACAGACTAGTTATTTTTTTTCTAGGGTGGCATGGTGGCATATTTTATGTGCGAGACCAAAACGTGTACTTGCTGGCTTTTCTTGACATTTCGAGCCGAAGATAGAATTTAATTTATTTAATTACCAATTAAACATAAGAATTTATTTTAACAAATATCTGCTCGAGGCAGGAATTGAACCCGCGACCGTTAAGGCTCAAAGCAGGCTCGCTACCGTCGTCGTCGTCGGTCGTCACAATGTTATAAACCAAATTAAAAAGAACATATCATTCCTTAATAAAATGTTACATTACGCTATGTGAAATCCAAGGCACTTTTTAATTTATTACCTAAGAAATTAATTAAACTTCTCAAAAAGGAATTGGAACTACTTTAAAGTTACATGTAGTTTAGATGAGCTCTCTCAGCTTGCCGAGACTGAGTTACAGAAACGTAGAAATGAGTTTTATTAGAAATTTCGTTCTTTACAGTTTTTAAAATATTTTATGAAAGACTGAAAAGGTAAGGATTTTATTGCTGTTACTAAGTTGGCAAGCAAGCATATGGCCTACCTGATGGTAAGTAGTTGCCGTAGCCTATGAGCGCTTGCAGCACCATTAGTAAGTGCCACTCACGCGTTGCCAACCTCGAGATATTGGTTCTTAAATCTCCTCTGCCCAGTAATTTCACTAGCCTACAGTGCCCTTCAAACTGGAAAACAGTAATGCCTAAGTACTACTATTTGGCGGCAGAATATTTGACACTGCGGTGGTACCTACCTAGCCGGCCTCTTGCAACAAAAAAACCTACCACCAGTGTGGCTGATTTCCCTGGTGGAATAATCTCTGCTGTTGTGGTACAGAGGTTATCCAAACAGCGGGCGATGGAGTCGTCACATCCCAACGCCGGTAAAATAGTGGCTCTTAAATCTCCTTTGCCTGTGTTGCAAATCTCATTTACTCCGTGACACCAATGTATGATGTTGCAAGCACTCACAGGCTGCGAAAACCAATCACCATCAGGTGGTGGGTTGTACACTGGCTTACTTATTACCATAAAAAATAGACTTCTGCACGCAAAAAAATCCTCCTCTATGTTATAGAACTATCTTACGGTGATATTATGATACACCCATGTCGTTTTTATGTACCTAATTATCGTTTTCTTCGTAACGGCTGAATCACTTTTTCTTATTGACGACGTTGTGGCGCAGCGGTAGTGAACTTACCTTAAACGCCACAGCTCGCGAGTTCGATCCCGCTCGGAGCATGATATGTTTGTATTGACCAGTCAAGCATATTTTCCTGTCTGGGTGTATTGTCCTTTTCCTTGTATGTGTTTCCGGACCACCGACACAGGATCACTATCCTAATGGGGCCGTTGATTGTGCAGCGTTTATATTTATTTATTATTTTTTATAATCAGAGTTAATAACCTTCCTTTAGAATCACGTTAAACTAAGCTAACAATAAAATCATCTACAAGCGAACACCTGTTTGCTTATTTTCAAATAACAATAATTACTTTGTGTGTAATTTAATCAAATTATATTTCAGTAACCCGGAGACCACGAAAATTAACGCGTTATACAAATAGTCGTTTAGCCGAATCGCCGACTGAAAGACGGTTTTAGTCGCAATTAGATGAGAGGGGATCCACACGTGTTTCCTTTATTGTTATAGTAACGTTTATAAAGCTTATAACGCGATATAAGCAAAATTAATTTGTATCATATACATTTCATTAAGTGCGTCACTTACGGTAATTTAGTTAATTATATTAGCCTTTTTTGTAATATATTTCTTAATATAATTTGGTACAAACAGTTTTAACAACGCTTTAAAAGTGGGAAACCATCAACACATTAAAAATTCATCTTTCTAGCATTATTCCCGATATTTACCTAGGGTCTACTTATTACTGTTACTCGGCTTTAACGGGTTACTAGTTTTTACATAATACGACTGCCGTCTGACCTCCGCAACTCTAAGAGCGAACCAGTAGCTCGTTGGATAAAATTGAAAATTATCTATTAAGAGTTAACCATTATTATCAGATGTTATGATGACAACAGACATTACCCTCCGGCAGTCGGGTAAAAAGGACGGAACGAAACAGATGTTTGTAAGATTAATACAAATATCCGCCCCGAGCGGGAATCGACCCCGTGGCCGTTGAGGCTGTCTCTTTACCAACACGCCGTAATGGTCTTCTACCAACACATTGACAATAGCTACTTTGATATAAAGAAGTAGATAGTGGTAAATGAGATATAGGAGTTGGGACTGCCTGTTTTTTATATTGTTTAAAAATACATATTATTTTATTTGGGTGTGTTTGTACGTGTTCGTATGTTTGTGTACGTAAGTGTCTGTATTGTGTGTAAGAGTTTGTTGTTATAATTTAATTATGTTATAGAATTACTACAAAGTCATTATTGCATTTTTCTTCTATCAACAATGTTTCAAAATTTCAATGGAAAACCTTTTTAAAGCAACTTCAGTCTTAAATGCAAAATGTCGTTGATGCTAAATTAATTCTGTTAAGAGCCCGAATTTTAATAAAAAAGTTTTTGCGATGCCTTTACACCTTTAAACTTTTAATTTCGAAATACAAGATTCTCTTATAAAATCCAAGCTTAAGCTTGAACTTTGTAAAGCTTTATAAAGTTTCGATTCTTTTCCGCTTTCATAAAATACTTGATGAAATTTAATGAAATACATTTTATAGTCTATGTATAATATTTTATATTAAAAATTAACTAATAAAATACTGCTTCCCGAATCCTATCTCCACTACCTTTGTGAAAGATCGACCAAAAGAGATGAACCAATAAAAAATAAATTAACAGTCAAGTGCGTTGCGGACCACGCACAGTTGAAACTAAAGGGTTCCAGGGAGCTTGGTTATGAAGAACCTCAATAAATCTTTAAAAATAATAACGAATTAAAATCGATTGCAAAAATAAGATGGTAATTTCATAGTGATTATTAAAAGTTATATGAAAAACCAAGTTATGAGAAAAATGTATATATCTCTTCAATTTGTAGACCTATCTTCTTCAAACCAAATGTGGTTGAAATTTTATTTGATGTCCTATAAGCTCAAATTTTTCCATAATTTTAAATCCCATAGTTCAAAAGTTAGAGGAGGGGACACCATTTTTACGAATTTAGGAGCTAATATCTCAACAACTATGTCAGTTAATGAAAAGAGTCAAAATCAAACCTCCTTATCACTTTGAAAGACCTATCCAAAGATATCCTACACACGTTACATGTATGGACTGCTACCCTTAATTCTTATATATTTTAATATTTTATTACACAATCGTTGTGCGGTTCACAGAATACACCTATTTAGTAAATTTCGTATAGATAGAGCCAATGGTCTCCGAGTAAAATGACTGTGACATACGGACGGACAGACGGACAGACGGACTGACGGACAGACGGACAGACGGACAGAGGGACAGACGGACGGACTGACAGACGGACATGATGAAACTATAAGGGTTCCGTTTGTGCCATTTGGCTACGGAACCCTAAAAATCGTTCTTGAAGTCCGAATTACTTTTACGTCAGAGGGAAGAAACGGTCCGATGAGCCTCCTTCATCTGATATTAAGTGGTCACCGCCCATGAACATATTTAACACCAGACGATGAGGAGGTGCGTTGCCGCCCTTAAACATCTAGAAATCTTCAAAAGCGCGATTTAGAAGATATTTTCGTCCTCGCACAACCACTTTGTGGAAACAACTTCCGCCGATGGTCTTTTCAAACCGATACGACTTGGGCAACGCACTTGCGGCGTGGAAGTGGTGTTGCAGATGTTCATGGGTGGCGGTGATCGCTTACCATCAGATGAGCCTACAGCCCGTTTGCCCCCTCTTACATTAAAAAAATCTGGCTATACGCTGGCTGAGCTCGAAACACCACTGACTAGCAGTCACTTCACCGACGTATGATGGTGTAAAATAAAATAAAGTTACTTTTATTTTATATTACATGTTTTAGCCTCTGTACTCATTGCTAGCCGACTGCGACGTGATGTGGTTACACACGTGAAAAGATGCGTGCAACAACAAACAATGCGATACCACAGCGGGTGCCGACTGGGATCCTTTTGTAATTTAATCCAAATGATGTTTTATTTACTATAGAGTAAACCGCATTCATCATGATGAATATAGTATATATTTATTTATTGATACACCAACAGTGATTCGAAACACGAGCAATATTGTACAGAGCATTTTCTAAGATGATTTCAAACACTTAACAGGTATATTCAACATTAACTACTTTGCCTCGTACTAAAAAGAAAACTAAAATATATAAACAAGATGGAAAAAAAGCAATTGAAATTAAGCAGTGGCTGAGAGAATACATTTACATGATTCGTACAATTATTGGTAAATTTATAACATTTATTAACACACAACAACAACACTTGAATTAATGAATTATTAATAATTTAATTTAAAAGATTGTATGTTTTAAGTATGTTTGACTCCTACTAACATAATAAATTTAAAAAGTATGTATGTTTGGATGTTTGTCACTCAATCACGTGAAAACGGCTGAACGGATTTTGATAAAATTTGGCACAGATATATATTGTCACCTGGATCAACACATAGGATACTTTTTATTCCGAGAGAATTGTTGCTTCTCGTGGGATCATCAAAAAACTACATTACTCAAACTGAGCCACAGGCACAGTTATATATATATTAAAGCTATATACATATAATTATAATTACAATCATCCCCTATAGAAAATAATTATAAGTATCCCCGATAGAATATAATTATAATTATCCCCTCAAAGATGCGATTGAAGCAGAATAACAAATCTGAAGGCGTCGGGATGTTACGACCCCATCGCCCGCTGTTGGGATAACCTCTGTCACAACAGAGATTATTCCACCAGTGCAATCAGTCACACTGGTGGTAGGTCTTTTGTTGCAAGAGGCCGGCTACGTAGGTACCACCGCAGTGTCCAATATTCTGCCGCCAAATAGTAGTGCTGAGGCACTACTGTGTTCCGGTTTGAAGGGCATTGTACGCTAGTGAAATTACTGGGCGAACGAGATTTAAGAACTAATATCTCGAGGTTGGCAACGTGCGAGTGGCACCTACTAATGGTGCTGCAAGCGCTCATAGGCTGCGGCAGCCACTTACCATCAGGTGGGCCGTATGCTTATTTGCCAACTTCTAACATAAAAAAAAAAAAACAAGTAAAACGAATTTATTTACCCATTTAGGGATTTCAATTTTCTAGCTTTGTCTTCCTTTCAAATAAAATGTAGAATTCAGAGAAGCGTTCATTTGATACCTTTTTTCTTCATTATTTGAATATTTATATTAGTAAATTACTCAAACTCTCGATCATATGTTTTTATATGATTGCGGAGATCAAAGAGCGACTTTGAATAATCAGCAATAATATATAACAGGAGAAAACTCATAATAAAGTGGTTGTATTAGAGCCTTGCTATTGTTATTTCTAATTTATGCATGATTGGATCGGATTGAACGGGGAAGTACTATATTGTGTGATCATTTTGTGACGCTACAGGTCGCAGGTTCGGAGCAGATGTTTGCATTGGTCGTACAAACATGTGTTCTGGTCAGGATGTGTTTGTGCTTTTATGTGTTTCCGGACCCCAATAAATGATATCACTATCCTAAAGAGGGCCGTTAACGTTATGTGTATAACATTTATTTATTATTACCAAAAAATAATATCATTTAACTCATGAGTGTCCGGAACTTGACTTGTTTCACACTCCGGCAGTTAAGTTCGGCAGTATAAATATGATCAATTTTTTACTAGAATATAAATTAAGGTAGTTAATTAAGATTATTATTCTTGTTGTAATTTTTTTTTAAAATGTTTTTTATGTTTTTGTATTTTTGTTAGTTAAGGTTTAACCCGAAATAGACGAATTGGGAAACTGTAATGTCTTTTTCGGTGTGTGGTAAAAATCAAATAAATAAATAAATAAATCATTTTGAAGTTGGAGTGGCAGTTATAAGTTTCATTAGATTACAATTTAAGCTGTCCAAATCATTTTAGGCCTTTCCGAAGTTGCAGTAAAAAGAAGTAAATTAGTCGAACACAAAAAAGCAGCCTTTAATATCTAAACAAATTTTGATAAGAATATTAATACCAATAAGCTTTACCTACGCCTTTCAAGCCTTAATTTTAATAGAAAAGAATCCGTGAGGCAGAATACGTTATACTGATTAGGACGGGCATTAAACCCTTCTGATGGAAATTTCACGGTAGATTTCACTTGAAACGGTTTTTTACCTTTACAAATATTTCATTTAAATAATTAATGTGTTATATTCATCTTTTGATTTTGTGAAACTCATATGATAATTGTTTGTTCAGATTTCCACCATTTTGAGCTTTTTTTTATTACAAACACGGTTTTCATTACAGTTCAAATATTTTCCGCTTTCTAATAGAACAATATTTAGTTATACTTGTTTTGAGTTCTAGCAGCTTTGAATATTTATATTAAGTAGTACGTAGTTTTATTGTAAGAGTCCGGCTACGTCAGATAATCTATCGCAAAGTACCCCAGTATTTGGTTGTGGTTTGGCTGAGGTAAAAGAGATTTAATAACCAATACCTCGAGGTAGGTAAAGCGTGAGTCAAACCTTCAAATGTATGGTGTTGCCAACAGTTGTGGGCTACGATTAACGCTTACCATCAGCTCGGTCTAATGCTTGCTTGCCAACATATTTATATAAAAAAATATGAGAGTACTTTATATTCGTAAAATACTAAAATCACGTATGTGACAAACAAATGCTCAATTTATCCTTATGATAAGACTTTACCATAGTTTATTTTTAGCTGTATGGCAGAAATATCCCTGATTATCATTTTCGTTCGTCTTATTACTCTTACTCTTATTTGGGTAAAAGTAAATAACGGCACCGACAGCTTAACGCGCTCTCCGAGGCACGGAGGAGACCCACAAGGACAAACGCCCAGACTAGAAAGATATTTATAACATTACAAATATCCACCCCGACAGGGAATCCATCGAAACCGCGGCTGTCAATGCAAGGCAGGCTCGCTACCAACACACCCAAACGGTCGTCGGATCCCCTTTAATTTCATAAATAATAATCATAAATCTGAACATTTGGATGTAACGGGTCTTTGTTTCTCAAATACGTCACCGTTGCTCAACGAAGCGGCATGAATGTCAGGCAGCGCGGTGTTTCCTTGGGGCACGGATTAGATTCCTTTCAACCCCGGCTATATTTGCATAAGTATGGTTTCGAAATCTTAATTTGGATGTGATTTAAATATAAACGATTTTCGATATCATTTTCTACTTTACTGCGTAGGGGTCAATGACTTTTTCTTACCAGCCCAACTCATATAAAATTACAATACAATGTGCCAAAACAAACACGCTTCCGTTTATGTATTTGTATAGATATAGATAATAATTCAAAATATTCGTCACAATATTTACACACTTAGGTAATCTTTGTTTTTAAACAAAATAAATAAACGCTACACATTGAAAGGCCGTAGGCTGTGGCGGTATAGTGATATCCTGTGTCGAAGGCCTGGAAACACACACTCCCACACCGGAAGATATGTATGATTAATACAAACATTTGCTCCGAGCGGGAAGCGAACCTAGGATCGCTTAAGATATATTCAAATATCACAAACTTTTGGCATAGGAATAATGTAATTAACGTTTAAAAATACTACAGATTGCAAAATAGTTGTAATTACCATGAAATAACTCAAGCAGTAGTTGTAGTAAAGCCATGCTTTTTCCAGTACGAATTTGCCGGCTCGATCGGGGAAGTACTCAACTCCCTCTAACATAAAATCGGCGTAAGGTAGGAGCGCCGCAGGCCCAATCTTCCAACTTCACTGTACCCTTACGTTTTTCCTTTCTCAACCCTTCCCTCCTATCCCTTGGGTTGACAACGCATGTGATACTTCAAGTATCGCAAAAGTTCATCAGGTAGACCATATGCTTGTTTGATAGCCGTCATAAAAAATAATTAAGAAAGCGTACCCTATAAAGTTAAAGGTTCTATTATTTATTTTATACAAAAAACTCAGCAGGCCCGACCAACTCTGTCCTGCTAAAGCTTTTTATGTGAGAAATTATACTTCATTTGTGAGATGATACTTAATTTGAGGGCATTAAAAAAGCTTGCATTCTTTTATGACTTTCAACAGTTAATGTAATACATAAGTTAAGCCATCATTATACGTGTAATTAGTAAAAACTTACTATGAATTTGAATACGGATGTTATAATTGCCCTCTTTTGATAAGGTAGCTTGTTAAATTGACGGTTAAAATCCTGCTTATAAACCTGGAATAATTTTAAGCCTAGTTGAAAAGGTTATAATTGGTATGAATTATTTTTTGGTTGTTAAGTCATTATTTTTTTCTTTGCCAATGTTGTCGCTATTTTTCAACAGATTATTATAGTTTTGATAACAGATTTTGATAGTTAATGCATGTCGTCATACGATTTTTAAGACCCTGAAGATTTAATGCAAAATTGTAAATGTTTAAAAGCCAGTAGCTCTACTAAATTAATATACCTTATAAAACGATTTTTTAAAATTTAAAATGGCAAAGACATAGATTGTTACCACGATTAAAACAACACTTTTTATCCCGAAAAAATGTTCCCGTAGGATAAAAAAAGAAGATCTACAAGATTTGAATGTTCACATGATGGTTTTATCGAATTCAGATTTACTAATTATCATTGACATAGTAATTATTTTACCTAAAACATATAAATATAATTATGCCTTTAGGTGAATTTAGGTGGAGAGCGTGAAATAGGGAATAAAAGTTTGTATCGGTAACCATTTATTTATCATGCAATAAAAGTGCCTAATTACTAAACAATAATCACACGGTCGAAGCTGCGAGCAGATACTCGTGTAAACTATTTTAAAGAACAAAGTATATAACATAATTTAACTTATTTACAAAGATTTCGTGGCCGCCAGTACAAAGTATAGGGTACAAAGCCTCGGCAAGGGACCAAACCAACAAACTTTAGGGTCTTAACCGAAAGCTTTAATTGTTAAGATTTTATTGAATATTTAAATCCTACAGAGGTAATGTTATTATTTATATTTAAAAGAAAATATTTTTTATGCATACGTTGATCTTTGTGGCGGATTGGTAGTAAAACTGCTTTGAGCTTGGACGGTCGCGGGTGCGATTCCCACTCGCCCTTATGGTTGCGGAGACCTGATGGAAATTGTTGTGTGTAAAAACTAGTAACCGATCAAATCAGGATAAGAGTATAAGCAGATCTTCGGTAAAATGCCGGGTGTAATGCTAGGAAGAAGAAGATGTGTTTTTAAATACATTAGATTCATGAAGTTATTAATATATTACCTTTGATTTAAAGTTATTAACAAATAAAATCACTGTCAAAACTATATTTCCTAATATAGATACAATAAAATAAACAGCTGACGGCCACCGTTCTCGAACTTTCGACCTTGTCAAGGGACGGGGGCAGATCAACTGAATTATGTAATAGGGTCGGTTTCCCCAGCGTCCCTTCGACCACGAGTACGGACGATACTCTAAAATATTATCTTACCGACCTACTACTACGAAGATGTGTGAATATCTTGAAACATAATGTAGATTTATTATACGAACAACAAACTAACAAAAAAAGAATTAGAAGTTATAGTTTAATAACAATTGTTATAATTGACTTATTTAATTTTAAAATATATGCAGTGCCATGTGCATTCAAATAGAAATGGAAAAGTCTCGCAAAACGACGACCGCTGTGGCGTATTGGTAGTGAGCCTTCCTTTGGTCGTATTTATCTTATAAATGTCTGTGTTGGTCTGCCTGCCCTTGAGAGTCCTCCCAACGTGCCTCGGAGAGCACTTTGATGGTCATGGTTGTTGTCATAACATCTGTTAAAACGTTAGCTTTTGATAGGAAATTGCTCTTATCCAATGAATAATTTGTTTGCCCTTCGGGTGGCGGAGGTCAGGTGGCAATCACTCTGTATAAAAACTAGTAACACGTCAAATCCGGATAAAGCTATAAGCAGTTTCTGGCCAAAATACCAGGATAAATGCTAGGAAGAACTACGCACATAGTAAAAAAAATTATAAATATATAAAAACAGGTTAATACCAAAACAAATTTCTCCTCTTGACATTTCCCTAATCTTACAAAAGATAACTGACCTTTACAAGTTTAGATTGTGCTAAAATAATGAATACAATCTCAGTCAAAGGAACATGAATAAATATTAGTTAGTACTGATCTGAAACTTTGCCCGAACTTGGTCACTATGGTATGAATAACATTGCGTTTACAGAAAACTTTCTTAATAATTTAGTTTAAGTTTGACGACCGTTGTGGCGCGCTGGTAGTGAGCTTGCTTGTTATAAATATCTGTTTCAGTCTTATGGGTCTCCCTACCATGCTTCGGAGAGCACGTTCAGCTATTTGTCCCGGTTGTTATCATAATATTTGGCAATAATCGTTAGCTCTTGATAGGCTATTTGCTCTTATCCAATTAGTTACTGGTTCAACGTTTGAGGAGGTCAGAAGGCAATCGCTGTGTAAAAACTACTAACCCTTCAAATTAGGATAAGAGTATAAACAGACCTTGGCTAAAGTACCAGGAAGAATGCTAAGATGAAGAATTTAGTGTAGGTTTAAAAACAAATGAAATTGTATGGCTTATCTTCTAATTTTATATTTTTAGTTGGCTTCAAGAAGAGCTGTCACCTCGTGCTGATTTTTTAAAAAAGTGATATTTTGCGATTTCTAAACTAATTTTGATCATTATTACTATAAATCAGGTATGCTTCCGTAGTCCTTTATACATACTAATATTTTGGTAGAGGACTCTGGACTGTGGACTCCATTAGGTTTTTGTGGGGTTATAAATTTGGTGTAGATGTGTTTTAAAGAACATGGTTTACTGAAAAACACACCTTTATTCTTCTTTTTTTTTTTCATTAACATATATAAAAAAAGATTATTTCGACCCATTTCGATGAACGGCACTGATCTTGTTTGGTAATAACTCTTGTTGTTAAATTGTATTAATTTTCTAAGATGTTTTTGTTTTAAAATTTCCATTATAAGTTAACTTCGTTCTTTTTGAAAATAAATTAATTAAACCTAAACCTAACAAGCTATTTTCAGTATTCAATTTTGAGAATTCTCTATAAGAATATTTTCTCCTTTTATAAAATAACAATAGGTATCCAAATTCCGCAGATTGTGTTTCCAACAAAGCCTCGAAAAGTATTATACAAAACTAGAATATTATACTGAAAATCATAGAAAATGGAGATGAGTTAAGTCTGCATTTTTATTTTAAAAAAAATGTTAGGTTTCATTTTAAATCTCCAGAAGCGTCACACGATTCTTTGTTACAAAAGATCTCAAAATATACCTCAATTTAGTTCGTATTTTGAAAAGTGGGTCGAGAAATTCAGCTGTAGTTTGTATTTTTGTAACATTTTCACTTCCAAAAAGTAGTCTTCTTCGTTTCTGTCCTTTAGTGGATAGAATTTTCCTGTGGGATAGTATATTTTCATTCAACACGCTGTAGAGAACAGAACCATGTTATATTGGCTATAAATAAACTTTTATTTTTATCCTGCAAATGGCATATTTTTTAACACATTTATAAGTCCTCGTCTAAGAAAACGATTATATAAAACAATGAAAATATCATAAAAAAAAAATAATAAATAAGAAAAAAAAACCATTTATGTTGTAATTTTTGTTATATAAATTATTACAAATATTATAATAAGCGATCACCGAAACTTGGATCTATATCCGGAGTTTAATGACTCTGTTTCCCCCAAAGGGTGGGAGTTTGTGAGAAAATAACGTGTATTGGAAATATATTCATTTGATTTTAATAGACATTAAGCAGGCATTACGAAAATCGTGGCAGTCAAAACAGCAGGTAAAATATATCAAAATTGTGCCATATTGGCGTTCCGAGGAAATATTTAATTGCTTCGGAAGCACTAATTTCATTAAAAAGCATGTAAAAATCCAATAAAGCCGTAACCCTTGGCCGTACAATAACGGTCATTAATTAGATTGACAGCCGAACCGTTGCGGGCAAAAAATATTAATTCCCGATATAGGAGCACACGTCCCGATGCCCTCCGCTTTAATTAAACGAATTAATCAAAATGCCTCCCCCGCCCCTTTCAGCAACCTCTCCTCATTCAACCCCGCGCACCGCTCAGCCTGCCCCCGCTAGCTATTCCGGCGTCAATCACGTGACGGGGCACTTTGCCTCTCGTACACAGAATTTTAATTAATACACGGAACAGTACTTCGTGAAATGTATTTTTTTCCTCTCCGTCCACCGCTAATATAAAACGTTTTTGTTAATTAACGTAATTTGGTATATTAGCTAAATATGTCAAGTGCCTAAAGATCTGTTTGTGTTTCCTTTTAAACTTTTTATCTTAAGCGTAATTACCAGAAGTAGATGAAACCGGACTATGTTGCTAGAAGTAAATTCATGAATTATGTTTGAAGTTTCACTCTTACTCCCACCAGATATTTAATAATTTTCTGCCGATTTTTTAATGGAGAAAACTACAAATACAATTGTTTTCTAACCGACTTTAAAAGAATATTTTTATGTATGTGCTGAGAGATGTGCTATTTCTTGCCGATAAACGGCCAAAAAATTAATCAGTCAGGGAAAGCTTTAGAATTTTCTCATTAATAGAAGATGAAGAACAAAACTCTAAAATAATAACTCTAATTTTTTTTTTATGTTAGAAGTTGGCAAACAAGCATACGGCCCACTTGATGGTAAGTGGCTGCCGCAGCCTATGAGCGCTTGTAGCACCATTAGTACGTGCCACTCGCGCGTTGCCAACCTCGAGATATTAGTTCTTAAATCTCGTTCGCCCAGTAATTTCACTAGCGTACAATGCCCTTCAAACCGGAACACAGTAGTGCCTAAACACTACTATTTGGCGGCAGAATATTGGACACTGCGGTGGTACCTACCTAGCCGGCCTCTAGCAACAAAAGACCTACCACCAGTGTGACTGATTGCACTGGTGGAATAATCTCTGTTATGACAGAGGTTATCCCAACAGCGGGTGATGGGGTCGTCACATCCCGACGCCTTCTAAATATAAAATAACATACGTAAAGTAATATCATGTTAATCCTTACCTAATGTTATTATTGCTCATCGCAAAAACTGATGTCAAAGATAACTTGAATTGCTCGACTATGAAAAATCACCTGCTAAAGCAAGAGTTGCAGGCTCACTCCTAATTCTCTTCAGCTATTGTTGTAGCGCTCTTTAGAAAAAGATAAGGACTCTTGATATTACCTTCGCTCCGTAGTTAGAATAAAGGTTAGGAAATAGGAATATTAGTTATGATTCGTAAACAAGCGTTGCTAATATTCTATAAAAAAATAAAACTAATAACAATGATGGCATTTTTAAAGTCCACAAAAATTCTATTCCAATGTTAGTTTCCACGGTTTAAAATAATTCATCACGTCAGCGGACTCTTACATTTGAGAGTGGCATTGATGGATTTCACCAAACATTCATCAAAAACTGCATATGACTCATCCAATCCCCTGCGATGAAATATGCTCAAAGGATATTAAACTCTTTGTTAGATAAACACAGTGTTGTTTATTCTCTGCCGTTTCAAAGCATTTTTAAAGTTTGTGGTCGAGTGAATCTGATTGGACTCGTGTGTGTTCAAACATTGAAAATATTGCTCGATAAAATGCATTCATTTTATGTTACATATTATATTTTTTACTATGTTGTTGTTTGTTGAAGAACAACGAGATTCCGAATCATTGAATCGAGGACACACGTTACTGATTACTAATGAACACAACTGTTACAATTGTTTTGTAATTTACAAACAGAACTTTAAAAAATTAATTACTATTATAACGTCGTATTTTACCCATTTCAGTATATTTTAAAATAATATTCGGAATTTACACTACATTTTAAGCGAAAAACTGCTTTTTTTTTTCAATATTCAACTAACCTATCATATGTATTCTAATAATAAATTTTAATAACAATTTTTGAGTTTAAAAGCCATAAATTGTTTACTACTTTGTAATGTTATTTTAAATTCCACTTATTTTTCCACATGCCGAAGATGGCGTGATCAAGTGTAGTAGACCCTTGGTTTTTTCAATATTAATGGAGAGACTCGACCGGGAATCGACTAACCACTAAAAGGAAATAATGTCGTGAAGTAGATAAAATATTTATATTATTGTGTTTCGTTTGATAAGTATGAAAGTCGTATGCCCATACTGCCTTTCCGTAGTGCCGACTCGATCTTTAGATTGCTAGTAATACTTTTGGGACCGAGTTCAGCTACCCATCAGGTCGCGTTGGTTTGCTTTGCGACAGCTCCCGTAACCTGACAAACGCACTGTCGTTTCCTTGTCATGGAACCTCACATAACCCGGTTCTCCCAAGGACTCCGGATATCTGCTAGCAGATTTTCTCTTCGACACAAAAAAAAGTGTTGCAAAGTCTAAAGTCTACGGTGACTGCTTGGCATAAATAAAGCCACATTACCTTTGTGTTATGGCTTTAAATAAAACAAAATTTCATAAGTTACATTAAGTATTGTCTTAAATTATAATAATTTTATAAACATCAATGCTGACTCTACGCTTCCATTCAGACCATTAGCAAGCTATCTTATACATATATGTATATCTTGAATTTTAGCAAGCGGAATACTGATTTCGCAGAATTTATTCACTCCATCATTCAGTCTTTGACTAACTAAGCTTCGCTTTCAACAGACATTGTATAAATGGGGATGAATTGGACGAAACTGGTCTATTTACTGCTACATGTTGGCTGAATTTAGCTGAGGTAGTCCGACAGTGAATCACTTTAAATTACTCTTAGACTATCTCCATGCTCGTGTTAAAATCGTTTTCCAATTAAGAGAATATGCTTTTATTCAATATGCATTTAATTATTGTTTGTTGGCACACAAAAATTGTATTCTTATCGAGGTGTGAAAATCATATTTCGAATAGCTAGTGCAGTTTGCTTTAAGCGTTTGTTTTAACCGCCATGCCGCTGCCTCTTACCATAAGTGGAGTAAAATCATTTGCGCACCATTGTGTTAAATTCTCCTCGCATTTATTTAGTAACTCTTCCTGGACTAATAAATAAACTTCACATAGCTATATATTTTATTAATTTTTACGTGGCCACCGACAATTTTAGAGTGAGTTTTTAATATGAGACTAGCTGTCCATCACGTCACTAGTCAAAGTTAGTAGTTTTTATTTTTCTCTCACAATGTATAATACTCTCTTATATCATACAGCTAATTTAACAGTAATAACTATGTATCATTTTTACTAAAGGGCACACGAGCCGATAGTTCCACCTGATGGTAATTCCTTAAGTCATAACATGACTTAATAAATTAAAAAGAAGTGTTGTTGTATATTTATAAGTAAAAAATGGTTATTCAATTGTAAGTGTTTTACGATGCCAAATTAGAATTTTGTCACACAATTTGAAAATAAATAGCTTTGTATGACATTATATATATTTTGAAATGCTGTATTTTCCAAATGAAAAAAAATCCACGGTAAAAGCAAATTCAAAGCAATTTCCTTAAGTGACTAATCGAAAAGCTTCCACAATTTTCAAGGCAAACATGTGTCGACCGAGCGTCTTGAGGTGGCGGTTAAAATGAAACTACACACATAGCTAAAGGACCTGAGATGTGGGGCCACAAGCTTACGAGTATTATGTTAATATGAATTAACATTAGAACAAATAATATTTACTTAAATTATTAACTTTACCCACTAGAGGTAGCATTTTAATATCCTTTTTTTTGTTTTCGCTAAGAAATTCATTTACGCACACCACTACACTTAGTGTACTCGTCAAGTAGTAGGCAGTGGTAGTGAGCGACTTAGACATCTGTTAATTAAGCGGCAATACCCACTAAAACTCAGACGTCTGACGTCTTATGGGCAAACTACCATGACGCCTCGGCGGAAAGCATAATTATTAATATCCTCTGTCGGCATTTCAGAAACATACAAATAAAGTCACAACCTCCAAGCCCAGTACACAATGTCAAAATAGTCAGTAGGAAAATCTTTCTTTCTTTAAAAGGTCAAAGAACGTTTGTGTGGTAAAGGCCATCATAAAATTAGTGAATACTTTGAGGACACCACGCCTTGGGAATGAGACAGTCACTCCAGGCTTTTCAGTGATTATAATATGTAAACTAATATCAGTTAAAAAAAAAAATACATATAAAAAAAGATAAAACCCCTGAGTTTGTTTCGCCGGTTCTTCTCAGGTAGAGGTTTAATTTTGGAGCCGGTGGTAGAATCTGACTTTCAACAAATAAGTGTAATGCTTTTTATGTTGAATAAAAATATTTTATTTGATTTGATTTGATTTCCCAATTGGAATCGAAACTGCGATTATCAGTGCGTAGTGCAAGTTTGCTGCCACTACGCTACAGCTGTCAAATATTTAGACTCTTTATTAAGCTTTAATAAGCTCAAGAATATTATTTCATTTGCAAAATTAACATAACAATAATCCTGACTAGCTAAAGATATAGAATGTATTTATTGAAGGCTATGATTATATGTTAAAGGCGTCGGAATGTGACGACCCCATCGCCCGCTGTTGGGATAACCTCTGTCACAACAGAGATTATTCCACCAGTGCAATCAGTCACACTGGTGGTAGGTCTTTTGTTGCAAGAGGCTGGCTAGGTAGGTACCACCGCAGTGTCGAATATTCTGCCGCCAAATAGTAGTGTTTAGGCACTACTGTGTTCCGGTTTGAAGGGCATTGTACGCTAGTGAAATTTGAATACAAAATACAAAAACAAAATGAGTTTCTGTTCTCCTTGCTAGGTTGCAGAGCAACCTGTGTTAAGGAAAAACAGTTTACCTCCCTAGTTCTGAGCTATTCTAAGATTATTTTTTCTTTAATTAATTTAATATTTTAAAAATTGAAATTACTGGGCGAACGAGATCTAAGAACTAATATCTCGAGGTTGGCAACGCGTGAGTGGCACCTGCTAATGGTGCTGCAAGCGCTCATAGGCTGCGGCAGCCACTTACCATCGGGTGGGCCGTATGCTTTTTTGCCAACTTATAACATTAAAAAAAAAAAAATTGAGTGATGAGTGAGTGAGTGAGTGATTGAGTGTGTAGCGTTTATTTATTTATTTTCTCTAAGACTATGTGAATTAGTGAACTATATGGTAATACCTATGCTTTAAAGAAGTTATTTAGTTAGAATATTATTTATAGCTTATGTATTCCCGGTTTCAGAGGCCACAACGCGCCGACACGGCTGCAGTGTATGTAAATCCACTTTTCATGTACTAATGAAATAAGCAGGGTTAAAGTTTGCTCTCTGATCCAAGGATATATAATAAGTATATTAATAAATGGGTCACTAGCTTTATTTGTTCATTTTGCTAAATAATAAGATGTATAAATTAATTTGTGTAATTATCTAAGTAACTAATTACATGTTAATTAAAACCTAAACCTCAATAGGTCACCGGTAGAAGGGCAGACTCAGTTAACGCTAGAGTTGCAGGTTCAATCCCGACCCGAATATTTACTCCTATAACAAGCTATACGCTTATTTAGGAGCATATGAATAATAGCAATTACTTGAAACAGTGTTGCTAAAATTCTTCATTAAAAATTATTATTAAGTATGATAAATAGTATAGATAGAGTTTTGTGTTTACATCCGATGTAGGTTACCTTAATTGCGGTGGATCGTTCAGTTCGTAGCGTTTTGCTACATTACGAAAAACATTAGTTTTTTCATTAAAACACCCTTCTTCTACTTCCTAGCTTTTATCCCGGAATTTCATCTGGGTTTGCTTATTACTGTTATCCGGATTTGACAGGCTACTAGTTTCTACAGAGAGTGATTGCCATCTGACCTCCACAACCCAAAGGGCGAACCAGTAACTCATTGGATAAGAGCAATTACCTAACAAGAGTTAACGATTATTA
This sequence comes from Hestina assimilis, assembly GCA_023373885.1. Lineage (NCBI taxonomy): Eukaryota > Metazoa > Arthropoda > Insecta > Lepidoptera > Nymphalidae > Hestina > Hestina assimilis. The sequence continues at coordinate 16,480,496 of CM041743.1, read as the reverse complement.
TCGGATGTTATTATAACAACCTAACCTAACGATGCTGTCAAAGGCACGATGGGTAGACCCACAAATACAAACCGACAGATATTTGTAAGATAAATACCAACATTCGCTTCAAACGGCTATCGAACCCGCGACCGTTGCACCCAAGGCTGGCTAACTACCAACGCGCCACACCGGTGGTTTTTTCATTAATTTTTTTTTTAAGAATATTAGCAATGCTTTTTCAAGGCATTACTAATATTCCTATTGCCCCACCAAATAAGCTCGAAGCTTGCGCTAGGAGTGGGTACGACAATAGCCCAAGAGAGTCAGGATCGAACCCTCGACTCTCGCGTTAACGGAGCGCAGTCAGCCCTTCTACCGTTTAGCTATTGAGGCTTCATAATTAATCAATTCACAAATACTTACTAAATTGAAAACCAAAACCTTTAGATAAATATAATCGAATATCGTAGCTCGTAGCACTTATTGTTAACATGCTACAAGTGCTACGAGCGTCCGCTACGCTATCTCCAGCGGTAAAGCTGGCTCGCTAAGCTACGTTGTTCGGACGTGTCCTATCTTAATGGCCGCTGTAAATTATTGGTTTTAATCTCGTCCCATCCCTTTGTTTAGCATTACCCTTTATGGATATAAGTCAAAATTTTGTTTTGGTACACACTGAAACTTGCCAAACTGATATGATAATCGAGTACTCTAGTTGATTTATACAATTTTATATATACTGAGTAATATTTGACTGTAAATTATATACCAATTTATATAAGACCTTAAATAAAGTACATGATTTTTTGATAGTAACATAAGTTTAATTTATTGACGCTTGGAAAAAAAAAAGTAATTAATATACAAATGGCCTTATTATTTATATAAATGATTATTTATCAAAAACTGAGTTATACCAAAGATTAATAGGAACAAAAACATTGAGTACACTTTGAATTTGGTATAACTGATAACATTCTCTTAATATCTGCTTCCCAGCTATAACTCATTTGTCACAAGTTATTCTTTCTGTATATTTACTAAACATACGTATCGATAGCGATTTAAGGAAGTCTTTAGATCGTGTTGATTTATTAACTCAAGTTATAAACGTCAATTTGAGCGCCTGACGACTGCGCTCGTTTGAGCGGTGTCACCGCAGGACGTGACATGGTACATTGACGCTTACATCGTCAAAGGTTCATTATTTTGAATGTGGGATAAACGAGCTACACTCACGCTACACTTCATCGATTTGAATGACATTTCAATTTGATAAAACGAGAGCTTTCTAGAAACTTCGATTTTGAAATTTTTATAAATACTGTTGCATGAAGCTGATATTCGACGACATTGTTGCGCAGTGGTAGCGAACCTGCCTTACATGTTCCGGTCTGGTTGTGTTTGTCCTCGTCTTTATGTATGTTTCTTTCGATACAGGATATCACTATCCTGATGAGCGCCGTTGAGTGTGTAGCGTTTATCTAAAAAAAACTTTAGATTTAGAGTTATATGTAGTGTTTGGCTTTTTACTGCAAGAGCCCGACTAGGTGCCAACGCAGGGTCTGATATTCTACCATAAAGCAGTACTGTGCTTTGCATAACTGTGTTTATGTTTGAAGGACATTGTAGCTAGTGTCTTAGTGTAGTATCTTGAGGTTTAAAACGCGTGAGTAACACCTACATATAATTTTGTAAGCTACGACAACAACTTATCATCAGATGGCCATTCCGAAAGCATAAATTCTTTACATACTTTGATTAAGAATCTTTTATACAACTTTTGATATATAACATAAAAATAATAATATACATAAATATATTTAGATGTATAATCTTAGTTGAAATCTGATAGTAAAACAATAAACAAAAATGCTCCCGTGAAAAGGCAATCCAATATTATCGGTCATATATCAAAGTACTGAAATAACAAACACGTGTCAGTCTATAGAACTACGGGAGCGAGGGTGACAAAAAGTGTGAACATTGTATATACAACGTAGGCTATTGGCAATGTGTTTTAGATTTACTGAGTAAAATGAATCATTTTGCTCTTAATAATATATTTATTTTTAATTATATTTCATTAGTAACAAACGAGTTTTACAAATTAAGTAATTATTTTATCCTAAAAACCATTATAACCGACTATTATTTTTGTAATAATTCAAGTGAAATCAGATTCTTAGATTATAATATTTCACTTGTCTTTAATTATTGATAACTGGTGTGATAGAAAAAAACGTTTTCGTTATATATATGACATTCTTTTTTCGAGCTTATGTGGTCATTTCATTTCACGCTTCAAAAGCCCAACGTGCGTACACGCGCTTCTTTCGGCGCGTTTGCGGGTTATTGGAGCAGCGAGTGTCAGTAGCATCTTTAAAAAATATATATTACGCGGGTATACGAGCTTAAAAGTTCGTCAACGATCGTACTGCGCTCGATCTTTGACCCTATACAAGTATACACGCTTTAAAAACGGGCTTGTACCATTATATAAAACGCTGGTCTAAAAATACCCGAGTCAATAACGACAATGTATATGGTGATACATGTATTTGCCTAACTCAACGCGAGACAAACTGCTGTAAAGAACTGGTGTAAAAAAAAAAATTATGATTTTAACTAAATAAAAATCTTGTGTTGATAATTTTTAATGTTCATAATAAACATTATTTAGTAATTAGACCATAAAGTATGGTTTTCTTATAAATAAATTAAAACGAAATATAATTAAATAGCACTTAAACTCCTCCGGTTTTCTATTACCTTTCCATTCAACCCTTTTCAGGCGTGTTTTTGCGGGTTATCCCTCTAAGAGACCTCTTCAACCGTTTTGAATTTGCGGCTCTTTCGCTCCTATCTTTAATCCTTACGACTTTGAACGTGATATGTTTGAAATTGAAGTTCTGAAGAGCACTTTAATGAAATTAAATACACAGTTTATATTTTTGAAGATGATGTCTATTTACAGTACGATATTATACTTAATGAGTGCAGACACTCATAGCCGGGTGAGTTCACTGATCGAACGATCTTGTCAAGCATTACAATTATTTTTTGAATTCAATTAAAAAATCCTATTGAATAGGTACCACAACTCTACATTTTATAGATTGTTAAAATTCGGCAATATAGTCATGTGTACATGTATAATATTTTTTTTAATGTTATGACGGTTGGCAAACAAGAATACGGTCCGCCTGATGGTAAGCAGTTAGCGCAAAATGTACGTTTGCGATTGCTTGCAACCCAAGTGATAGGAGGGAAGGGATGAAAAGGGAAAAAGGAAGAAAACAGAGGTAGGAGATTGGGCCGCCGGCGCTTTCACTCGTCGCACGAAACGCCACAGTACCTACTGATACTGTTACTTTACGCTGATTTTCTGTGAGAGGATAATACTGCCCCGATCGAACCGGCCCATTTGTGGTGAGAAGAGCATGGCTCTACTACCTTGATATTATATTCGTATTGCAAATTTCAAAGAGCAATGAAATTCAAGGAAAACTCATTTAATGTTATGAAGATCTTATAAACGCAGTAATTAGAGCGAAAAACTTAAAGAGTCAGTCGGAAATCCGCAGTGTCACGGTCGCGTGTGACCTACTGCATTGCGATTCATACATTTCAATGTTTCTGACAAAGTTTTAAAACAAACATGCTAATGACCTTCGTGGTGCAGTTGTAACGCAAGGGCCTTAAACGCCAACGTTTGAAGCTTAAATTCACGCTTTGATCAGATATTTGTATTGACCATACAGACAATTTTTTTCTGTTTGGGTGGTTGGGTTCGTATGTAATATTTTATCGATTTTTTACGCATTACCTAATGATATTATTACTAAATCCTTTAACAACGAAGCCAGGTGATAATCTGCAATTTTTATTTCATACATGTCAGTATCGGTATGCATGTTTATACGTACATATGAGCTTATTGAATGAAGTATGTTCAAGTGTGGGCCATTAAAAATCACAAGATGCATATAGAAATTATCAAATAAAAAACACAAACATATCAGCACTAAAACACATTTCATAAACTACTTTAGGTTCATAATGTTTTTTTTTTTTTTATGAAATGTTTTAGAGAAAACTCTCTTTTAACAAAGGAGGACCGCAGTCGTGACTGAGGTGTCGTGGGCTGTGAGGGGAGCTCAATGGGAACTTCGACCCTCCGGACCCGAGTGCCAGGAGCCAAGAGTAGAGCACATCGCTTAGCAGGTCGTGCACTGGCTCGTTCTACAAATCACCCAAGAACCTTATTCTCATCTTGTCATGAAACCGCACATAACTCGGTTCTCCTCCCCAGGAAGCTGGTTGTCTGGTAGCAGATTATCTTCCCGTCGAAGCAGGATAGTAATATCCCAGTCGTAAGGTAAATAATAAAGACGTTAAAATAATGGCAGTTTTGTTCAAGCAAAGGTTGAAGTCATGCGACATTGTGCAGAAACAGGCAGTGTCAGGACCGTGGTCGCGTGTTACCACTTACCGCATTGCGATTCCTGCCGTAACTCACTTCTGTTGGCAAATCGCATGAATCCGTCACGACTCACGAAACATTAACAAATAAAGACCCTCATTGCGGTTCGTCGGGCCGACTTAATAGAAATATTATTGATAAAACTACGTTGCTTAGCTCTTTATACGGTTTCGTTAACAAAATATTATTTAATTTAATTGAGACTTTAAATAAAACCCTACTATAATATTTAAAACTAGCGATTTGATAGAGGAATAAAGATAGTAAAGTTAATTATGAGAATAAAGTTCTTAAACCAAATATCACGACTAGTCATAAGTTCAATTGAAAACTTAAAAAAAAGATAAAGGTCTTGTGCCTTAGTGTTCTTACCTTACAAGTTCGGCAACACACTTACACGTTTGACCTCTCTTACATAAAAAATAACCTCGTCCATTATCCACTATATTCGCATGTTTATTTTTTGACTAATTAATTAAAATAAGTGATATCTTTGTACTGCTAGTAATTTGTCACTAAATCGATTACATGCAATTAGACAAATATGTACATAAAAAATTGCTTATTATCTAAAGGTTTGAACAATTGAAGTATATAACATAAAGAACCTATCTTTAAGAAGCGAGTTTCATTTATCATAGGAACGCATTTAATTTTCAAGGGTTTTCCACCTACTCATCACCGTGTCGTTTATCACAGGGCGCTTGTACCAGCCATTGTCTTGAGAATCTCTGTGACCTACTTCCTCGTACTTGTGTCTTGTAGTTTTTGTCAAATGTCTATCACTGAACGTAAAATGAAGCCTGCGTTTATTACATAAGGTCTATTTTAGCATCTACAGTAATGGATCTGGAAATTGAATGCGTGAACGTTGGAAATTTTACCTACTGTTAGATAATTCTCTGTGATGTAAAACGTTGAAATTTCAAAAGCAATCTAGATGACGTCAGTGCTTTTGACACAGCTTGTGCTTAAAAGATCAGAAAAAATATTGTTTAGGTAAATTCTGTCCTATCGTTTTAAAATCTAAATTTTGTCTAGGTATTTGTAAAACATATTTTCCTGCCTAAGCAATTACAACATAGACAAAATAATAAAATAATTACAAAGTAGAAGTTTTAGTCTACTTGTGATTAAAAATATGAAAAGAACGTTTGTGTGGTAAAGGTTATTGTGGGATTAGTGAGTATATTGAGGTATAGTAACATCACTTGGATACCTTGGAAATGAGACAAAAATTATATAAAAAAAAAAAAAAACTTCTGAGTTTATTTTGCCTGTGGTCTTGCCGAACCGATACGTCATGGGAATCTTCAAGAGAAGAACCTAAACCTTCCTCTTCGACAACGCGCCTGCATACCTTCTGTTGTTACAGATTTTGCGCTAATTTCTTAAAACCAGGTGAGCCTCCTGATCATTTGCAGGGAGCAAAAGGCTTCTACATACAAAATTGATACAAAAAATCATCAAGTCTATACTCATAATTTTCTCATATAAAACATAGACCCGTTTTCTAAAATGTTTTATGATTTACCGAATCATCTCCTCAGTAGTCTTTATGCTGTGATGGTAAACAGCGTCTTAGGGAATTTCACTTGAAATTACGCTATCTTTACACAAAGCTCGCTTTAGCTCGCTTTTTATCAGCGCCTTCAAAGAACCATGTACGTGAAAGAAATTTAATATGGTTGATGCGCCTTTATTGGGTCAGCGCGAGATTTAAATATGTAAAACAGAAACGAAACCTTATTATAATATATAAAGAGTGGTAATTACTTTATGAATTTACTTGACTTTTGAGGCACATCAAAAATAATTAATTTATAAACGACTGAATGAGTTGAATCTGTTAAAAATACATACATTACATTACGCGCCTAGGGAGTAAATATTGCCCATGTCTAGGGACATTCTCACCTGCCAATTATTGACAATTGCGGGTGGCAATGTCCTACTTTTCTCCCATGGTGCGTGGTAAGACTTTTTTCTACTATGAAAAGCTATTTTTAGTCCCTGGTACGAGGGATAAGTATATGGTTGCTAGGTTACCGGGAGGTAAGGTGGGTGATTAGCAGTCATCTTGCCGGGAGAGAATCAGGCGCTTTCTCCCTCGTAGCAGGGACTGAAAGCGAATTTTTCATGAAGGTAAGAAAAAAATATTTACATACTAAAACTATAAATGAAAATTTATTCATATGAAAGCAACAAAAACTGCGTTATATTTTCGGTTAATCTAAAAGCCCTAATTTTTTTTTTGTGACTATATATTTTCATATAGTATTACAACATAGAACGCAATATAAACGCAAAAATAATTCCATAAAAATATCCGCCACAACTTATCAATGTCACTCACAAACAATAAAATAACAAAACGAGTATCGAAAGAAATAAACAAATATAACGAATAGACATGGAATAGATTATCAATATTGGTCGCGAAATGAACCCAGACATACTGACGTAAACGAAGAATAACAAATCGGTTCTACCCCATTCACAAAGCCGCACCCTCGTATTATCTGTAACCTATAAAAAGATATCTAAATTTACCTATCACACGTCCCATTTCCCTTTTTCGCACAAAAAATCTTTAACACGCAAAGCAAAGTTATATTTACGTACGAAAATGAAGATAGCTACTTTAAAATGAAGTTAATAAGGTCGCCTATTGCTTGGTCGTTTGTTTTAAACATAGACTGTCCGTAAATTGTACTTTTCCTTTCGATATTAAACATCGTATTGAAAGGAGAACATGTTACAAAAGCGATATCGATAGTTGTAATCCGCAAAAACTCTTATATAATATCAAAACTTGCCTCGTACACTATATTCGGATATTTATTGTATCGATACGCTGGAAACTTTATATGTGATGGAAACGTTGGCTATACATACAGATAAATAAAATTGACGTGTCTGTTCGTCATTCCAAATTAACAACTTTTCACAAAATATATATAAAAATAAAATGTTAATTGTTTAAATAAAATTTTTACCTTTTTATGCAATAAAAGAAAATCGGTACACCACGCAAGTGGAGCCGCTGACCCGCGCGTAGTTGTATTATTTTCATTTATAAGAAAAAGTAACTTTGAAATACACATTGGATCATCATCGTCATCATCTTTCTACCTTATTGGAGGATTGTCTTCGCCTTCTGGCTTATGGTCATTTGAGTATCAATACAACAGATCTCTCTTCCTAGCATTTTTTTCGGTATTTTTCCAGGTTATGCTGATTACTCCTATCTGTATTTGACAGGTTACTATTTTTTCGCAGAGAAATTGCCAACTGACCTGCGCAACCCTGAGGCCAAGATATATATGCTTATTAAAAGTTAACGATTATTATGAGACGTTATGTGATAGCAACCGGGATCGACAGTGTATTGTCCGGGGCACGAAGAGAAGATACACAATGAGAAACACCTAAATTTGTAAGATCATTACAAACCTTTACCCGAGCGGGAATGGAACCCACAACCGTCAAAGCTAAAGGCAGTTTCACTAACCACATGCCACAATTAATATAATATATAAATAATAATAACAGTCATCAAAACTAAAAGTTGTCTGGACAGAGAGTAGAATTTTTTGAACAGTAGCTTAGGTGACAATTTACTCTTACATAAAATATTATGATACTAGCTCATCTGGATAACATTTTAGAAAAATTTATCAAATCAATCAAATCAAATATTTTTATTCAACATAAAAAGCATTACACTTATTTGTTGAAAGTCAGATTCTACCACCGGCTCCAAAATTAAACCTCTACCTGAGAAGAACCGGCGAAACAAACTCAGGGGTTTTATCTTTTTTTATATGTATTTTTTTAAAACTGATATTAGTTTACATATTATAATCACTGAAAAGCCTGGAGTGACTGTCTCATTCCCAAGGCGTGGTGTCCTCAAGGTATTCACCAATTTTATAATAGCCTTTACCACACAAACGTTCTTTGACCTTTTTTTAAATTTATTTATAGAAAGTTTCTGAACGCTTTCTGGGATCCTATTGTAAAACCGTATACAGTTACCCTTAAAAGAGTTACTAATTTTATGCAGTCTAGTAACTGGCATTGTTAATTTATGTTTGTTCCTAGTATTGATGTTGTGATTATCACTACATTTTGTAAATTCATTGATGTTCTTATGTACATACATAACATTTTCTAAAATGTATTGAGAAGCAACAGTCAATACATTAATTTCTTTAAATTTCTCCTTTAAGGAATCTTTACAACCAAGATTGTAAATTGCACGAATAGCTCGCTTTTGCAGCACAAAAATAGTATTTACATCAGCCGCGTTACCCCAAAGTAAAATTCCATATGACATAATGCTATGGAAGTAACTAAAATAAACTAGTTTGGCTGTTTCCACATCTGTTAATTGTCGAATTTTTCTTACCGCGAATGCTGCCGAACTAAGTCTATTCGCCAACTTAGCAATATGGGGGCCCCATTGTAGTTTAGAATCTACAGTTATTCCAAGAAAAACTGTAGACTCCATAATTTCTAATACTTCTCCATTCAATATTACATTAGACTGAACTTGTCTCACATTGGGCATTGAAAATTTAATGCATTTAGTTTTTTTACTATTCAACAGTAAATTATTGACACTGAACCAATGAAGTACCTTAGAAAGAGCATTGTTTACGTCGTCGTAATTAATACTGTGTCGTTTAAGGTTAAAAATAAAAGAAGTGTCGTCAGCAAACAATACTATTTCTTGTGCTCCTTCCACAAAATATGGTAAATCATTAATGTAAACAAGAAAGAGAAATGGGCCGAGAATGGAGCCCTGTGGGACTCCCATATTTACATTTGTACCTGGAGATCTCTTACTGTTTACGTCGACCTTCATAATTCTATGTTGCAAGTAGGAAATAAGAAGATCGAGCGCAGTGTCACATATACCATAGTGCTTCAACTTCCTGACTAACGTCTCGTGTTGTACGCAGTCAAAAGCCTTAGATAAATCACAAAAAACACCAAGTGCATCCCGTGACTCCTCCCAGGCATCATAAATATTAGAAAGAAGTTTAATACCTGCGTCAGACGTCGAGCGACCCTTGGTAAAACCAAATTGATTTTTATGCATTAATTTATATTTATTAAAATGCAACAGCATCTGATTTAACATTATTTTCTCAAAAATTTTACTAAGAGTCGGTAACACCGATATGGGTCTAAAGTTAGATGGGTCTGACGTACAGCCAGACTTAAATAACGGTATTACTTTGCTATATTTCATTGAGTCAGGAAATTTTCCACACTTCACACAATCATTAAATATAGTCGCGAGATACGGTGCAATAACATCTATAATTGAGCTTATTACTTTTACAGACATGCCCCATAAATCTGCTGTTTTCTTCATATCAATCGTTTTGAATACATTAATAATGTCCTTGGGGCTCACAAAACTGAAATTGAGCTTCGTTTCACATGATTTAACACTATTAATAAGTAGTGATTCAGCAACGGTTGGAGAAGAAATTAATGATTCAGTTGTCAAAGCTGGAATGTCAGCAAAATACTTCTCAAAAGCTGCCGCAACATCCTGGTCTCTTGAAATATTTTTATTATTAATGTTTAAAGAAAAGTTAGTGTTGCGAGATTTGACTTTTCCAGTTTCACAATTAATCACATGCCAGGTTGCTTTTATTTTATCACGCGAATTTTTGATTTTTTCTTTAATATGTAGAACTCTAGCCGCGTTGCAAACCTGTTTAAAAATCTTAGAATACATTCTGACATAATTAATAAAAGATACGCTATGATTAATAGTTTTTTCAGCATAAAGTTCATATAACTTTTGCCTACTTTTAAATATTCCAACTGTTGCCCATTCACCAAATGTCGTTTTATTACCTACATAGACTGTTTTAGAAGTAAAAATATTATTAAATTCATTTTTTATTAATTTGAATAATTTATTATATGTTAAATTTGGATGGTCATAATCTTTAATGTATGGGATTATTGATAGAATATTACTTCTAAATTTCTCAATACGTTTTGTATTCATAGGAACAAACATAACTTTTTGATTGTTATTTTTAACAGTTTTTGTTTGAAATGTAACTAATTGTCCACAGTGATCAGAGGTAAGCTGATTAATTATTGATTTGCTGAGTGGTACTAGATCACTGAAAATGTTATCTATACAAGTAGCTGTCGAGTGGGTAATTCGAGTCGGCTCTAAAAATAAATTTACAAGGTTATATGATTTTAACAATGATCTGAATCGAATAGTGGTAGAAGTACTGTCTAACAAATTAATATTGAAATCACCACATATTAAAATATGTTTATTAGATCCAGATAGTTTTTTAAGTATATCATCCATAATATTTTCAAAACAATCATATAACCCACTGGGAGGTCTGTATACGCTTACAATAATGAAACAATCAAGCTCGATACAGGCTATTTCAGTAGTGCGTTCCACAGAGAGGCTCACAATATCTTTTCTTTCTTTACATTTCAAAGTCTTATTAATTATAATTAGAGAGCCACCCCTTATGGAATTTTCTCTGTAAAACGCACTAGCTACATAATGTTTACTAAAATTAAACATATTTTCATATCTTTTAAGCCAGTGTTCTGTAATACATAAAATATTGATATTATGATAATTCAAAAATAATTCTATTTCAGTGTCTTTACCCATTATGCCTTGTATATTTTGATGAAATAAAAGAATATTATTTTTATAATTCTTATTGCTATTCTGAAAAAATGGGTTGCGTCTAATATTGCAAGAGGCTGCCTCTATTGTCTTAAAATTTAATTTAAATTATTTGGAACAGATTCCAAATGTTTATATGTCAAATGATTACACTGCTCAATAGAAGCAGCGGTCTTATTAGCCAAATACTTGGCTGAGTTGTAAAATAAATAATATGATAGCGAATAAGCTATCTGTCTCATATAATAATTAGATAGGCTGTACCTATCATATGTCAATATATAAGATTTATAATTTATTATATTATTGATATCAATTAAATGAAATTTATCATAGTTAATATTATTTAATGTCAAATAATTACTATATGAGATAGTATGTAAATATTTATTTAAAGTATATATTTTTTGATTTTCCTGCGGCATATTCTTAATGTAAGGAAATGTGAACATTATAACTTTTTTAATATTGGTTATATTATATAATAAATCAAAATATTGTCTCATGTGTTTTTTGTTCACATTTCCCCTTCTCCCAATTAACAGTACTATTGTTGTGTTAGGACAGTGAGTTCCTCTTATAATTTTTTCCATAATTTGAATATAAGATGCACCCGGCATACAATAGTTTGTAACTGACTGCCCCTGACACATGTCACTTAATAGTACACCCAGACTTTTTCCCATCTCATCACTATAAATATTAATATAACTGTCAAGAATTTTGGGTGTACTATTATTTTCTAAGGTTATGGGACTGATGTGATTCTCCAATGGCAGAGACGAATGTGTTGTGTTAGACCTTGGCTCCGTACAACCTGATGAGGAGTGTTGACAATTACACTCATATTTATTAAGAGACTCAACGCGTTCCACATTATAATTACTCAAATTAATCAGTTTATCCAGTGCCAAGACATGCTCAGATATTTCATTCTGAGCAATTTTATATTGTTTATTTATATAATCCAACGACATATGTAAAGAAGAGATCTCAGTTTGGAGAGCCTTCACTTCAGCCTCATAACTGGACCTGATATTATTGATCTCCTTTGAGTACAGGTCAACTTTAGATTTGAGTGCATACTTTTGTTTACAAAGCTGAACATTCATTTTTGAAATATTTTTGTATTTTAATAAATGTTGTGTTTTTTTAATTACATTTTTAATTTTAATGTATTTTTTTAATTTGTTTTTGCTTAGGATTGGGTGGGAAACAACGGAGTCATCACGAGTCAGGTCTATAGTAGTAATGTCATTTTTATAGGTGGTGCACGTTGAAATCTTAGAAGTCTTCCCAACCAATTCTCTAAATAAATTTTGTCCTTGAGAGGCCTTATTATCTAAAATTTCCGATTTCAAACATAATATTTGATCTTGAGCCTCTTTTAGCTTAACATTCAGTTCAGCGGTGAGGCTGAGGGCACCCTCATACTCATCTCTGCACTGATCAAAACCATTTACAATATTTTGCAAATTTTCATTTTCTTTCAATGTATCTGTATACAGATTGTGTAAACGAGACAATTCTTTCTTTAACTGAGTATTTTTATCTATAATTTCTAATGTTTCCTTTTCATTTTCATCCCTTTCTTTGAGCAATATTTCACACTGTTCCTTAGACCTTTTTAATTCCTGTAACGCCAGCTGAAGTTGTTCCTCAGTCTGACGTACCTTATTACCACGGGTCATCATTTTTACAATTAATAATTAGAAATAGAAAAAAAAAGTTAAACAATAATCACAGTGTAATATACTGCTGTTTAAGAGCTGTAGTTATAGTTAAAAATATTTAACAAACTAAACTAAGTTTGAATACTTGCATTTAATATAATTACTGTATTTTAGTAAAGGGTTGACAATGAAATAAAGATTTAAAGTTTTAAATTGAGTTCGTTACCTGTACTTGACAGCCGACGAAAACAATGAACACAACACTTTCACAAATACTTATGCACTCCTGTAACTAATTATTTAATTACAAAGTATATTATATATAGTTTTAGTATTTCTTATAAATAACTTAAGTAATATATAACAAATATTTTTAAATTAAATTTAAATTGGGAGAAGTCAATTTAAAACAACAAAATAAAAAGAGGATATTAAAATAAAAAGACCACTCTTAATCGCTAAAAATGTGGCCAATACACCGTTTGGGATGACCAAGAAGCCTTAACAAGATACCGCAATAAAACGTCTACTGATAATTTTAATCAGTTTCTTTCCAGCTGCGAGAAGATCAATTTCCCTTTTATTAATTTCAACCATAATTGACTCTTTTAATAAACGGTCGTTTATTAACTCGTTTTCTGCTTTAATCAATCTATATCTTTAACAGGATTTTATAATGGAAGTTTTTTTCATGACAGTTGGAAGCATACAGTCCACCTGATGGAAACAGTCACTGCAACATATACACGCTTCCTATACTTGAAATATCACAGGTTTGGCAAACCACGTAGTAAGAGTGAAGAGATACGAAGGGAAAAAAGGAAGGGAGTAGAGATGATGGGAGATTGGGCCTCCGGCTCTCTCACTCATCGCATGAAACGCAACAGTAATCTGTAACTTTACGCCGATTTTTGAGGAGGTAGTACTTCCCCGGTCGAACCAGCTTATGTGTGCTGAGAAAGTGATCTTGAATGGATTCTCGATCCATTCATGCCTTAGCACTTACAATATTGATTAGATTCGATTGCGTCTTTTAGTAATTATCATGATGTTATAATTATTATGTAAAGCAATTTTAATAGTTCCTTTAATACAGCTATAATAAAGTGCTTATAATTTAAAAACTTCTAGTTTTTACTCTTCTATTGTAAGTTTGTAATTTTCGTAAAAGAAATTGCATAATATTTTGATAAACCTTTCCAAACCTCCATATAATGATGCTTTTGGATTTACGAATACTGGTTATACCTTAGCAAGTTTGTTGTTTATCAGCTGTTCTTTTACAACTACACTTATGCGTTATGCGTATAAGTTTTCATGAACTCAGAAAACCATTCAGATTTTGAAAACAGTCTAGGTAATATTTACAAATAGTTATATGTCCTCTCTTCGATATATTAAAAACGACAGGCTACATCCAGAACCTTTTATCTTTTGCAACTATCTATCAAACGAGAAGCCCCATTCTTTTCTATATTATCGCGCCAAACTGACACCGACGCTTGCTTAACACCAAGAAAACAAGATCGCATGATTTGTGAGGGTCTCGTCCCAGATATAATGGTATAACACAGTCAAAATAAAAAGTATACTCGATTGTACATTACCAAGGAACTGGGACAACATTTGTCATCCGAGGGATTATAGCGACCCAAGCAAGAAGTTGGGACCGTCAGAAATATTTGCATCTCGTTTCGAAGATATTTCTTCGCAAGTATTTCAATGAATGAAATAGGTTGTTTATGTGGTATTCGTAAAATTTAATAATGAATAAAGTCATTTTAAAAACAACTTACTACGTAATTAAATTGTTGGATTTTCTCCGAATGGCTTTTGATAAAAATGTTCTGGCTATTCTTGAGATACCATTATTATTTGTCACTATCACCAATTTTAGTGGTATTTTTTTATACCTTCAATACTTAGTAGGTTAATAAGTTAATTCAATTATATTAGGTTATAATATTGTAGTAGCCATTCTTTTCCCAGCACAAATGGCCTCCACCGGGGGAGTACTACCCTCTCTCTTACGTAATGTAATAATATCAGTAGGTACTGTTGCGTTTCGTGCGACGAGTGAGAACGCTGGAGGTACAATTCCTTTTTTTTATTTACTATATTCTCTTGGGAGTTTTGTCAAGATTGACTATATCACCCCCAAACACAAATTACATAACAGACATACATCATATATAATCAGAAAATACTAGTAAGAATGGGTCGAGAATAAAATTATTACTAACGACACAATCCTACTAATATTTTTGCTTCACTTTGTGACAATGCAGCAAGCATGCTGTTACAAGTACCCATACTTAGTGATTTTAGTAATTGGGGCCGAAGTGACTCGTTCCGCACACATTCCATCAAAACGTCATAAACATCGTCTATAAAACTGTTATAATGAGGGCATTTATTAGTTACGGATTTACGCATTAAAAAATTGAACTTATTTGATGGAATATGTCCAGAACGAAGTCTCAAAAGTATAACAGTATCAGTTCGGCTCATTTAAAACGCGAAAGTGACCGTTAGGCGGACCATATGCTTGTTTGCCAACCATCATGAAATAAAAAATAATTCAATACTGACTAAGCTATTTGCCTTGTTTAAACAACATTCTAAAACCTTAATTTATCTGACACTGATGATTTTTACCGCAGTCAGTACTATTTAGCTTTTAATATCCTTTCTCAATCTATTAAGACGAATCTCACGACTTACAATTTGGTAATCGAGCCATTTGGGTTACATGCCAAAGTAACAGGCAAATTACCGTTCTAGCCAGTGATATCGATACCTACCTTAAGCGTCGATTGAATCTAATCGCGAATTCGATTCCTGCTCGGAGCAGATGTTTGTTATAAATATCTTACCTCGGAGACCTCGGAACCTTTTTTTAGGCATACAATGAAAAACGTTACATTACTGCTGGGACAGAAAAGTTTATAAATAAATAAATAAAAATCATTTAAGTCGACGACAACCTGACAATTTTTATTTTATTTTAAACTAGCTGTGCCCTCGGTTACGCCCGCGTGGTTGACTGATTTTTGTTTACTGAGCAGAACACCTACACCGAAAAAAATTGCTTGTATGGTCAATACAAATCTGCTCCGAGCGGGAATCGAACCCGCAAAAGTGGCACTTAAGATAGGTTCGCTACCGCTCCCCCCCACCGCAGAGGTAAAACTCTGCGGTACCCTGGGCTTGTCGTGCCGGGGGCGCTCAGTAGCCGGGAGTAATAGTCGATTGTGCAGGAGGCACCTTCGGCTACCCGGTGAAGCGAACAGGGTTGCCGGCTTCCCGAGTCTTCGTCCAGACTCGGGAAGCCGGCAACCCTGTTCCGGAGCCGGTCGATGGGGTTGCAAGGCCCACCCGCGTTTACGCGGGCGGTGTAAATATGTATATAGTGGAGGTTTACCGGCTTCCTGGGGTTACTCAGGAAGTCGGCCGGCGGGGGCCGCAAGGCCCAGGCGCGGTGTTGTATATATGTAGATATGTATATATGTAGATATGTATATATGTATATTGGGGTTTTGCCGACTTCTTGGGGCTACTCGGGAAGTCGGCACAGGCGGGGGCCGAAAGGCCCAAGCGCGTTCCACGCGCCCGGGGTTGTTTTTGTATATTTGTATATATTTTATGTATATATGTATATGTTTGGGGTATCGCCGGCTTCTTGAGTTTATTGAAAAATAAACTTCCGGAAGCCGGCCCAGGCGGAGGCCGCAAGGCCTAGGCGCGCAAGCGCCAGGAGGGTTTATATATATTCTTATATATGTAATATGTATTGTATGTATATATGGCGGCAGTAAGTTGCCGCCCCAGGAGGGCCCTTCGGGGCAAGCGCCGGGGCGGCGCCAGCGACCCCGCGACGTCCCACTATGGCGCCAGACGGGACCTTGGGGTTTTAGTTTGGGTAGGGGGGCCAGGTCTTCTAAAGACCATTGCACATGGCCTCGAGTCCCACACTCCCCGCGCCACTTTTTACCATCTGTCCCGGCGCGGGGTGCGTAAATGCATTTCCCCAAGTAAAAAAAGGTTCGCTACCGCTGCACCAAAACGTCGTCAATTTTTTTATTTATATTCATCAGTATAGCAAACTCGACACGCCCGCTTCCATATTAGAAATATACTCGTATATACATACTATGAGATGAAATATTCTGGTTGCTGATCGTATCATACGTGTTCCGCCTTCCAATGGACCTTCACGATCGAATAAATTGAATTTGCTAATCTGAAGATGGGAAATATCGTTATAAATCTTAAACCTTTCAATGAAAATATTAAATTTAGTATTTAGTAGTAGAAGGCATGCTTCCCCGAGCACAAATGGGTCGGTTCGACAAGGTAAGTCTCTCCCTCTCGCAGAAAAACGGCGTGAAGTTACAGATTAGTGTTGCGTATCGTGCGATAAGTGATAGCGCCGTGAGCCTAATCTCACACATTGTTCTGTCCTTTTTTCACTTCTCATTCCTTCCCTTCAATTCCTTGGATGGCAATGCGCATGTGATACTTCAAGTATCATGACATGAAAGTAAAAATTATTTAAAAGTAAATATTTAAAAGACTTTATAACATAAATACAATAGTTCTACCCACAATAGCGAGCACTCGACATAAGTATTTAGAATAATTATTAATTATTCCTTCTTTGCTTGTTAATAAAAAATATTCATCAGACAATTAATGTCAGAATTTAACTAAATTATTCTCTTGAACAAAACTGAACAGCCATTGTAACAAAGAAAATAATTATCTTATTAATATTTTGATCACTTATACTTCATTCCCTAGATGCGAAATATATTAGACTTGATATGTTCATGTAAATTCAAAATAAGTATAGAATATTTATGAAATAGGCGTTATCTTGATTTTAATTGTATTTTTAGATGCGCGCTCTTTAACGCATGCCTATACATGTTTACAAAAGTCGATTGGATATGTACAATTCCACAACTGACAAGATGTAAGATAGCATTCTTTCGACATGGAGTTACAATTCTATAAAAATGTTTATAATATTACATGTTTAAAGCACCAAAATTATACAAGCAGTAAACGTACTTACCTAAATGTCAGCGTAGTTAGCGGTCGATAGGACTTGTGACTGCCAGGATCAGACATCGGCGTGCCCCAGAAATCATTTTCGAATATCCTCCAAGCTGGATTCGCACCCGTCACGTCACCGTTCGTCACAATCGCTGGTATGTCATCGTGTACGAATTCACCGTTCAAACTATTCGAATACGTCAAAGCGCCCACTGTCGCTACCAAAGCGTATATCACCCATTCATTTTCACACAAAGTACGCCATGATTTGGTACTCGCTTCCTTAACTGGGAGCGGACGACGTCTCATTTTGTCACTTCTATTTCATATTTATCACGAAAAAGTCTTTAATATTATACGTTTCATGAAATTCTAAATCTAAAAACATAGTTTTTGATAAAACAACGAATGTCGGCTGTTGATATTATATGTTTGTGGGTACGTTTATCAATTATGATGGATGACGGGCACATAAATCAACATTGGGTCAGTCGAGGACCGCTGATGTCATATTCATGAGTAACCCGGGGCTAAACGATGGTCCGGAGATGGGCGACCCTTTTCTGTATTTCGTTTTTGTACGATTGCTTCACTTCAATTTGGTTTTAATTTAACATTAATCACGTCCTTCGTATGGTAATCTGAAACAATAAAAGAATGTGATATATAGTATAATATTAATATAAGCCTCTAGCCTATTGGCTGTGACTCTGTTTCTATCAAATTTTGTAGTAAAGAAAAGGTAAAACTGTTTTCTATACTGAACGGATTGTGATGAAGCTTAACTTACTATTTTAGTCAAAACACAAACTATCAAATAAAAAACTACATCATAATTCGGCTAGTTATTTATTATAACGAGAAAATAATTTATAACATATATTTATAACAAAAATATCTGCATTTGGATCTATTATTTAGAAGGTATTTAACATTCTAAATAGCAGATTTAAAGCAGTTTATTAGTAACAAATAATTCAGGATTAACCTCAATGTATATACATGAGCTTGATTTTTTACTAAAATTAATTTGAAGCTTTTTTTAAGCTACTAAGTTGGCAAGCATGCATACGGTCCACGTGATAGTAACACCATTTGTAGGTGTCACTCAAGCGTTACCAACTTCGAGATATTAATTCTGAAATCTCCTTTGCCCAGTAATTTCTCTAGCCTACAGTACCCTTCAAACCGGAACACAGTAATGCCAAAAGCAATACTGCTTTGCGGTAGAATATTTGACACTGCGATGGTACCTATCAAGCCGGCCTTTTGCAACAAAAGACCTAACACCAGTGTGACTGATTGCACTGGTGGAATAATCTCTGCTGTTACAGAGATTATCCCAACGGTGGGCGATAGGGTAGTCACGTCCCGATGCCGGAAAAAGCTTCAACAGTTCAGTCAAAGTTAAAAACTGACCCATAGTACTAAGTAACATTTGTTACTAGAACCTAAATAAAAAAACAGGCAAAATCGCGATAATTTACATTACAAGGAATCGACACCACCAAAGCAAATTTTACATGCTGTTTTTATGCCAAATATCTTAGAAAATATTTTAAGGATCAATTTATTATTATAGCAGTTACTACATTAAAAGGTGTATTTAGTTCATTTTGAATACGAAATATTATTCAATTTCAAACCAGAAATTGCCTTTTATTGATCATGCGAATATTTCTCAACTCCCATTCCAGAAACTACTCCATTTGAAATGCTAATGTTATGTTTTCCAATTTACTTCAGCACACAGAATTAAGACGGTGTAGTTTCATTTCATTGTGAAATTCTTATGAATTTATAGAGGAATAGCTATAAATATAATCGTCTTACATAAGAATATGCTAACAGAAAAATGATTTATGTAGTTATATATTACTCCTGCCCGCGGCTTCACCCGTGTGAATAAAGATCTTTAATTATTAATCCATACAATCTTTCATCGCCTATTTTACCACCTTCAAGTTTTATTTTCACGACAAAAAATCTTGTAATCGTCTCCATGGTCCCTCTACATTTATACAAAAGTTTATTTTAATCGGTTCAGCGGTTTAGGCTTCAAAGCCAAACCAACAAACAAGCAAACAAACGTAGTTTCTTTATTATTATAGTAAGATTAGACTTAGGTAAAACTATTTTGCTTTCGTATCTCCGAGCCTTAGTTAACGTTTGTTTTAAACGGAATTAGGTAGGAGGTTATTTAAAGTACCCCGTAATATAAGTGACTCAATAATATAGAGTTGGCAAAAATTGTATATAGTTCAGTAAAATATTAGTTTAGTTTAAATGTTTATGTGATTGGTGGCGTTTGTAAAGCAAGTGGTGATTTAATTCGAATTTTTGGAACGAAGTTCCTTAACGCGCGTTACGAGAGCTTGACCCAAAAAAGTGTACTGATATATTATTTCCCGCCACCCGAGGTTTTATAAAATGGCATCAATTGACAGCTTTATATTTTACTTCCGTCAAGTTTAAGTTGACCTCTAGTAGAAAAGATAAATTTCACGTAATTATTTACTGCCTCTTACTACAAATATTCTGACCAATTTTGACTAAATTTAAGAACAATAAATCATCTCAAGTCCACATGTGTTTTGTTACCCTCAATTACTGGTCCGGCACAAATATCGGATTATATGATTGATTAGGACCAAACTAAGGACGGTTAAATTTCCTGTCACTAGAAAGAATTTGGGTGGGTTCCAATCACTACATTTAGTACTAACTTTAACCTACGATATGCCAGGATTTGCTTCCAGGGTTTTCACATATCAATGTTAAAGACGAAATTACTTTGGAAAGAGTTTGTGTGCAAGTACCTTACCGGTCGATGTCAGTTGGTAGTTTTTTTAATCACTTATTTCTTAAATAATAGTTATTTAACTGCCTCACGACTATTACTTAAAAATCAAGGCTATATAGATTTCGAATAATTTAAATATGTTATAAGCTTAATAAAAACCTTGTTTTATTATATTTCGGAAAATCTTCATGATTAAACTTATGTCTCACATTGAAGCCTCAACGGTAGAAAGGCAGTTGGCCCTTCTACCGTTAAGCTATTGCGGGTTCGATCCTGACCTCATTGGGCTATTGTCGTACTAACTCCTATCGCAAGCTATAAGCTTATATGGAGTACCAATAGTAGTATTGGTAATGACTTGAAAAAACATTGCTAAGATTCCTTATTAAAAATATCTAAATAACTTAGCTGTTTTTATAACGCAATTGATAAATAATTTTCAATTATATCGTAGAAGCAATGAAATTGTCATATATTACAGAGGCCCAACTCCAGGCTTCTAAGTTTTCCCATCAGCGTCGAGTTTTTCACAAACTTGCAACTTTATCTTGATAAGCGATTTTTAAAACAATTTACGGCAGATAGCTTGGATATAACCAAAAGGATAAAACGTACCTAATATGTTTTTAATGATAACTTTATAAAAGAGATTTAGTGATATTTTTATATTTTCTTGATTTAAACCTAATAAAACAATAATTAATATACTACACGCTGGTCTGTACGTCACACTGGTGGTAGGTATTTTGTTGCAAGAGGCCAGCTAGGTAGGTACCATCGCAATGTCACATATTCTACCGCAAAGAAATTATAAAGAAAATTTCAACTGAGCTGAGAAAGTCAGCTAAAGTTTTTATTGAAAGATATATGTTTATTTTTGTATAAAGTAATCTGATGATATATCATATTGCTTCCAGCTCTGGCAACGAGAAATATTACTGGTACCGTACACAGCTAATCTTGATTTAGTAGAGTAATAATACGTCACACGAGAAAATATATAAAAATTGTAACGAAATAGAAATTTTGCAATGAAAAATAAGAAATATATATGTATGAAATGATTCCAGCGCAAAGTAGCCTGCGTATTTTACCTATCATTTCTGTAGGTAGGTTTGACTTTATGGACAACTTATTATAATCAGCAACACTTTTAAGCACTTTACTAGGTATAAATAAAATAATTTGCAATAATTCTTTTTTTATGCGGTACGCCGATCGTTTTCTGCATGATGAACATTGAAGTAACCGTCTCGATACCTTTAATGTGAAGCTCCGTTATAATGACAGCTTTTCAATCATTGTCGTTTTAATCCAACCGTTAAAATAGGGTCTATAACTGTAGTCACGATAAATATTTATTGAAATCTTTTAAAAAAAATAGTATGTGCTTATTGCTCACGAACGCACGAACGAACACGAACGAAGTCATCAACACGAAAAAAGCTCGTAAATTCAACCCCACTGCAGTGAAACGAAGTTAGTAACAAGCTAACTACATTGTGCACAACATAAGTGAATGAAGATTGTTAATTTGTTTCTATAGTATAAAGTAGGTATATGTTCACGAGCCTTGTAATTATGCGGCTTTAATTCGATACGTTCATGTGACCGAAACCAAAGCAACTCTGTCTTTTTGTCTGTTGCTGAAGCATTAATGATGACGTTTTTGATGAAATATCGCTCATATAGCTTGCATCATTAAAAACACAGAGGGAAATCATTCTAAAACTGTACAGAGAGAACAAAAGTTAAGCGTTAAACGTCAGAAACTAACGCATGCAAAGTCGCGTGATTGGGAGCTAGCAAATAGAACTTCAAAATAAAACTTCAAGGAAATATTTTTCTTTCAATAACTCGGAGTCGTTGGAATCTAAGAAAGTTACAGAAATCTAGAAGTTCGTATTTCGTATCATAAAAATCTTATTAGAAATCTGGATTTTTGAGTTCGGCAATATATGTTGAACGTGTTAATTTTGTTTTTTTAATTTATATCATTACTTTTTGATTCTGTATTATATGTTTAAATCTTCTAACTATTAAAAAAATGTGAAAGTTTGTTAAGATGAATGGATGTTTGTTGTTCCTTCACGAAAAAACTAACTAACAAATTTGGATGAAATTTGGTACACCGATAGCTTATTACCTGAATTAAGATATAGGATACTTTTTATCCCAAAAACATTTTGGATTCCCGTGTGGTCATCAAAAGACTACAAAACGTTAGCGCAGCTGCGGGCACAGATAATAAAATCATAGAGTTCCTTAAAATTCAAATAATAAAATTTACGAGACATTAAATATATAAAATGTAAAAGCTTCTGTTTTTTTAACCTCAGTTTTGGAATGAAAATTATAAATTTATATGATTTTTTTTTGGGTGTGTTACAATACCTTCACCAACTATGAACTGATATGAACAGTTCAGTTTTATTGAAGAACGTGTAGGTACCAAAGGTGGCTTAAGTTTGATCTAATATGAATTGATAAAGAACTTCAGAGATAGAAAATAAAACTTCTCAAAATTGTATAGCTCCCTAATAAAACCTATTCTCGAGTTCTATAATATATAAGTTTATCCTGCCTTATTTGTGTAGCTTAAAGATGGTTGTGTTTTTTTATTGCACTTTTGTCTAATTTCTCTGAAGAACACAAAATATTTAAAGTTATATAAACACTGATCCGGAATGTATACATTCAACTAAATATTATATAAGTAAGATTTACATTCACAGTTTTATTATTGACATTCATGTTAGATCTGGTGGTAGACTTTCTATAGCAAGAGGCCGGATAGGTAGGTACCACCGTAGTGTCATTTATCATACCGCAAAGCAGTATACGATGTTTTCTACTGAGTTTCGGTATAAGGAACATTGTTACTAGTATAATTACTGGGCAAAGAGATTTAAGATCCAATATCTCGAGGTTGGCAACCTACAAATGTATGGCGTTGCAAGCGCTTACAAACTACGACAACCGCTTACCATCGTGGGTGGGTCGTATGCTTACTTTCCAACTTAGTCACAAAAAAGCCGAAACTTATTACTAATATATGTACACTTAGGTTATTGGAATAATTTGTATCAAAATACACTCCAGTCATAAATCAACTAACAAGAAAAATGGTTCTCCTATGAATCCTATGCGTTTGGTGCCAGATGACTTGCAAATTTGCGACCCTTTCAACCCATATTATTATATACACTGGCTTACAAGCGGCTCCATTAGCGGAGTTTTCTTACTGTAATTTTTATTATATTTAAGATTTATCTTTCTAATATTTCAGTCGGTTACCTATCGTAAATGTCGTCAAAGTAATAAAATAATTATACAATTCGGACCAAACATTGTTGAGTTATACAGACAAATGGACGGATAGGATAGAAAAATAAAATAAGGTTTGTTTAATTCAGACAAATGGCTCATAGGTGTTAGTACAATTTTTATTCTTACTTACGATATTAGTACAAAATTAATTTCAGTATTTGCATCTATTTAGTGCGCCACTGAGTACACACACGTGGTGTGTATCCAGATGCTCAGAATAGGGCAATCAGGCTTATCACAAACAAACAAGATGGGGTTGTATTCCGAGTAACCTTATTGTCCTTGTCATTGTGTATGCTTCCGGACCCCCGACACAGGATATAACTATCCTAATGGGGGCCGTTGAGTGTGTAGCGATTATTTATATTTATACATCTATAACGCAAAACCACCACGAGTCAGATCTTCTGTGGAAAATTGGCTTCAGTATTAATTTCTATAACTTAATTGGATACATATGTATATCTTTAATATCTTTAGTTGTGGAACTTGTATTTACATTATTGTTATTTTTTTATATTATCTGCTTTTCACTTTTTAGTTAGATTTTTTAAATTATTATATTATCATCATGTCAAAATCATGTTTAAAATTTCCGTCACATACATAGGAAGCTAATAAAAGCGTGTTAAAAATACAAAATGACTTATCTAAGTCCTGATCCAAAAAAAATTATCAAACATTATCCAAACCAATTCAAACGATTTTCCTGGGCATCATTAGCTTACATTAATCTTCCGTAACTGAAATTGAGGTATTAGCGTAACCACGGCAAGTTAATCTGGTAGCATTTCGTAATTCGATTAAACTTGCAAACTCCAAACTTATTATATTTTTGCATTTCATTAACTTTGATTTTCGGGCTCTCTAATATTGTAATAAACAATTTAAAACGTACTTTCGAGTTTCTATGTGAAACTAATATAAATACTTAATTTTAAACTATGGTGCTGTTTTATATTACAATTATTTATATACAGACAAACAATTACACCACAAGGCGACCTAACGGTGACTGTTCCCGAGAAGGCTGACCCTTTCTCACGACTGGGTCTCATTACTCGGCTACCCACCTGGCTACACCGTCACGGCTATTAGGACTACAGCAACACACAATCAGAAAAAAGGTGGCCGCTTCTAACCGTAACTACAGATGCCTGCAAAAGTAATAGCATTATTTTAAAGAAGGAGTGGCGAGAGCAGAAGTAAAAAAAGAAAGAACAAAACGTGTCACGAGAGACGCGGTAGCTATTTGATAAGAAAACAGATATTTATATATAATATAATTTCCGTAAGTACCTATGGCTGTGTTTACTACAGTTCAACTTAAACTGGAGATAAGCAAAATAGACATATTGTTATAATACCTTGGCCATATAGTGACCTCTGACCTGAAGGATGACGCAGATCTGGATAGGGAGCGAAGATCGTTGTCTGTGAGGGACAATATGATTGCTCGAAGATTTGCACGTTGTTCGAGAGCGGTCAAAATTACTCTTTTCAGAGCATATTGTTGTACTTTCTACACGGCCAGCCTATGGCTAAAGTATACACAGAAACAGTACAACGCTCTTCGCATCCAATACAACAACGCGTTTAGAGTGCTGATTGGGCTGCCTAGGCATTGCAGTGCATCGGGGATGTTCGCCGAGTCGCAAGTCGATTGTTTTTATACAACCATGCGAAAACGGTGTACGTCTCTGGTGCGCAGGGTGCGAAACAGCTCCAACAAAATTCTCAATATGTTTACATATAGGTTTGACTGTCAATACTTGAACCATTGCAGTACGGTTCATTTATTGACTACCATAAAATAATTATAAGTATATTATTTCTATTTTATCATTATATTTAAATCCAAAGTATATTAATGAATTTCTGTAATATTTATGATCCTAGTGATTGAAATAAACGATTATTATTATTATTATACTTAGCTGTCGATTGATATCATTTAAAAAAGACCTTTAAGAGTCTGAAAAATGTCATATTTCGAGATCCCATTCACTCAGAGAGTGTAACGCGCCATAAGGAACTTATACATATTCGAGCTAGCGCATTAACACCAAACACAGCAAGCCTTACTTATGTATTGTCAGTACCTCAAAAATCAAAGAAATAAAAACCCCAGATACAACTTCTAATACATCTGCTATGATATACACTATACCGCGGGGATTACCAGTGTCCGGAACACTAAGGCCATGATCAATCACAGGGCTGAGGGTCATTTGTCCCGAGCGGAGTTGATTAGCGAAAATGGATCGTATTACCGTCACCATAGTGATAACGTGAAACATGTTCATCTAAGAACAGTCGATCATTATGCCCTTATATAAAATATTAAAGGTTACAAGAAAATGATTTATATGTATGATGAAACAATTTTTTGGATAAAAACGGGTCGATTAGGATTCGCGCACGAAGGGTTCCGTACTTTTCACTGAGTCAAGGGGAACTACCATATAGGTTTTTTTATGCTACAAGTTAGTAAACAAGACTACGGCCCACCTGATGGTAAGTGGTTGCCGTAGCCTATGAGCGCATGCAGCACCATTAGTAGCGCGTTTCCAACCTCGAGATATTATTTCTTAAGTCTCCTCTGCCCAGTAATATCAGTAGCCTACAGTGGCCTTCAAACCGGAACAACACACAACAGTATGGTCTTCTTCAAGGGAAGGTTGAAAAGGTTTTTAAGAGTTCGGCAACACGCATGTGATACCCGTGGGGTTGGAGGTGTTCACAGGCTGCGTTGACCGCTTACTATCAAGCGGGCCGTACGCTTGTTTGCCACCATTGTCGTTTAAAAGTCTTACAGCACAAGTAAAGGGAAAATTACAAAAAATAAAAAGTTTTGGTACTTACAAGTTTTCGTGAAAATCTAAATTTGCTCATATCTTTTCAACGTGTTGACATCATGAGAACCTTTATTTTTATACACCTAATAGGGGCTATAGACCTCAGTATATGGTATAAATTTCAACTTGCTTGGTTTACCCGGTCTTGGGAAAATCGGTGGTGACACACGTTACATACAGATAGACCGACAAGAGAGTAAGCTTATAAGGGTTCTTTTGAGGTACGGAACCTTAAAAATGTGCTATTTGTTACATTGAATTTTTCTTCCGGCTTGAATTAGTTGTTTGGCGCTAATAACATCGTTAGCGAGCACGACTCAGCGATATTTATTTTCGATAAACGGCTCTGGCGTAAACAAATCGCTTCTAAGTAATTTATTCTGTTTTACATTGAAGTCTTAGCTGTAAACAACGTCGTCAAATGTCGCCTTTGTTTAAGCAGCGATGGATTACGAAGAAGTCGATGTCGACAGGTTAATTGATAAGAGGATTGTTGTTTTAAGTGGATAATTTTCATTGTCGGCTATATCTATACTTTTCACTAAATGCATATGAAAGTATATACGGTGCTTACATAAAACCTGGACTGGGCTGGCTGGACCAATTTTGAACGGAACTTTCACAGACTGATTGCTGATATTATAAGGAATAATAGGCAACATTTATTTTAGAAAAAGAGTCAGGTCTCAGTCCGGTAAAGAAAAATCGGTACACCACGCGTTTATTTATAAAATTATTAAAGCAGCATGTTAATTACAACTGTAACTAATTTCATAATAAAATATTATAGCTAATTTAGACCAATATTATTATAATGAAGCAGTAATTATCTTATCTTTTATAAAGTTTAAGTTTTACCACAATGTTTTATTATAATTTAGCAAATTATTGTCTTATCTCGCTCTTATAAATGTTATAGAGTAAAATATTTTCCTAGTCAGAAGATTTAATCCTTTCTAATATTACAAATTGTAACTACGTCTCTCTGTCTGTTTGTCGCGCTTTCACGCCAAAACTACTTAAACCGATTTAAATGAAATATGGTATGGATCGTCTAGCGCCTGAAAAAGAACATAGGTTTCTTTTTAATGCAAAAAAAAATGTTGTAAGGGGTTGAAAGGGGAGATGAAAACTTGAATGGAAGTATCGTCATTTTTAGAGCTAGAAGATTGAAACTTATTTTTAGGCTGTTGATTCGATATAAATAAATTCAAAGTTTGTAAAAGTTATCAAAGGTGTAACATAAATATAGGAAATAGGTGATGAAAGCAAAAAGTTATTCACGCGGGCGAAGCCACTGGCAGAAGCTACTAAGATATAATGCAGATAAAACTCCTACAATTCTGCTATCTATTGTACCGTAAGTAAGCAATTTAAAATCTCATACTCTAAATAGCCAGAAACGTCTACCATTTAACCGAATCTCGCGACAAGCCTTGACATTTATCTTCAGAACTTTGATGAATCAGGTCCTAACATTCTCGCCCTCCGAGAGCCCGATTTGAAATGCTAATGCCGTGAATTTCATTCCAGGTTACGAGCTTCCTCAGTTAATAGTAACATTCTGTTACTGCCGGGCATAGACCTCTCGCTGAATAAATAAGGACTGAGCGGATCCGGGATGTTTTTGAGCATCAAACCTGTACCGCCTTTTGAATAAATATAGTCACTTATCTCCAAATGAATGAAGAATTTTGATGGCTATCCTTTTCGCGTTCTGTACCCAAAGGGAACCCTATTACTAAGCCTCGCTGTCCGTCTATCCATCAGACAAACCATAATGGAAAAGTAGTCAAAATTTTCTTAGATTGTTTATTTTTATGGTCACTATAATAACAAATAATAAAAACAAATTCAATTTCAAAATTCAAAAGGGTTCCCCATAAAGAAACTATATAGCATCTAGGTAGGGAACCCTTTACGTACGAGTCCGACATGCACTTGGCCGGTTTCTACTTTAGACTTTTAATTGTTATTTATAAGGTATAAATAACAATGATTTGCATTGTATTAACATTATTAATATTGACTTCAAAGCCTTTCAAAGTACGAGAGAATTGATCACTTGTCAAAAACATAACTATTATACAGACGAGGGTATTTTAAAAGGTCAATGAAACAAGATACTTTGTTTAAGATTGAAATGAGATCTTTACAGCCCTTAGAGAGCGCAATAAATAAGACAAGATAAATTGTCAAACTCAGTAGCGCCTTTATCAATTTCATGAAAACAATTGCCTTTCTTCTAATTAAGGCTAACAATATTATTGTTAAATATCGCGTTCCATTACAAAAAGGTATATTTTCTAAAAGGTTATTTTATAGCAGAAATAGTTTTTTTTTATTTGAAAAGTAGGGCTAATGACTCTACTCCACCTGATGGTAAGTGGCAGTAGAGTCCAAACATAGTTGCGGAAGGCAACCGCGTTAGCCACCCTCGCCCTGCCTACCCACAAGATGCCTCTTTTCGCCTTGTTTAAAGAAGCCCAGATTATAGGAAGGAGTACTTGAGCCGGCAATGAGTTCCACTTTTTAGAAGTACGACAAAGAAAAGAATTGGCAAAGTCTTTTGTTCGCGAAGGAATTTATGCCACATTTAGTCGGTGACATCGCAGACCGGAACGCGTAGTTCTTGTATTTTCATCAGTACACTCGCCGTGAAAATCGTTTTTCTTAAAGGCCTACTTGCCTTAATACTCAGGTAATAAATACAAATGACTCTCTCCGTTATTAACATTTCTTCGTCTAAGTTGTAATAATGAAGGTATGCAATATATCAAGACATTCATTCTTCTTTAGATAAATATTAACATTAAATACTATTAGACTGGTTGAAAATGAATGAGGTAGCTCGCTTTAGTAGGTAGCTCTAACAACAAATTAGAGCTACCAATCATATTTATTTTAGATAATGAACTAGAATTAAAAGTAATGTATCGGCGTCGTGGACGTGACGACCCCATCTCCCGCTGTTGGGATAATCTCTTTCTCAGCAGAGATTATTCCGCCAGTGCAATCAGTCACATTGGTTTGTTGCAAAAGGCCGGTTAGGTAGGTACCACCGCAATGTCAAATATTGTACCGCAAAGCATTAGTACTATTGCTTTGTTTCGTTTTTTTATTATTATTTGAAAAGTAGGGCAAATGACTCTACTCCACATACATAACTACGTAGGTAAGCTTCGCTGCTTTTTTTATGGTCAGATAAGCTTTGTGCTTGAAGAGCACTATAGGCTAGTGAAATTTAAGAAAGGGTGAATGACATTTTAGAACTAATATCTCGACGCTGGCAACGCGTGAGTGAAATCTAAAAATGGCGTTGCGCTTATAGGTTGTGGCCACCGCTTACCATCCGGTGGGCCGGATGCTAGCTTGCTAAATTAGTAACATAAGAAAATACTTTTCTTTCTTAGAGATTATGAACGAGAACATAAATTAGCTTCTCAGCTTCAATAACCACATTAGAACAATATTTTATCATCCAAATAAGACATAACACTTATTTGAAATCTAACATACGATTATGTTTACACCACAAAACAAAATACCAACAAAAGCAGTTTGGTTAGATCGTTAGTTGAACAAAAGAACTTCACGTATCATTGACGTTCGAACGCACTCGTGTGCAAAGTGCAGTGGAGTAGGAGAGGCGAGATCCGGCGTAGTTTTGCAATTCAAACTTCGCCTCATATCAGTTATTCGGCCGAGCGGTTTGGCGACTACCGCAGTGGACTCAAGTTATAAACTTTGAACGTGATTTAATTTTAACACAACTATTATTTATTCATGTTATTAATAACAATTTCTTATTAATTTTTTTGTTTTAATTAGTTTTATTTTACATCATATATAACGTTTATACTAGTTTATGGTTTTAAAATTTCATTTTAAGAGTGTGTTCCTTCTTTCTTTTTATTCAAAAGTGCTGTAAATACCTGTAGTGGTGTATCACACTGAAACTGCATGCCTGTGTATTTTATTCCGCTTTGCTGTTGTGAATATTCCGATAGTGTTTCTAATAAATAAATTAATTAATTAATTAATGTTGGGTAGAAAGGGAGTGAGTCCAGGGATGACGAATGATAGAAAAGAATGAAAGAAGAAGACGTGCTGTGCTGATCCCACTTAGCGTGGGATAAGGGCAAGAAGAAGATGAAGAAGAGTTATTTACTCATGTTGAACGAAAATATTATGAGAATATTTGATGCATGATTCTAAGCTATATGATAGATACAATAAAATGATTAAAATCTGTTTTATATACTCCTGCTACTATTGGATATTATAAAATAATCTGGCACAGTACCTGCAACATCACAATTCAGATTTTAACTAAAGAGTAAGACTTTTATGCCAAGAAATACTATTAGTGTAGTAGTAAACCCATGCTTCTCGCAGCACCAATGGGCCGGTTCGACCGTGAAAGTATTGTATCTCAGAAAAGTAACAATACCTATTGTTGCGTTTCATGCGATGAGTGAGAGCGCCGGAGGCCCAATCTCCCACCCCATCTCTTCCTCTCTCATCCCTTCTCTCCTATCCCTTGTGTTGGCGACACGCATGTGATACTTCAAGTATCACAATTGATCATATGTTGCGGTAGCTGCTTACCATCAGGCGTACCTTATGCTTGTTTACCACCCGTTATAAAATATAATAGTTATAAGTTTAGATAATTTCTTTTTGGTAATCACTTTCCATAATTTCATTTTACGCCGAAACACAGATTAATCTAATAGGTATTACGGCGTTTGTTAATATTTGCTTAAATTTGTTTTTAAAAAATCTTTATAAGTTTATACACTTGGACCACTGACAATTTTGTATGACTTTCTGATACAGTGGGCATGAACATGAATATTTGTGTTGGCAGCGTGTAAAACAGGCCGTTTTGCTGACCGAGTGCTCACAACACCCGCTGAGGTTTCTTTAAATAGTTATTCATGCCAAATGTGCCTGACCTAATTCTGTACGTGATCGAGCCTGTCAGAGCATAATTCGTTAGAGGGTTGGTAAATTGACAGTGATACTGTCACGTCTGGTTATAACAGTATCAAGGCGGTAAAACTTTGGTACACGGGAGACCGACATTAGTGAGACTGGTTTTCTCCGAAAAGCCGTAAAACAAAAGGTCGACACAATCGTGCAGTAACTTTTAGAATAATCCTTGTTAGGCTAAAATATTAAGTTTTTTATTCAATTATATTATTTAGACGATTGTTGTGGCACAGCGTTATCAAATTCAGCGAAACGGTCTCAATTTCCGCCCGGGGCATATGTCTGTATTGACAGGCGTGGGTGCTTGTTTGTGTTTGTTTCTGGATCCCTGAGACTGGATATCTCATAATGGGGCCCTGTGAGTGTATTCAGCGTATATTTATTATTAGAATGACAAAATATAACAAGCTTTTGCTAGCATATCCAAAGATTATCGACGTAACTCACGTCGTTGTCCGTATATTTGCATTTCTTTCTATAAGTGTAAGCGTCTTATTTCTGAATTCTTCGATTCCCAGCTATCTAGCTAGCTGGCTATGGTAGCTCAGTAGCGAAGAGTATTGGTATGTATGGCAGCTTTCACACGTACCGGCGTAATTTTGCTCGGCAAGCGGTCGTCGGGTGCACGCCGGATTCACCACTGTGCGTACAAGCTATTAGATCTAAAATTGGGTCGTGAAAGCGAAATGAGTTACCGAACAGTCGCCGACAACCGGCACTTGTGAAAATGCACTTACTGTTGCTTCTTCTTGATTGACTTATCCCTTAAGGTACTACTATTTATACTACTGTTATACTACTGTTGCAAGCATCAGCAGGCTACGCTTCTTGTTTACCGTCAGATAAGCTGTTATATACATAAAAATATAATTTATTTATAATATCGTATCTTAAAACATTTAAATAACTAAACCAAAATTAAATTAACAATCAGAGATAGTTACGTAAAACGTTTCCCATAGAATTCAATTTACACAAACGTACCGTCTATAGTTACTAACTCGGAGTAAGCCAAATTAGTTACGAAGGCGCCTCAATTCACTTGAAGTAATTAAGATCTCAGATCCGTTACTAAACCTAGACCTGGGTAAGTCGTATCTAGTAAATCTACACCTAGATAACCTGGATTTCACCCAGTTGAGTGCTCCCTAAAATAATTAAGGCCGAGATTCACGTTACGTTGTCTACTGTATCAGTTTGCGGTGACGGTTAATTTCATTACCTTCAAGTAATTAAGATCTCACCTTCACATCTGCAAGTTAAACTGTTACTAGTTTATTATGTACTAGCTGTCCCTGCGGCTCCGCTCGTGAAAATAGGAATATAGAAGAAGATAAATATAAAATAGGTTATATATTTAATATTTGTACAAAAAAAAAAATTAGCTGGAACTTAAATTAACGAATCGTAATAATAACTGAATATTTTCGTCAACAGCCTCTTTATCTGAACTAATATTATAAATGGGATTATATTTGTTTGTGACCCTTTCACGCCTAAACCGCTGAACCAATTATGATGATTTTTGGTATACATAAAGATAGGACAATGACGACTGTTATAGGCACTTTTGGTCTCCAAAAAATTTGAAGGGGTGTAATAGGGGCTGAAAGTTTGTATGCCGAAGTAATTATTTCTATATTGCATTAATGGTGTCTCGTTAAAAATCTTAATTCACTCGGGAGAAGCCGAATTAGGCAAGGCAGAATCTAGTTATTTAATATTAATGAACTTCAATATCTAGTTGTTCAGATATTAACGAAGATAGTACGTTGATAAACCACAAATCTTAATTAAGTATAATTAACGTGATATCTGAATAATTAAGTTATGATCATTATACGTCTCAAACGTGTGATCATTATGAGAAACAATTACAATCTTAACTACAAATTGTGTTGTATTAAATGTACCTATTATAAGCAATATTTGCTGTTAAATATTTACAAAGAATGGCTGAATTTACACACATTAAACATAATACTTTTTGAATATTCACATTTTTTTAAACTTACACACTCAACGGCCCCCATTACGATAGCAATATCGAAAATCCGGAAACACTTACAAGGGCAAGAACAAATACACCCAGACCGGAACATATATTATGCCTGTATGGTTAATACAAACATCCGAGCGGGAATCAAACCCGCGACATAGCGCTTAAGGCAGGTTGGAAATAATTTAATTTAATGTAAAAGCCTTAAAAAGTAGTAGTCTAAAAAAGATAATATCGGACTAAGAGAGAATTTAAAAAGTAGGTATTTAATCCTTGTGAACGCTTATTTTTTGTTGGTGTTACAATATCTTTACCGGTTTTAACGAATACGATTTACGTTCTACTCCTTCTCAGAGCAGATGTTTATATTGACCATACAGGCATGTTTTCCGGTCTGGGTGTATTTGTCCTTGTCATTGTGTATGTTTCAGACCCCGACACAGGATATAACTATCCCAATGGTCGTTGAGTGTGAAATGTTTATTTAGTTATTTATTTCAAATCAAATCAAATCAAATCAAATATTTTTATTCAACATAAAAAGCATTACACTTATTTGTTGAAAGTCAGATTCTACCACCGGCTCCAAAATTAAACCTCTACCTGAGAAGAACCGGCGAAACAAACTCAGGGGTTTTATCTTTTTTTATATGTATTTTTTTTAACTGATATTAGTTTACATATTATAATCACTGAAAAGCCTGGAGTGACTGTCTCATTCCCAAGGCGTGGTGTCCTCAAGGTTTAGTTACATAGGCTGCTTGCGTTATGATTCAATGACACCATTTCATGGTAATTCAATTAAGATTTGTATATCGAAAAAAAATATCGTATTATAAGAGCTTGTTTACATACATTGCATCCAAATTACTTCTTGAGTAATGTATATCTCAAGAAGTTGATGTAGTATATTTGAGAAAAAAAAACTATTATATGTTGAACGCTACTATTCTGCTAATTGTAGGCCTCCCTTTGCATTATAGAGAATCTTCTTCTTATCGAGTGGTTAGTGGCCAACCTAGAGTCAGAGTTGTTCAGGTCGCCCGTAGGCCTCTGACTAATTGCCAACATCCGGGACCGACTTTTTACGTGCCTTCCGAAGCACGGAGACGGTCGGTTGAAATACCACTATGCGATCACCCATCTAATAACTGACCGCGTCTTAAGTTGCTTAACCTACCGATCGCTTACCGTTCAGTAGGTGCATTCGGCTATGAGCGTTTATACAGAATGATCAGGAGCCTAATATACCAGGCTGCTCTTTATAGATGAGATTAGAATTTATTCCATCAAATTACGGAACACTACAAAATTAAGTGCTTGAAATCTATCCGTTAAGATAATGATGTTATTTTTAAGATTTTAATTTTATTTTTCATTTTCGTAAGTTTGTCGGTAAAAACCGTGATCGTTAAAAATGATTTCGTACAATATTATGTGATAAAATCTTTATGAACACCTGTGATACCTATAGTATCACATGCGCATTGCGAGCTCAAGAGGAATGAGGGAAGGAAAATGATAAAGGAAAAAAGGAAGGGAACAGAGGGGGTGGGAGATTGGCCCTCCAGCGCTCTCACTCATCCCACGAAATACAACAAAACATACTGATACTGTTACTTTACATAGCTTTTCTGTGTACATATTCACACTCCGCTTATATAAAAATCGTTCCTTTCTACGTATCTACCTATAAAAACAAAAGATTGCCAAGACACTATAACAAATCACCATCGAATCGAAAACCCCTCAAAGATAAAACGCGTGTAGTCAAGACACGATTATCTTTAATAGATATCCAATCTGAATCGTACTAATTTAGAACGGGCAGCTTGTTCGGAACGTTACGACCCATTTATTGGCCACATTCGGGACACCATTTGACAAATTGATTCACATTTCGTAGTTATTAGGTTCGCATGGCGGTAGCGGCTATATGTTATCATTATGTTAAGGTTTTAGTTTTATTAATCTGTAATATACTTCTATTTAATGATACAATCTACTGAGTATATTTTATTCTTTTTTGTAAAATATTGAAGTTATGCTATTAAAAAAATCAAAAGATTCCAGAGAAAATAAGGAAGGGTGTATATATGACTGAATTATTAATTCTCATTTTTTTTTTTATAACACATGTTGCTAACAAGTAAACGGCCTTTAACACCAACTTGGAAATAGTAAAATAATAGCGATATTATAAAACGGTAAATAACATAACGATACGATACAAAGAAGCCGAGCAATAAGAATGAAAGCGCGGGCGGGCGATGCGATACAGTGAGTTGGTGTAACTGCAACACAATAAAGCGAAAGAATGTTTGTTTGTTTAACAAAACAATAAATATGTAGACCACGCGAGCAAAGCCGTTGGGCATAACTAGTTATAAATGTACGCAAATAAGCAATACCATGTCAACCACAAAATTTAAAAAAATTAGTTATATATGCAGAAGGGTTGGTAAATGGCTGAAGAACATTTTACTTTAAAATTATAGGGCTTTAAGCTTTAAAACTTCTAAAACAGCCATTTTTTAATCATGCAATTTATGTATTATTTTAAACGTTTTGGGTTATATTATATACAAAATATGCAGTTTGTATACTTATTTTATTTAAAAATAAATAAAATAACTTACATACATCTTGAAATTGCCAAAAACTTGACCAATACATAAAAAAATCATATAAAGCAAGTTGTTCAAATTTTTCAAACGCGTTTTTCTCGAAATGACATTCGTGTGGGTTGACATGGTATTGCTTATTTGCGTCCGAATATGCGTGATATGATCATGCAAATGATTGAATTATTTACTGTACACAATTATGGTTTAATCATTTCTGCCTTCATATTGATAACTGCAAATATCACGCATTTTAATGGAATGAAAATAACATTTGTTTAGCAAAATATGAAAATATTAATATGTTTTCAGTTCACTGGAACTTTTACAGTTAATAAATGCAAATGTATATGCTATATACATTGCTAACTTCCGCCCTTGGTTGGTTCCAATTTTAACCAAAATTGTAAAATCTCCGGTTCATGCAGACAACGATTTACAATCACAAGAAGTATCATGTGTAAGGTTTCAGTGTCGAAAATTATTATATACACAAACTAGCAGCCCGCTCCGGCTTCGCACGGGTATAAAATATATAGCCTATGTCATTCACTGAAAAAATGATTAAAATCGATCCAGTAGTTTTGATTTATTCATTACTGCCCGTGGCCCGTACGCGTTAAATGTAATTATTTACGACCTCACATTAGAAACCTCAAAAATTATATTTTTTTCTCCACTATTTTTATACATATAAACCTTCCTCTTCAATCACTCTATCTATTAAAAAAAACTTGAGAGGTGTCAAGGGACACCCGGATGGAACGAAGTTCCTTTCGATTAATTAGTGAAGGAATTGTAATAAAATTTTATTTTTTTAAGTTATAATAATAATTTTTTTATTATTAACATTATTTATTATTTACAAAAAACCTGTATACACTCAACAAAAATAATCGTCGCGACACCACACTGTTCAATGCGAAATAGAAATGAAAATATCTGACTTGCTTTCTATAAGAGAGAGAGAGAGAGAGACAGAGAAACATGCGACGCCGCACAGCTTACAATAGCTTACTATAGCAAAAAGTGTCGTGACAACTTTTCGTAAGAATTTTTTCCGTCTAGCCCCCTTTCACAACGCGCGATAAGGAACTTCGTTCCAAAAACCGCATCAAAATCCGTTGCGTAGTTTTAAAGATTTAAGCATACATAGGGACAGAGAAAGCGACTTTGTTTTATACTATGTAGTGATATGAATATATTTGGCCTATTGTTACATTGAGAATTTCGTTTTAAGTCATTTTACGCTGATAACTAATTTTCCATTTTTCTGAATTCTGGCGTTTTCTTTCTAAAGGTTGAAACGCGACTGACGAGTTGTCACTACATAGGTATTTCACCAAAGGACGCTGATAGTTAACATGGCGGGCATTAAGCTTTGCCAACAATAAAAATGCTCAGTTTAGGTCAAAGACTTTCGAAATGATTGCTCATATGCTATTTACTTGATGACTTCCCTCGATTTTGCTGAGATTCTATCACCAGATCTTGACTTAACTACAATGGGACCAATTCGAAAATACACTTTCAAATAAAAAAAGTTTTATCTAAATGCGATCATAATTGACGAAGAAATGGTTTTTTTATGAAAAAGGGAAGAGAGAAAAAAAAAAAAGAAACGGACTGGAGGTTCATCTGATGTTAAGCGATCACCGCCACCTATGAATAGCTGCAACACAAGAGGGCATGCAGGTGCGTTGCCGACCTTTACGGAAAGAATAGGCTGTTCTCCTGTAGGTTTGGAAGTCGTATCATACAAAAAAAAAATCATACAGCCAACATAAAACCTCCTCCTTTTTGAAGTTGGATAAAACGACAATATTATATAATAGAAATAAAGAAATATAACGATTTTGTACCACATATTTTTCCATTCACGAGTATAAGGCGGCACTGTATTATCTCAGACATATTTATGCAAAATTAGGCCTGTTTTTCCGTGTAATAAAAACGGTATGAATTTATTTTTATGCGCAATACCTGGCGTAGAGCCGCCATGTTTATACGTTTTATTACGCACATGTAAGAGAATGTTCCCTTGTTTTTCCAAATCTGGAGCTAAATATAAATCATGTTAGGGGAAGAAGACGAGTAATGTTCTATTTATATTTGGAAATTAATTTTGATCATGGTTTAGCTTTCGGGAGGCTTCGTCTTTTTCTATTTTGTTATGATTTCCGGCATAAATAGTCACCTCGACTAGGGGAATGCGACGGACCGAATTTTGGACAGACAGCTCGTGCTCTCCGAGGCACGATAGGGGGACCCACAAGGGCAAACGCCCAAACCGAAACCGATATTTGTAAGATCAATACAATCAACTGCCCGAGCAGGAATCGAACCCACAACCGTCGAGGCTACAAGCAGACACGCTACCCACAACGCCACAACGGTATTTCAATTAAAAATACTATTATTTTTATTCGATTCCATTTATTTTTATTCATTTTACTTTTATTTTAATGACGCTTCCATCGCGTCAAATGATGGGGCTTAAATGAAATTTAATTGTAGATAATAGAATTTTAAAACGGTTGTAAAATAACGTAATAAAATGCAAAGTCTATCAATAAAGCTCTTAACAATACTTTTTGATTTGTATTATCTCGGTAATAAATTATAATGGTTTCAAATCTCCTTTGCCCAGTAAATTGACTAGCTACCGTGCACTTGAAACCGAAACACAGTACAATGGTTGGCGGTGGAGTATCTGACACTGCGATTTACCTACCTAGCCGGCCTCTTGCAATAAAAGGCCTATCAGTAGTATGTTCGATTTAGAATGAGAACCCGAACAAGAAGAAAAAACCGCCCAAGTGCTCGGACTCGCGCACGAAGGGCTCTGTATTATTATCTATGAACACGAGCAAAAATCACGTATGGTGTATGGGAGCCCCCTTTAGTATTTACTTTATACTGTTTTTAGTGTGTGTTGTTATAGTGGCAACAGAAACACGTCATCTATGAAAATTTCATCTGTCTATCACGATTCACGAGATACAGTCTCATGACAGACGGACGAAAGGACAACGTACCCTAAAAAATACCAAAATATTTAAAATATAAACACATTTCTCAATCTCTTACCAACTTATTCATATTCGCCCCGATATCATTAATAACTACTCCGCACTGACAGCGAGGGAAGTGCGGACCGCAAATAACTAAATTGCAGTTCAATTCAGCGGTATCGTTATTTCAGATATTAACATGTATTATTGTAGTTTCTGACCGCAAAATACAGGTTATACCGACTGAGTTCGTGGTCATAATTGGTTTATCTACACGAATATGATAATTTATAATTAAAAAAAATTATACGGTAGTAGGGCGATGCTCCTCTCTGCACAAATAAGCCGGCTCGGCCGGGGAAGTACTAGCCTCTCACAGAAAATTGGCCTACAGTAACATATAGTATAATATCGGTAGGTACTGTTGCGTTTCGTGGAATAAGTGAGAGCACCGGAGACCAAATCCCTGCCTTTGCTTGGCAACATACTTCAAGTATTGCAAGCGTTCAGTTCCGGTGACTGCTGGTGGACCATCAGGTGGACCATGCGGCCAACAGTCATGAAATAAAAAAAGTTTAAACTAAAATTATATTGTAAATTAAAAAATAATTTTCTTTTTAAGTACGAATGGAATGAGAATTAAAAAAATGAAAAATGTTAGAATACATTTTTTTTTACAAAATCGCCCAAAACTTTCAAGTTGTTTAAACAAGGTCGCGAGTCCAATATAATAATGTTGATTCAAAATGTACAAAACCACATTACGCTATAAAATAAACTATCTGGATGGTTGGTTTGCAGCTAACGTGCGTGCCTCGAGATCGTTTCTGTCTCCCACGTGCAAACTTTAGAATGATCCTCTTCTTGAGGTCTTCCTGGTGTGGTACAATTTAAGGGTATTCAAGCTTCGAGTGTTCAGATACCTTTTTCCTAACGGCCGTCACAGGTGGGCATTGGGGCTCTGAACGTCCATGGGTGATAGTGGCCGCTTACCATAAGGTGGAACTATCCCCTCGTTTTCCCCCTTATTAATATAAAAATAATTACCAGTCAAGTGCTTTGTGGACCACTTACAATTAAAACTAAAGGGTTCCGCAGCTTGGTTATGAAGAATCTTAAAGACTTTAAAAATAATAACGAATAAAATAAAATCGATCGCAAAAATAAGTAATAATAATTTCATAGTAATTATTATAAGTGAAAAATTAAGATATGGAAACAACTTATATATCTCTACAATTTATAGACCTATCTTCTTCAAACGAAATGTGATTGAAACTTTATTTGATGTTCTACTAAGCTGAAATTTTTCCATAATTTTAATTTTAATCAATTTTTAAGACTTTAGCAGCTAATATCTTAACAACTACTGACCTAATGAAAAAAGTCAACCTTGTTATCATTTTTAAAAACCTATTCAAAGATATCTCATACTTTAGCATACGTTGAAATTTTTTTTTCAACTCTCAGTTACATGCATGGACTGCTACTCTCAATATTTATATATTTTAGGAATTCATGACAAAACCCTGTAGCGGTTCATAAAATTTTAGTAATTATCGTATAGATAGTCAATAGTATCCGAGTATAATGACTGTGACATACGGATGGAGAGACGGACATGACGAAACTATAAGGGTTCCGATTTTGCCATTTGGCTACGGACCCTAAAAAACTCACAAAACAATTTTTATCGACCCATAACACAAGCAAACATATTCCCATTATTGATATATTTAATACACTATTATTCAGTTATATCCCCGACATTACCCATTGCGGGAATGTTACAGCATATCATAATGTCGAATGTACAATATGGCTGGCACGAAACGTCGCTGTAATCGCCCGCGGAATGCTATATATAAATACTTTTATTGTTCGTTTCAATACAATGTTTGCCGTTTAAAAGGTATTGTTGCCTCATTTATGGCTATAGCTACATTATCGTTTAAAAATTTTCATATCTACGTCGTATTCCGGGTGCTTATGGTATTTTTGTTTTTGCTTAAGACTAGCTGTGCCCGCGGTGCGGCTCCTGTGGTGTACCGTTTTTTTTTATTTCACGGAATCCTAAATATTTTTCCGAAATAAAAGAAGCCTCAGTTACTTCTTAACATTAGCTTACTTTATCGTGAAAGTTCCGTTAAAATCGGTCCGTTTTATGTCAGTAATAATTTTTTATATCAGTACTGTATACCTTCATATGCATTTAGTGCAAGTTGTTGATTTGAAATTAAAAACACACACTTTTATTTTATTTATTTATATAGACATAGATTACCTCATTAAGACCTTAAAGATTAAAGGTGTCCTGTCCGTTTGTCTGCTTGTGGATGTTGAACTGGCAACGCAACATATAACTATTCTTATTGCGGCTATTGAGTGACCTTTATTTTAAGCTCATGTACCTTCAGTCCAATTAATGTAATAATTCTAAGAAGGATGAACTTCATTCATCAAATACTTGCTCAGCATCAGCATCAAATACACTTAAATGTAAAAAAAATCTTCTAAATGTAACAATCTTGGAATACCTCAACTCAATAAAAGCTCCATCCTCCTGATTTTGGCTATTGTCGTACCTGTACCTGTCGTACGAGCTTATTTGGAGGGCCAATAGGAATGTTAGTAAAGCCTTGAAAAAGCATCGCTAAGATTCTTAAAAAAATACAATCACTTTTAACAAACAAAAATAATTGTATATATTCTGTTACAAATATTTATATTTAATACTATTCAAGAGTATGACACCGTTGTGGCGTTGTGGGTAGCGAGTCTGCCTTTAGTCTCGACGGTTGCAGGTTCAAATCGCGCTCGGGCAGATGTTTTTTAAAATTTCGGTCTCGGTATGGGCGTCTCTCCGTGTGGGTCTCCCCACCGTGCCTCGGAGAGTACGCGTAAGTTGAGTTAAGCTGTCGGTCCCGGTTGTTACCACATAACATCAGATAATAATTGTTAACTCTTGATAAGTAAATTGCTCTTATCCAATGAGTTACTGGTTCGCCCTTATGGTTGCGGAGGTCAGATGGCAATCGCTCTGTGTAAAAACTAGTAACCTGTCAAATCCGGATAAATAATAAGCAGACCCTGGGTAAAAAATGGTAGGACGAAGACTATTCAATAGTATAGAAATAACACCATAAATTACAAGTACTATATTCATTATGATTATAAAAGATATAACTTATCCCTTCAAAGCCGTTAGCGTAAGTTATTATGAGTTAGGAAACTCATAAATACGGCTTAGA
Organism: Hestina assimilis; assembly: GCA_023373885.1. NCBI lineage: Eukaryota > Metazoa > Arthropoda > Insecta > Lepidoptera > Nymphalidae > Hestina > Hestina assimilis. The sequence continues at coordinate 16,437,714 of CM041743.1, read as the reverse complement.
AAATTAAAATCTTCCCGAGGCCACCATTGTTCGGTGATAATATCGAGAATATAATGCTGTCGCAAGATCGCAACTTTCTTTTTTTCTTGGTCGAAGTATTATGCTTAAAAAAGTTAGCCGAGCGTACATTCTATATTGTTCAAGTTACAAATGTGGTTGTTAAGGGGAAAGTACTTATTTTTCTACACGTTATTTCCCCAGCGAGATAACGAGTACAGGGAACATCAATGCATTTCCTGATGCCACTAGTTTCCTGAAAACTTTTCAGCTAAACGTTGCGAATGGAAGAATTTATAAGGTCGGTTGTTGAAATGTTTTTGGTTTGGCAAACAACAACATTAAGCTATATTTTGTTGTTGTTGTTGTTGATTTTTATCACATGCTGGTAAATAGCATAATTAAGTTACGTCACTATGCATTAAATAAATAAACGACACACTCAACCCCCAATAGGATCCTATGTCGGGGGTCCAGAAACATACAAAATTACAAGGACAAACATTATATTACCATTTTCTACGTCTCAATGAAAGTCTTTTAGCATGTCGTCTTCGAATAAAAACAGTCGTTTTTTATTCAGTGAAACTACACGGTTTCAAATAAATGGTTAATCGGAACTGAAGTTTTAAAAATATAATGCAAATAATGCCCCTTATGATTAGTATTTTCATCCGTAATTGTACACCATGTTTTGTAATAAAATTATAATAATCTTTGTATATTTTACGTTCAGAATTTCCGTGTCCCTGGTTCCCACCACATATTAAATTTACTTACTACTTTTCGACAATAAATTGAGTAAGTCTTTCGAATATTTTAATATATTGCACCAAAAAATGCCACAAATAAATAGATTTGTGAAATATTAGACGCAAGTATAATTTATAATACGTTACATAGGAGAATTCTATAGCATTATTTTAAAATATTCTATGTGCTAAGAATGTTTAGCTAAATTTCTATTTCACGTTGAATTTCAGCTATAGCCGTTTAAGGAAAGCCTATCATAACTTACAGGGATCAATGAGTTATTAGAAGGGTAGTCGAGATAACGTTTTGAAAGCGGAGATTAAAATGCGCACCTAGAATTCTGTTACCTGAGAATTGGTTTTTTCATGTCATGATGGTAAACAAGCATACGGTCCGCCTGATGATAGTAGTCACCGCAACCTGTGGAAGCTTGTGATATTTGAAATATCACATGTATGATTCCAACCCGCGGTGCCAAAAGGGATAGGATGAAAAGGGAACAAAGACAGGAAATAGAGGGGATGGAAGATTAGGCCTCAGGCACTTGACTTATTACAGGAAACACAACAGTACTGATACTGTTACTTTACACATATTTTCTGTGATAGGTTAGTACTTCCCCGACCGAGCCGGTCTATTTGTGCTGGGAATAGCATGGCTCTACTACCCCTAACCAAACGTATATCAAATATAGTTCTAAATAATTTAGTAACGCTTTAGATTTAACAAAATTTCAATGAATAGAAATAAAATTTAAAATAAAAAAAAAATGGCAATCCGAGTAAACAACTTGCAACAAATACAGCGTTTTAAATGTGTATTGCTATAAAAAGTACTGACTTCAAAACTAAAAAAAAAAAGTTGTAGAAACAATTTTTATTTTCCTATTTAGTTTGGAAGTCGGTTATTTTTTTTTTCTAAAAATTGTTTTTTTTTTTAACTTTTTAGTGACGAATGATATTACTTAATGATTAATGTGAATTTAAGACTGTTGAGTTGAGCTGTCAGAACTGGACAACATAACAACAAATGGGACCACACAGGAAGCACCAGCATTCAAATAAAAAAAAATATCAAAATCACCCAGTCGAAAATTATGAGTTAACAAACATTTTAAAAAATACAGTCGAATTGAGAATGAGAAACTTTTCTGATATTAAAAAAAAAATATTTCTTATTTTAATATTCGTCTCAGTTTATTGGAAATTTATCCGTATCTACCTTATAATTATATATTTGAAACTCCGCAATGGAAGCGAGAGAAGTTCAAACCGCAGCTAACTAAATTGCAGTTCAATTCAGCGGTATCGTTATTTGAGATATTAACATGTATTATTGTAGTTACTGACCGCAAAATACAGGTTATACGGACTGAGTTTGTGGCTTTAATTGGATTATCTATACGAATTTAATATAATTCTATAAAGATATTTAACGCATTGCAGTATAATTACTTAATAACGCTATTTCATGACGCGTCTCGTCTAACTAGTTTGTTGTATCGAAATTGACTAGTTTTGAAGAACTTTTATATTAAACGCATTGCGCTTGTGGTGTTCTTTAAATTAGGACTTGAGACATAATATAGTTCTTTTTTTTTTGTCAAACCGTAAAGAGTGAATACTGTCGCAAGTTTTAGTAATTTAATGTACTTCACGAGTTTTAGTTTTTGATCTTCTAATACTCTTAGATAGATAAAGAATACATTTAGTTTTTCCTGTCTAAATATACCCATTTCTCTTTATATAAATTTATTCAAATATGGTTAAACAAAATTAATATTAAAAAATGAAAAAATATTATACCGGAAAATTTTTAATAAATAAATTTCTGTCAAATTCCTATTATATTAATATTTGATATCAGCTAAATTTAAAACAAAATTGACACTAGTTTAGTTTAGTTTATTAAGCTTAACAAAGTTTGTAACAGCATTATCTTTTACATTTGATCCCTTAATACTAATACCGAATACATAAAATGTGAGTAGGCTGGGATTCTCAAACTAGGTGACAGCCTGTGAATTGAGAACCAGAGTTGTGTATTATCTAAACAATCGTATCCATAAACTAGGCCGGGAATTAAAAAAAAAGAATGCGTCAAACTTTGAAAACAAAAAAAAATGTTTTAAGAAAATTAAAAAAGATTAATACAATATCATTATTAACTTTTACCATTACGCATTGCAAAATAAAATAAATTATTAAATGAAACAAAAAACCCAACTGCATTAATAATAATTCCTAAAAAGCTAAAAACAAGCTCTACAGTGACTACTATAATATAAATATTACTTTAATGTTAGTAAAGGTACTGCAGACGGGGACAAGCATTGAAATAAAACATAATTATTATATTTTTCTGTAATTTAAACACTTCCTTTCTCCTTTAAACTCCATCATCAATTTACAAATTGATTGATCAGCTTGTCCCCGTCTGCAGTACCTTTACTAACATTAAAGAAATATTGATATTATAGTAGTCATTATAGAGCTTGTTTTTAGCTTTTTAGGAATTATTATTAATGCAGTTGGGTTTTTTGTTTCATTTAATAATTTATTTTATTTCAAACTTTTTAGTTATATAATTTATAATTGATTAGGTATATATATATATATATACAGGAGAAGACCTGAATTACTTATAAACGCGAAGCCTAAGCCCTTCACCCTAAAAAGCTATTTTTTTTTTTGGTGTGGTTTTTAAAACGTAAACGGGCACTAAGAAGGTACTTTTTGAAATTCAACCCTCAAGGGGTTAAAAAGGAGTTAAAAGTTTTGTTGGAAGTTCATCATTTTTGAAATTAAAATCATGTAACATTGTTTTTGGGAACTATTAACACATTTCCTTCAATCCTACCCCTGAAGGTGTAAAGCTTTATATGAAAAAGAAAGGATTTGTTTCTCCAAATTTAACGCAGCGAAGCCGTGGGCAGAAGCTAGTTATAAGTAATATAACTTAGCTCTCTGCACTATGCAGGTCTTACTACAATGTCGATTATATTTTTGGCAAGTTCTATCCCACAAGCTTGTAACTTATTTCGAGCTAGCACCTGTCCGCGACTTCGTCCGCGGTGACTTTAGAATTGACTCTAGAGACAAATGAACCATTTGTAAGTAAATAATCACTACATAGTATAAAACAAAGTCGCTTTCTCTGTCCCTATGTATGCTTAAATCTTTAAAACTACCCAACGGATTTTGATGCGGTTTTTTTAAAGATAGAGTGATTGAAGAGGAAGGTTTATATGTATTATAACATCCATTACATAGTGGAGAATAAAAAAACTGTTACTTTGCGAGCCACGGACAGTAATGAATAAATCAAAACTACTGGATCGATTTTAATCATTTTTTTGTGAATGACATAGGCTATATATTTTATACCCATGCGAAGCCGGAGCGGGCCGCTAATATTTCATAAGACAAAGATAAAAAAAGTTTTGTAGAGTGGTTTTTGATAACCCCATGAGAACCTAACATTTTTAGGAATAAAAAGTATTTTATGTCTTAATCCAGGTTACAATCTTTGTATGGGCTAAGTTACATTCCAATCCGTTAAATAGTTAATGTGATGATGATGACTTGACGATTCAAAAGCGCTTAAAAGCCTATTTGAATAAAGAATATTTTGAGTTTGAGTTTGATGTGTGATTGAGTAACAAGCATCAAAACATTTTTGCAGTACGTTTTTTGATAATGCCGAGGGAACCTAACATTTTTTCTGGTATCAAATGTGTTAATTCAAGGTGGGTTAATTCAATATAAGCTCTCTGTGTGCTAAATTTCATCCAAATTCGATCAGCAGCTTTTTCGTGAAAAGGCTAAACTACTTTCTTACTCCTCTCTCATACTTGGCTCACGTTGTCATCAAGATTGCAATAACTATTGATGGAGTGAACGCATTTTTACGAAACAAAATTGAATGTTACTTGAAAATACGCGTTATCATTTCTTTGCTGACTTTGAAGTTGAAAATTGCAGTTTTGCAGCATTGCGTCAGAGGATAAGGAGTGCGGAGAGCCGACAAATAGGCAGACATTTGCAAAAAATATAAATATATGATATTGCATCATTTAGTTTTTAATTCCTAGTAACATTTTTTATAAGAATCTGAGATGTAGGTACAGACACTTAAAATTTATATTTTTCTTACATTAAACAAATTACATGACTAGGAATCGAACAGTACTTTTATTATAATATATTATGGTTATTCCTATGTTTTACTAACAAATTATTGTACCTAATTGTCCAATACATTGTATAACATTATATATTATAATAGTTTGCGTTTTAGAAGTTTAATAATTTTATTAATCTAGCTATTTATATAACTATGCCGTATTTTTTATTTTTAGAAAATGCTTTAATTAATTATTCTAGACATTGGGAGTGGAATTGGCAATCACTGGCCAAAAAAATCAAACTTCAATCATCGATATCTCGAAAACTAAGCAGTATATCGAAAAATTTTATTTTTACTTTTCGTCTTATTTTATCGAGTTCTACAAGGAAACATCATCAGATTTTAGCTCTGAGCGAACTGTGATATTCCGCTTTGAATATCTTTGCTTCTACGGAACCTATATTAAAATAATGTAGCCTATGTCACTCTCAAAACTGAGACGAATCTAATGATACCCTATAAGTCGATGTACGTCCAAGGGTTTAGCCTGTAGAGCGTCACAAAGAAATAGACATACATACATACATACATACATACATACATACATACATACGCTCGAAAAACATTACCCTCTGGCAGTCGGGTAAAAAATACTGCATATCCTATCAAACATACAATATGACGGCACGAACGGGCGCTGTAATCGCCCGCCAAATGCAATAAATACCTTTATTGTTCGTTTCAATACGGTTTTTACCGTTCAAAAGCTATTGTTTCCTTATATGACTATAGCTATATTGATTTCGATTGAAAATGTCATAGCTATTTGAAGTTCAATAATAAAGTAAAGTGCTAACATAACACGTTGCTCCGAGTAGGATGAACACGGTGGGAAGCGCTGGGGGGCTTTACGTTCTCGCTCCCTGGGACCAAGCTACGCTAGCCACGTAGTATGTTCTGTGAGTTGCCGTAACTTGAAAAACGCACTGAGGTCTCCTCCTCAAGAGTACCAGGTATCTGCTAGTTGATTTTTTTTTATGTTACAAGTTGGAAAACAAGCATACGGCCCACTAGATGCTAACTGTTTGCCGTAGCCTATGAGCGCTTGCAGCACCATTAGTAGGTGCCACACAACAAAACGGCCTCTTGCAACAAAAGACCTACCACCAGTGTGACTGATTGTACTGGTGGAATAATCTCTGCTGTGACAGAGGTTATCCCAACAGCGGGCGATGGGGTCGTCACATCTCGACGCCGAGAAAAAGATTTCCTTCCCGTCACCAAAAAAAATACTAGCGTTATCTAAAAGACTCGTTGTTTAGGTAACAGTATTCATACTGTTCCGTTTAATCCGATTAATGTGGGGGTAGCTTGCTTCTCCTCCCCACATCTCAATATTACTGAGGATGCACTGTAAGATACATCATGTTATACTAGTGAATATACATATTTATGAAACGGAAACGGAAATGCTGATAGCATTTCATTAGGCAGATTGTATGCAGATTTCATTGAGTCTTCAGGCTCGTTTTTCGAAGCGCGTATGAAACGCAACTTGTACGAGCGTTGACACGCATTTAAGCGCGTAGTAACTTTTGAATAGTGACACTATGTCTGCATTGCACCGGTTCGAGCGTTCACTCCGGAATAAGCCCGTGTACGCGCGTTCGGCAATTTGATGCGGGAAATGAAGCGCGCGTTTGCGCGCGTGATAAATCGCCAGCGGAAAGTTTTTGGTTTGATTGTTTTATTTTATGTAAATAAGAAATATAAGCCACATAACATAAGTGTTAAAAGATTTTGTTACTTCATCATTAACACAAACATTTCAAAAACAATCGTGATAAAATCGTGTTCCATTAATCTTTCATGATATTATATCCAAAGCTAAATACTATTGCTTCGAATAAAATAAAATTCCCCTTTCCTATATAATCAGAATAATCATTTCTAATTATCTCATTCACTATTTCCTCTAACATTCGCTTTCCTGTTATTTATGGTTGCTACTAATCAAGCCGAGCTAATCACACAGCAGCGAATTACGAATTCCTTCAGTTAATTTAGGCATACCACACATACAAAGACAAATAGAGGCAGGTCTTCAAATGAAAGGATATTTCTCAGCTGACAACTGTTTGTAATCAAGTACAAGTATGTTATCTATTTAAGCTAAATTTTCCATTGCGAAAAACTTTTATTGGCATGAATTATTTGATCTCTCAAATAATTGACGACGGCGATTGATTGTGACGACGTTGTGGCGCAGTGGTAGCGAATCTGCCTTAAACACCACAGATCGCGGGTTCGATTCCCGCTCGGAGCATAATATGTTTGTTTTCTCCATGCAAGCATATTTTCCGGTCTGGGTGTGTGTGTGTGTTGTCCTTGTCATTGTGAATGTTTCCGGACCCCCGACACAGGATATTACTTTCCTAATGGGGGCCGTTGAGTGTGCAGCGTTTATCGTAGTTATAAGTAATTAAATAATAATAAATTGAAATTGAAATAATAATTTATTTATTATTACTTTGAAGACGTTGTGGCGAAGCGGTAGCGAGATAGCCTGCCTTAAGCGCCACAGATCGAGGGTTCGATTCCCCATCGGAGCAGGTGTTTGACTATACAGGCATGTGTTCCTGTGTGTGTGTTTGTCCTGGTCGTTGTGTATGTTTCCGGAACCCCGACGTAGGACATAACTATCCTAATGGGGGCCGTTGGTTGTGTAGCGTTTATTATTTTTTATTATGTATGGTATGTTAAATTACGTATTTGAATTTTGATTGATTAGAAGACTACACCGATGATGTGAAAGACTTTATAATTGGTTAAGGTTTATGGAAATTGATTTAAATGTGACTTTAATTGTTAAAAATTTCGGAAAATTCAAGCCGAAAACTTCGCTGTCACAACAACGCGTGGCTATCTGATATTTTATTGAATAAAACTGGGCGGTTTTTCTTTCACTAAAGTTGATACAATTTTGATATTACGCATTAACAAAAATATAATATAACTGAAATTGTTTCAGTACTCTTCAACATAAACAGCGCCTATATTTTGCGTGCGTAAAAATACAAGATATAAATTATCTAATAATATAAGCAATTGTTGCTTAATTACATAATACCTTTTAATATATGGTAATATTATATATTTAGAAGGGTCGACTGTTAACGGTTCGCTCCGGATTCCCTTGGGATAGAGCTGTACACATGTCTAGCAGATATTTTACTACGTTTGAGTGTAAATAGTTATGATATGAAAAAATATTTTTTACAACAGAAGTCGGTTCTAAGTCGAACACGGACCCTTAAGGCAAAAAATACAGTCGAATTTCAAGAGCCCACTTTAGGTAGATACCCTTCAGTGTCAGTTATTGTACCTTACAGCAGCACATTGTGTTTCGATTTGACGACCGTTGTGGGTTGTTGATAGCGAGCATGCCTTAGTTTTCAATGCTTGCGGATTCGATTCTCCCACGGGGCGTATATTTGCATTTATCTTATAAATATCTTTGTCGATCTAGGCGTTTTTTCTTGTCTCTTGATCTCCTCATAGTGCCTCGGAGAGCACGTAGAGCTTTTGATCCCGATTGTTATCATAGCGTCTTATAATCAATCAAATCAAATGAAATCAAATATTTTTATTCAACATAAAAAGCATTACACTTATTTGTTGAAAGTCAGATTCTACCACCGGCTCCAAAATTAAACCTCTACCTGAGAAGAACCGGCGAAACAAACTCAGGGGTTTTATCTTTTTTTTTTATATGTATTTTTTTAAACTGATATTAGTTTATATATTAAAATAATAATCTTCAATTGTTGATAACAAATTGCTCTTATACAATGAGTTCACCTTTTGGGTTACGGAGGTCAAATAACAATCGCTCTGTTTAAAAATTAGTAACCCCCTAAATCCGGAGAAGAGTAATAAGCTGACCCTCGACAAAATACTGGGGTAAATACTAGGAAGTAGAAGACTGTGTTTCAGTTTGAAGGGCACTGCAGGCTAGTGAAATTACTGGGCAGAGGAGATTTAAGAAGCAATATCTCAAGGCGTGAGTTATACCTATAAATATATTTAATGTATGGTGTTGCAAGCGCTCCAGACTACGACAAAGACCTCTTTCTTTTCTAAAGACGGTTGAAAATACTTTCTGTTTCAACTCGCCCATATAAAAAGGGAAAAAGTTCCGTAAACTAGTTTTCAAAAAAAGGTATTTTTATCCCTAATAAAAGAGAGGATCATGACAAGGTCATAAATAACGGACCCAACATTCCATCATTTCGTTTAGAAATTTACGTATTTCCTTCCAAGAGATGAAATAGGCTCAAGGTTTACTGAATTTCCGGACCTCAACTCTCACGTTATCCATGACTGCACTTGCAAACACATATTACACGGTAAGAGAATTCCATTCAAATTTATACCTTAACACAATAGGACTGAGTTCAAATTTAACTAACAATGAAAATTGTTTTGTAGATTACAGTTTCACAGTCCATTGCTTTTGGCAAGTGTCACTGGCTGGTAACAACAGGCTGTTATTACTGTGTAATGTTATCTGTGTGTGACGTAACTCATTCGTGACGACATAGCGTGTAATATCGAATTACGTAATACTTAATTATTATCTGAATTTGTAACTACAGTGACGGTTAAATAGCATTGGGCTGTTTATATTAGTGTAGAGGGTAAGATCACGTCGGGGGTCATCACTGTGAAGGTGACGATGTGGGAAATGTGTCTCAACACGAAGGGAAGATCCTCCGACCAGGCGGGTGATATTGCCTGGCGGACCGAAGCCCTGGGCCGAAGCCCAGCGACTTACGTTGGAAAGTTGTATATATATCTCAAGAGCGTAGGAAGCTTTGATAGCGCGATTTAGGATCGTGACGTTCGTTGATCGTCCATATCGTTGCGTAGTATGCCCTGTAGGTGTCGTTGTAGCTTGATGCGACATTGTGACAATCTTGTCTTTCTATTGCGTTACGTCATGTTGCGTGTAGATGTCGCTACATTAGAGTACCCTATATTCGGAGGTTTCGTCGTCTTATTATTCCTGGTATATTCAGGGTCTACTTTTACTCTTATCCGGATTCGACGGATTAATAGTTTTTACACAGCGATTGCTATATTCTGCTCTCCTCCACCTTAAGGGCGAATCAGTAACTCATTGAGAGCAAATTACCAATCAAGAGTTAACGATTATCTTCGGTTCGAGTTCTTCGAGGCACGGCGGGGAAACCCACAAGGCAAACGATCAGACCGAAACAGATATTTATAACAAATATCTGATACGAGCGAGAATCGAAACCGTGACCGTCAAGGCTCAAAGCAGGCTCACTAGCAGCACGACATATCAGTCGCCTCAGTTATGCTTTTCTATTTCATTATTTTGATTTCATGACGGTTGACAATTAATAAGCATACGGTCCGTCTAATGGAAAGCAAACTCAAACTCAAACTCAAAATATTCTTTATTCAAATAGGCTTTTAAGCGCTTTTGAATCGTCAAATATACAGTCTGTTATGTCCGCCTAAGTGAAGCTACCGCCGATTCGGAAGGTAGATTCTGCAGAGAAGAAACGGCAAGAAACTCTACAGTTACTCTTTTCAAAAATAATCACATTACATTTGTCAAATGTACAATTAAGATATATATCCAGCATGAAACTCAACGTATATTAATTCCATGCCACATTATCTGCAATATATTCATTAACGGAATAATAAGCTTTATTTAGTAAACACCGCTTGATATAAGATTTAAATTTCATAAGTGGTAGATTCAAAATTGTCTGCGGAATTTTATTATAGAAGCGAACACCTTGCCCCAAAAGGACATACTCACTTTGTGAAGCCGAAAACTTGGTGTAACAAGTTTATCTTTTCTTCTCTTCAGCAGTCACCACAACCTATGAATGCCTGCTATACTTAAAGTATCACGTGCGCATTACCAACTCAGATAGGGGGGAAAGAATGAGAAGGGACTAAAGGAACGAAACGGAGGGGGTTGGAGATTGAGCCTCTGGCGCTTTGGTAAGAGGGTAGTACTTCCCGGTCAAGCCGACTATTTGTGCTGGGAGGAAATTTTTAATATAATTTTTTTTTTATATTCATTAAAGTAAAATTAAAACATCCAATATCCAACATAAAGAAAATTACTCATCCCATGGAGCGTTGAGTTATTAACAGCAAGGAGGCTCATAAATACGGCTTAGAAAATTAAAGTCTTCTCGAGACCACCATTGTTCGGTGACAATATTGAAGATGTATACTCTCGTCATAGCGGGGAATTTAAAGGAAAATGGAAGACTTCGAAAGAACTCACGCGATCTAAAACTTTCTTTCTTCGGAGCCTATTTTTGTTGAAAAAAGTTAGCGAAGCGTGTACATTATATTGTTACTCGTTACTGTAGTTGTTAAGGGGAATAGTACTTATTTTTCTACACGTATTTCCCCAGCGAGATAGCGAGTACTAGGAACAACAATGCATTTCCTTGAGTAAACTATTTTATAGGAAACTTTTAAGTTAAATGTTACAAATATTCGACGAATGGAACAACGGACTGCTATACGTTTGCAAGTCTTAAATAGTAGTTACGGTGATGGTTGTCCATAGGGTACATAAAAGTTCCGAAAATTAATATACACGGTATAATATGTATAATTATGTTGTTTTAGTATAAGTTACTCGTGATGAGATATTCATTTAGATATAGAGAATCTATAATAAAAAAAATTAAATCAATAGCCAGCGGATCCCTATTAGGATAGAGTCCTAATCACGTCCAGTAAGACCCTGATAATAGAATTACATTAGACAACGCCCGTTACACAGCACAGACACGCACACGTGTGTCTTCAGCAGCGTGGACGAGGTCCTATATTTCGCATGTCACATCGCGCTCTAACTGTCGGGTGAGTCCATCGTGTAGAATGCGCTCGGAGGCCTCAAATTAAGCCCGCGTTAGGGCTGTCACTTTTCCACGGACGGGTCTCTGCACTGCTTAAACTCTCACTCGTTGACGCTGTTTAGGGCAGTAGGGCCAACAGCAATACATATTCGAACACACATCGAAAAAAAGGACAGAAATTTTGTTATAATCATGAACCCGGAAACACACTAAAACATACACAATCACCCAGACTGGATCACATGCTTGCATGGTCAATACAAGCGTCTAGCGAGAAGCGAGTCCACAACCATTGATCATTTAAGACAGATTTACTACTGCGTAGGAACAGTCTTCATATCTTTGGCAAGCTATCAAATTCTATCAAAATTTCTATTCCATCTAAACGTTATATTACAGCAATAATCGATTAAGGTAAGCCTATCATATTTTATAGGATCAATGAGTTATTAGAAGGCAAATCTGGATAATGCTTTGAAAGGGGAGATTAAAAACCGTACCGAGAATCTTTATAGGAGGGTGTGGGGAGACTTTATAAATTAAACTATAAATAGGCTTTGAATAGAGGATTAATTTGAAAGCAATATTGGCTATAAACTTCATTGATTTATTTCAAACTAATTAAACTACGAATAGATAATTAATTTTAAGCGGTCTTAATAAAGACCAAGATAAAAAGACACTTTTTTTCTTAATTACTTTTACTAAGATTAAAGTATTGAAGTTATGCCAAACAACTTTTAATATATTTTTTTTCGCAAAAATCTCGGGAGTCCGTGATTGCCACCGCATATTCTTATTTAAGACTAGCTAGCGCCCGCGGCTTTGCTCACGTGTTGTGACAATTTTTTTTTATTGCAGATAACCCAAATTCTTCTTAAAAATGAAAATGAAAAATCGATCCAGCCATTTCAGAGAATAGCCGGAACAAACAGACAGGTAGACAAAAAAATATAAAAATTGATACACTTTAATTTTATTTTTTGTATACTCATTAAGCATTATACAGAAAAATAGGATGATTAAAATTGAAATTAAAAATATATTATAAAATCTCTTAAACTAAAATATGAAATATCGGATAGCAAAAATAATCATTCTAGACCATTTCCGACATTAATCTGACGTAATCCTTGCCAAATGATGCGTGAAGCGTGATCTTCGCCTGAATCACCCTGAACAATGACTCGGAAACTTTTGACCAACCAAACTATTAGATAAACCTTCTGAAGAACCTATAATATTAGATTTAAAAAGTAATCTTTCATTTTTCGACCTTTTTGATTATTACGGTAGTAGAGCCATGCTTTTCCCAACACAAATGGGCGGCTGGACCCGGGAAGTACTACCCTTTCACAGAGAATCGGAATAAAGTAAGAGTATCAGTAGGTGCTGTTGCGTTTCGTGCGATGAGTGAGAGCGCCGGAGGCCCAATCTCCCACCCCTCTACCCCCTTATTTTCTCTTCTCACTGCTTCCTTCTTGCTCATTGGGCGGACCGTATGCTTATTTGCGAACCGTAAAAAGAAATATCAAACACATATTATGCATTTATAGAAATTATTTTATAACAAGCTACAATTGTTTTGAATATAGCCAAGTGCGCTTACAGATCGGTAAACGGTCGGTGAGTTAAGCAACTTTAGGCGCGGTCAATCACTAGATGGGTGATCGCATAGTGATATTTCAACTGAGTATCTCCGTGCTTCGGACGGCACGTAAAAGTTGGTCCCGGCTGTAATCAAATTGATAATAGTCGAAGAGTCAGAGGCCTATACGAGCAACCTGAACAACTCTGACACTAGGTTGGCCACTTACCACTCGGTAAGAAGAAGATTATTTAGCAATGCCACAGAGAAAATACGATAGATAGAATAAATTTTCCATCGAAAACTTTGGGTACTGAACCCGTAGACCATTCAACAACTAAATGGTCTAAGAGCAGGAACCGGACGCAAGCAGAACAACTATTCAAAGTTTCAACATAATCGGATCAAATATAATAAGCAGAAAAAGACATACCAACATCGTCACATGTGAAAGATGTGAATGGAAACTTAATTGGCGTATGTAACATTTTTCATGTTTTATTGTAAAAGTACCTAAATACTGTATGTTTCCTGAATAAAAAAAAATATTTATTTTTACCTCTAAAGATAAAAAATATTATTTACTGCCTAAGATAAACACAAAGTGAGGGCTCAGTTCGGCGTGAATTACTAATATTTATAAGAAGCGAACTTGGATTGTCATCATCTATATCAACACATCGAAAAACTTTTGCAAAGCTTTCAATATTGGCATTCTTATACAGAAGATGAAAGTATATAAGTTATGTAACTTTTATTTTCTCTTCACTCACTTTTTACTCAACCATACTATGATATAAAAAATTTCTTCGAAGCGAAGTTTTTTTTTCTGTATTTTGCGAAAATTGCCTTGTATTTTGATGAAACGAAAATAAAAATCATCTATTAATTAAGTTTTATTTTTCATTTTTTTATGAATTACTAGCTTCTGCCATCGGCTTCGCCTGAGTGAATAACGATTTTAATACAAACTCTTAACACAGCAGTAAACGTTGTATTTTGAATAATTTTAGTTAGTTGACGACCGTGGTGGCGTTTACGTTTTCGCCTTTAGCCTCGTCAATCGCAAGTAATATTCTCACATAACGTAGATTGATTGATACGAGCCCAGCTATCTTTGAAAACTTTCCTCTGGCCCCAAAAAATGTAAATTACTATTAATATTACATTAACGTAAAGGGTTGTTTGGATGTGTGGATGAATGTTTGTTACTATTTTACGCAAAAATTACTTGACAAATTTTGATACAATTGGTACACACATAGCTTAATGCCTTGATTAACATATAGGACAATTTTGTATACCGGAAAAGTTCCCGTACTACATAACGCGAGCAGAGCCGCGGGAACAGGTAGTTAAATTTAAATAGAATTAAATTAATTATTGTCTGCGGATGACAATGGATTATGAGATTCCACAACCGTCTTAGGGTCATAGCCGACTCTAAGAGGAACTCTGGCGAAATGGCTTAGTAGGGTCAAAGGGCGGGTCATTTCAAGCAGAACTTGAGTCAATAAATAAACAAGAATTATTGTGCTCCAGTGAGATAATAGCACATAAAAAAACAAATACAGGAATTGTTTACACTCAAAGGCTCTTGTTGAGATGAGGCTCTTTTTACAACGTCGTGGAGCAGTGGAAGCGAACCTATCTTAAGCGCCACAGGTTACGGGTTCGATTCCCGAAGAGCAGATGTTTTTATAGACCATGCTGGAGTAAGTTCCGGCCTGAGTGTGTTTGTGTCTTAATGTATATTTCCGGACCCCCGACACAGGATATCACTATCCTAATGGAGGCCGTTGAGTGTGTAGCAGTTATTAATTATTTTCATCTATTTCTATTCTATAGTAAATATAATCCCATCAAAAACATAATAAAAAAATCCAAGTCTCGCAACGCAATTCTTCTACTACAAAAAGTTTCATGTATAACCATGACTGAAACTTGGCAATTGCACGACATTAAATTACTATAATTAATAGAATATGAATTTAATAACCATATAAATATACTCACCATAATAATATTAATAGTTTGAGACGAAATATTTCTCGTAACAATAAACTTTCCCAATAATCACGATTCTATATTTATTATCTAACAGCATTACCAACATATCGTGTTCCCATTAGCAGGCTGATTGATTTTATTACAAAACACGTCATTAGCAGGAGGGAAAGGATCCATTTTCACTTCCATATATCTTAATATATTAAGTCTGATTAGCAGAGGTTCTTGAATAGTATTGCAATAAAATTAATTAATATATCTTTTTTTATTTTAAATATTACAGTCGTCATTATTATTGTCGTCAGTCATTCACATCTCCAGTTTTTATTCAAATTATTATATAATATACAAAGTTGACTCATTATGCTTGGTTTTGCCTTCAAATCTTGGGCTGAAAAGTTTTCAAGTTTAAATAATTTATTATTTGAGAGCGTGAGAGAAGCACTGCTAAAAATCTATGCATTACACGAAACGAGAATGCATTACTTAATAATGTATGATTATTTATATGAGGTAATTGAGCAAAGAATATAATTTTTAAATAGGAATTAAGATTGAATAAAAATCGTTTAGGTCGGGATCTTAGATTAAAAATATGACAAGTGATGAAAAAAACAACAACCGAAATGACTACAGGGCCTATGTCCAGAATCATGTAAATATTAAATATATATACTTATACAAAAACTATTTTATTGCGAACACTGGAACCTAAATCTTTTTGTTTTACGTTGGCCTTTATCTCCCAAATCTTTGTTTATTTATTTATTTATTACATGGAAAACTTACAGCTATAAAAACATATAGTATATATTAACTTAATTAGGTAACAGTAAGCCAATAACAAGTTTTCGCTTATATACAACGGATTAAACGAATTAGGCGAGAGCAACAAACACTATACAAATGTAGTTGTGGGTTTCAAGACAAATTTAACTAATTTTAAAACTAATTAATTATTTAAGCGCTGCCTAGCCAATGCAATATTTGATACAAAAGGGTCCATTTCATACTGTTTACAAAGATTATTGAAATTTCTACTTGCTCGAACTAAATAACTATTTTGTCTGTACTTGGACGAAGCATTAGGCACTTTTATAGGGTGGTTAAAGCGAATTGATTTATATGGATCAAATTATTATCAAATTTAAATTAGAATAGCACGGAACACGGAAGAAAGAAATTGCTTCAAAATTTCTTTACTAATAGTCAAGAAATTGCGTAACACAGTTCCAGTAAAACATTCACAATAATAACCTCCTTAATTCGAAGAAGGCAATTAAAAATGAAAAAGGGAGGAACTCTAATCAAAGAAAAATATAACATTGTTAGGTCTAGCACGTAAGAAGATTTGGATTAAAATACCTGATGGCTCTAAATGAGACTTTAATGAAGAACACATCTTTCTAGAACCTACTTGTTACGAAAGAAGAATCGTGAGCAATTTCGAACTTTATGGCCTTGATTTCTCCGTAACAATATTAACCATTTCAGGGTAATAAAATTGTATAAAACTCCTTACAAATACAAATTCTACGTTTGTCTTAAATTATGTCCTTGTTTTCATTAACATTGACAAGTACATCTGATTTTACATACAACTCCCCATACCATGCCGCTACGACATCCTTACTGGCTTACACCCACTTTTCTAACAAATGATAAAATTTATTTTAAGACTTGTGGAAGCTTAGCGTAGCAGTCATGCTTCTTCCAGCAGAAATAGTGTGGAGGAGGGAGTACTACCGTCCCAATACCTTCATTTCCCTATATCTTAACGGTCAATATATAGGGAAGCCGCTAGTATGACTGTTAAATTGTTAATCTTCTGTAAATAGCTACTTTCAACCATGAAGGATGTATACCAGTTTGTCAACTCTGTAGGGTGATAATTTTGACTTTATTATTTATTCTATGGTATAATTTATCATATCAGTAAACTGTAGAGCGTAATAAATGACAGACGAAATTCGACGCTGCGTTGAATGTGTAGGAATAAGGAAGTCATAAATTCTTTGATATTTCTTCTAATATGATAAACACAATGCTCGCTTACACCTAATTTTATTAGCAAAAGAGTTACAGAGTTCCTCGGTACTTACAATACAACTCGTCTAAATAAAATAATACGCTTGGTGCTCATATTCGGCGACTTTAAATTCTGATCACGTATCGCTTTGAAACCAGAGAATTTCGAGAAAGTGTATCCAATTACTGGAAGTTTCGCTTAGAAACCGTACGATTCTTGGAGTAAAGTTTGTTATATATTGAATTTCGAATTGTTTTCCAAAAATATAAGCGAAATTATTAACAAGAATTTTAGTAATCACCCTTTGAGTATTTATACGCACCTAATCTATTTACTCAAATTACTTATACTTAAACAAAATGCAGATATATTATCTACGGTCTTAACATTAACTTTTAGTAACAATTCTATTCAATTTTGACAGTAAATAGTTAAAAGTTTTATATAAGCATGACGTATAAATATATATGCCATGATACTGTGACGATCTCAACATTACACTTTATTTAAATCTCTAAAACAATGTATTTTCTATAATATGATCCTATTTATGGACGGTCACCCATCCATTTACTGACCGCACCCAAAGTTGCTTAACCTAAAAATCGTTTGCCGACCACGTGACTATGTGCAACGTAATACTAAGTATGGACATACCCCGAAAATAATATTTTTACAAAATCAAAAATTTATAAAATTTTGTATGAAAATTTCCATAGAAATAGGAAAATGTATGGAAATTCACGGATTCAGGTGCCGAATGTCATTGCAGCTGTTTCACATATATAAGGGGTGTGGTGTCGGCGAAGGTGTCTCCGAGCGTATGCTTGGTGAATGCCCGTCTGACGTCTCTACCCCCGCGTATATG
Organism: Hestina assimilis; assembly: GCA_023373885.1. Classification (NCBI taxonomy): domain Eukaryota; kingdom Metazoa; phylum Arthropoda; class Insecta; order Lepidoptera; family Nymphalidae; genus Hestina; species Hestina assimilis. The sequence goes on along the minus strand of CM041743.1, from coordinate 16,419,415 downwards.
TGGACGGTTTACCAAGGCGGTGCGTTCGGGCGGCCATGCTGCTAGAATGCTAGCTAAGGTTTCCGATCTTCGTATATGGTTTTTATACATATTATTAATGGTGATTGGTGATGCATGGCAAAGAATATATATATAAAGTATATATTAAATATATATACAATAATTAATAAATAATGACGGTATGGTGGTCCGTCTATGATTACTGGCAAAGAGATCTAATATGAATAATATGATCTATACATGCTTAAGGCAAATTTATATCGTTGAAATATATTGAATATAATTTATTATTATAAATTAAATATTTAATGACGGTTTGTGGGTCCGTCAATTATGAATGTATATATGTTTGATATATATTAAGAAACGAAGTTTACTTCGTTTCTGTAATATTATGTGATATTGTAATTGTGAATATGAAAGCGAAAGTAATGCTTCGGCGCAAATATTGTTTATGTTTCAGAATCTAATGGATCATTTGAAACCTAAGAAGAAGCGAATTCAATGAAGATTTAAAAGTATGCGTTGGGAAGAATTTATGCGTCATAACTAATAAATAATTATATTTCAGCTGTATACGTGTATAATGTTTTGGCGAGTTGTAGTTGACCCGATACTTGAGTTTGAGGCTCTGATGTGACCTGAGTCATGTCTATAGTGTCCTTAAGCGAGGCCCGAGGATTTTTAATCTTAATTGACCCGATGCTTAAGTATGAGGCTCCGATATGATTTTGGTCATGTCTATAGTGTCCTCGAGTGAGGTCCTTTGACTTTGCTGATGTGATGTTGACATGGGGTTGACTCTGTGGTGCGATTTATATCGATGCAGTAGTTTCCTCAGGTCCATAGCTGAAGCGGCCCCAGTGATACAGATTGGAATTGCTGCGGTGGTGCGACTAAGGTCGATGCCGTGATGTAGTTCGGTTTGTTGCTGAGGCGCTGGAATATTATACATCGTTTGTAGCCAAAATGACTCGTCTTCTTATTAGAGACGCCCCCTTAGCTTAGCAATAGGGATTTTTATAATTGACATTGTAGCATGTCATACTATTAGGGCAACTGGTTGCTTCTCACTTCGAGATAGCTAACTAGTATTAGACAGTGTGGCCTGCTTAACTCTTATCATGCGTGTTTATCACGTCTTAAATAATGAACTGGATTCAGAGGTATGTTTGAGTATTGAGCCAAAGGGTACCTTGCGTGAGCAAGTGCTATGGTTTTAATGATGCAAAACTATAATAAGAAAACGACATAAATCAAAGAATATTAGTTGTAAGACAATGCGATTACGAATACGACATAAAACAACGAATATTATTTATAAGACAATGCGATTATTTAAATAACAATTAGGTAGGGTTAGGTAGGACTTAGTTTTAAGGAATTGCGGTTGTGATATTATAAAGAATTGAATATTATCAATACTATATGACCCATATATAGTGATAAAAGAAATATACTTATAAATATAATTATTAATGAATTTGCCTACACTACGGTGAGGTTATTATAAATACTATATTACACATATATAGTGATAAAAGAAATATACGCTATAAATAGCATTATTGATGAAATTACCTTAACAAAAGTGAAGTTTATGATAAATATAAACTCTATATTAACCACATATAGTGGTATGACAAATATACGTTATAAATGATATTATTTATTATTATTGATGAATTTTACTTCACTAAGGTGAGGTTGTCGATTATAGCATTGTGCTACCGAATGCCGCCTGGCGGTTTAATGTTCGAATACATATCTGAACCAGGGATTTATTCCCTTATATATAATGACCAGGGCTTGTCCTCATTTATTATGGCGTTTTGCCTTCTCATACAAAGATGAATAAGAAATATAATGCGACTTCGGTCTTAATCGATACTATTACTAAATATCAGGGCTTGATCCCTTTCTATGCTTGAAAATAACAATAATATAACAGAATAAATCTTGCGTCCCGATAACGAGATCACTATAAATATAAATTACCAGGACTATGTCCTTTTACGTTATAACAATCAAATTGTGTGTCGCAGGCGCACTATAAATAGCCTATCCCTTACCCGGGAGGGCTCGTAGCTATGGTTGGAGCCCACAGTCGGTGGCGTGTGCGGGGCCATCGATCTCCCCCTCTTCTTTATATTTTTACTATAGAGTTTAAGTATATAAGAATTGGAGGAGCGGACTGCTTTCAGCTACTCGTAAGAGGTGTTGAAAGTATAGGGATATATTTATTATCTCACCATTTTGCCTTTATTGGCTTATATAAATATTTTTATTATGATAATCATGTTACATTAAAATAATTAAACTATGTAATAAATAAGATATTATTGTTTTACATTGTCAAGTTGAACCTGTTGCCTCTGATGCTCTAAAAGAACACGGGTTATTATGATCACAATGTAACAAGGGTCTTGGCCACTAGACGATACACGTGCCAATTTCGTAGTTTTATGCTATTTATTTTCGTGCATTTTAATTAGTATTCATTTAAATATATGTTATTTCTATATTATATTTGTTAAGTAAGGTAGGTTTAGTCACAATACGAAATAAAGATGTAACTCAGTTTTTTACCTGTTTTTTGTCGTCATTTGAATCGCAGTAAGAGTTAATGTTAAGCAAAATGAATACCGCCGTAGCACTTGGGCATAGGCACATAATAACAAATTGGATTTCTTGGAATATTTCTAGAGTTTCCTTTATCAAATAATAAAATATAGAAACAACTTAAAATCATGAGTTATCCGTTAAAAAAAGTAACTTCAAAATCTGTTTACTAACATCAAATATATCGCGTAGCATATAAGTCCTCCGAAGTCCGCTATTAATGACTATATACACCAAATATATAGAAACGTTTTATTTCAATTTCAAATATCTTTAAGACTCAATATAAGAAACGCTACTATAACACGGTCAATTTGAGAAGTAAGAAGCTTACGTAAAAAAACTCATACTTTATTCCATTCCGAAAATGAAAACATTACATAAGCCGCGCTGCCCGCAGAATAGCGTTTCATATTATATTCTCTATCTAAAATCAAGTGGATGAAGCGAATTCCGACCTCCAAATATTATTCTAGGAACCAAGCACCACTTCATTAAACTTTATCACAAACTTTCTAAAAATTTTCTTTGATCAGACCAAAGACTTTATTCTCTATATAAATTAATATTATCATACTAAACTAAGAATATGCGTAATGTATTAAAATTATTGCTTTTACAAAATTGTACCCACTGTTACAGTTGTGTATGTAATTGATTAATACGAAGTCTCTGAACTTAACACCTTTTTCATTTGTTTTTTTAATCTTTTCAAATTATCTCCATAATAACATCATTATTTATGGCTTCATACATAGAACATATTAAGTTAGTCTACAATGATGGCAAATTTCCCATCCCATCCAACTGGTGTGAGTACCGGCCCATAACCTTCAAAGTCCTTAAACCCCTTAACTCTCAGTATCTTTGTCACTTGATTTTGGCCACTTTTTCTCATCCTCCCTCTCTCTTACCAAAGTTATTCTTACATGGCAAAAACTTTGATGCTTCTCGTAAACCGCTTTAGCTATCATTCCGCTAATCCGCTTATATTATATTAATACCGCTTTAGCTAATCATTGGCCTGCCTAAGCGCAAGATATTAGGTTATGCGCTGGCTGACCTCGAAAACTGACGAGCAGTCACAGTTTTTCACAAACGCGTATTTACCTTCACTGTTAAGGACAAGATAAATTTGCAGCACAAAGTAGGCACTTGAAAACTGAAGTGGTTGCCCTTTTGAAACCACAATGTACGTTTCAAGTCTACGTTTTCTATGAATTTGGCCATTTCGATTTTACATTGTTATCTAACAAAATGCGATATCTCAGTTGAGAATGATCCATTTGTATTGTCTCACTAACCCGATGAGCCAATACGTAACAGGACAAACCATCTATTTGGAACCAACTGATGTTGGTAATAAACGTTTCGTGGTCCACCGATTAATTGCTATGGGAACAATGTTCAAGGCCCTGTATCTTGATTGATGGTTTAAGCAACAACATAAATCGTTGTTGTAAGACTTGATAATACTTTTTAAGGATGAAATGGGGCCGATAATATTAGTTTAGTTGAGCAATGCACCTCCTCGACCGGGGAAGTACTATCCCGCAGAAAATCAGCGTAAAATAACAGTATTAGTACAGTTTTGTATGAGTGACAGCGCCGCAGGCCCAAACTCCTAACCTGTTCTGTTCTCTCTGTTCTCTTCTTTTTACACTTCTCATCTCTTCATATTCTTTAAACTTTAAAAAATTCAAAAAACAGCTATTTGTTTGGTTACTAGATAAATGTTACTATAAAATTACCGATTTTTTAGATGATAAATTTTAAAAAAATATGATAAGTGTATGTATAATGTTGTGGGGGATTCTTTATAATGATTGTAATAAATAAATTTCTGGATGTATAATTTTTTATATTTTAATTCAATTTATTAGATTAAAGTTTAATTCTATTTGTATTAATTATATAACTTTTTTTAATTAATGAAATATATGAAACGATGTATTAATTAACTAGGTACAATTTATATTTTTACTATCCATCAAATGTATTAATGTAACTTTTAATCTTAATGTATGCTTAAAATTTGCACGCCATAAATGGCAGAATATGATTGTACAGGACATTTTAATTTAAGAACCATTTGTATCTACCATATTCTTGCAAATAAATTATTATTATTATTATTATTATTTAAGTTGGTAACGAGCATGTGATATTTCAAGTCTAGCAAGCGTTTATAGGTTGCTCACTATCAACGGACTGTATGCTTGTTTGCCAAGTTTGTTTATGAGATTAAAAAAGTCATATTAATTATAATCTAGAAATGAATATGAAATAATTAATACATATTGTTTTATTTTTGTGAAGTTTTTATCAGAATTATATTTTACATTTAAACAAAACCACCGCACATAATTAGTTAAGTAGAAGTATTAAAATCAAATTATATATGCAAATGAGCAAAGAAATCCAACGGCTGTTCATTTTAACTTAAACTCCTATCTTCAAGTTACGTGCCTTTAGACAGTTAAATGCGACTTACTCGGCGACTCCGGCTCTATTAGACTAAAACACCTTTTAGAAATGGCATAAACCATATAAAAAGTTTATTACGATCAGAAAATAATATATGTAGTGCAATACAAAACTCCCAATAATATGCTAGTTACCAATTAATACAACATATGAAAAATAAATGGTGCTTAGTTTAGTGAGTGATCACCGAGGAGTTTTTGTTTATGCAAAAGAACTTTTCGACTTAAACCGCGTAAACTCTGGGATAAGTACATAAAATAATTTGGAATTAATATTCTATCTTCTATAATTCCATATTTTCTTTAAATAGCCACGAAATTCTTACAATCGATTACTTCACGACACACCTTAATCAAAAGCTGAATGTACCTTAATCACATGAAGCCATTTCCAGACATCGTTTAGATGTCTACGTTCTTTAGAACGTATATTGAACCATCTACGTTTTTTAAATATTGAACCGCCTACTTTTTATGCCAGACTTCAAAAATAACAGGTACTCTGTTATTTTTGTTGTGTTTCGTACGATGAATGAAAGCGCCGGAAATCCAATCTACCACCCCTTCTGCTCCCTTCCTTTTTCATTCCTTCCCTCCTATCCCTTGACTGATCTCATTACTTCAAATATCACAAACCTATGAGGTTGCGGTGACTGCTTACAATCAGACGGACCGTACGCTTGTTTGCCAACCGTCATGAAATAAAAAAACGAGGTATTTAAAAACTACAAAAACATGGCACTGAAGAAATACTTCGTAACCATTGTGTAAGCTCAAATTTCGCTCGTAAGATTTCTAAAATAATCTGTTCTATGCCCTCAGTAACACATGTTCGCGAAATAAATTCATGTGCGGGATGCCGTTGAGTTTTATAGTCGGGAACAAAGTTGTCTGTTATGCGTCTTAGCATCTCTTACAACTGAGATGGCTGCCGTTATTAGGATCCACCCCTTCAATAGGATAAGTACTTTTTGAGATGTAAAGTTTATATAGTTCTTCAGAGGTTTATTAAGAATATGTTTATATATTTAAAGGCGCAGGATAACTCCTTATAATCTTATTAATATAATAATAAATGTAAAAGTTTGTATGTTTCGGTGTTTGGATGATCAGGTGTTTATTACTCAATCACGTAAAAACGTCTGATCGGATCCGGGTGAAATTGGATTAATATATCGGATAAATTTCATTCCGGAAACATATTATGTTCCCGTGGAGTGGGCAAAATATTAACTACAAGTTTTAAATTTTGACAAAGTCACCCTTGGGCTATTGTTGTACACCTGCCTCCAAATAAGCTGCGACCTTATTTGCAGAGGCAATAGGAAAATGATTAATGCTAAGAGTGCTGCTTAAAAGAATTGCTAGATGCTAATATTCTTTTAAAAAATATATATTGTCAAAGGCTGCCAATTCACCTCCAAGCACTCCGTTGTTGTAGATTGTTATCACTTTCTATCACATAAGTCTCTTACCAATTATTGTTTCATCATCTAAAAATAATTTTATCTAACAATGAAGATTTAGAAAACCGATATGGCTCAGAGGTGTTCCTGACTAAAACAAATAGATTTCCGTTCGAGATATGTTTGTATTGACCATACAAACATGTGCTACGGTGTATGTAGTTGTGCTTATGTTTGTGTATGAATCTGTACCTCCGACACAGCACGTTACTAACTTAATGAGGTAATATCATTGAGTGTGTAGAGTTTTGTCTATTTTTATTACTAATACAATTTAGCTCTCCATATAAATAAAGACTAAACAATTAAAATACCACTACAATTCCCACTGGGACATTACGATGTATTTAATATCATACTTTATCATTATTTAGCTAATGACGTCACAGTAATATTCACTTTGCTGTAACCTATTTCTAAATTTATTTATAGAATAATGATGGCTTAGTTTAAATTAATTGTATACGCTTTGTTACCAGCTTATATCACGAGGCTAATATTTCAATATTTATCACTTCAATTTATATGAACTTTAATCTGGACAAAAACTAATTAAAAACTTAAAAATATAATGTCGTAGTGATTATTATTCATTAAACATAACTTTAAGAAGACTATTACTACTATTTATTGACGAATTCCTAAATCTCTCGATTGTGTTGTTGCAACGTCTAATTTATAGAAACCTTAAAGATTTGATCATTTTACGCCCAAAAAATCGAGAGCTAGCATTCTTGCCACCATTTCCTGTGGACATGATTTGTACATTCGTAATTATTTGTAAGTATTGATACGTATTTCATTGATAGCGCCGGAACACTAAACTCTACACGCCTCTGTGCCCAGTACCTTCTTCTTCATCGTCCCTTACTACCACTCATCTCAGATAGGGTGCAAGGCACAGTGCTGGTGACACCTATTGAACTCCATAAGTATGTAGCAATATCAAATCAAATCGAATCAAATCAAATTAAATCAAATCAAATCAAATATTTTTATTCAACATAAAAACATTACACTTATTTGTTGAAAGTCAGATTCTAATAAAGAGTTTTTCTAAATCAAATAATGATATCTCTAAAAAAATGGTCGGAAAAATGATAAAATTGTATATTTGCATTTTTTTATGAGGCCCCATTAGGATAGTGACCTCCTGTAGCGGAGGTCTTGAACATAGACAAGGACAAACACCCTAGCCCGGAACACGCGTCTGTATGGTCAATACAACCCTCCGGTTGCGGAATGATTTCCCTGCCGAGGTTTTCACAACATACTACAATATGGGGAATTATATAATATTTTCAAGGGAAGGTTGAAAAGGTTTTCAAGGGGTCGGCAACACGCATGCGATACCTCTGGAGTTGCAGGTGTTCATAGGCTGTTGTGACCGCTTACCATCAGGCAGGCCGTATGCTTGATTCCCACCATCGTGGTGTAAAAAAAAAAGTCTGCTCCGAGCAGGAATCGAAACCGAGATCAGTGTCGTTTAAGGCCGGTTCGCTACCGCTGTCCCAATAATGTAGTAAGGAAAGATTAAAAGACGCTTTGTAAAATTATCGAAATTGTCGAACCAACGATCTCTTTTCATGCAAATATAGATCTCAAACACAATTACAGGAATGCGGGCAGGGTCTTACGTTATTTGAACAGCCCGCATGGCGCATACTATGTGAGGTAGCGCAGTTGAGAAGAATTACTCACAAAGCGTTGCAGACTCACGTACGACTGATACTTTATGCTGACTCAAAGGTTTTGATTAGCGGGAGCTGAGTACGCGATATTCTACTAGGATTATATTTCGAAGCTTTTCTAGATATTGGATATTAAAAAAATACTTATTATATTAATATAGTAGAATATGTAACATTGTGGCGCAGCGCTAACGAACGCCGGCAGATATTTGTATTGACCATACAGGAATGAGCTCAGGTCTGAGTGCATTTGTCCTTGTATTTGTCTATGTTTCCGGACCTCCAACACAGGATATAACTATCCTGATAGCGGCCGTTCAGTGTGCTTTTTATTTATTTATTTATTATTATAGATAAAATTTATTCAAAACTTATAAAAATGCTTAGAGAATATTTTTTTAATATAATTTTATTTTTATAATTACCAACATTTTTTTTTGTTTTTCATAATCAACAGCTTTTGTCGGTCTGTCTGTCGGTCTGTCTGTTTGTTTGTTCCGGATAATATCTGAAATGGCTCGACCGATTTTAACAGGACTTTCACTGGCAGATAGCTGATGCTATAAGGTATAAATTAGCCTCTATAAAGTTTACCTACTTAAAACTACAGAAATGGTGTATGAAATTAATAAAGCCTATCCGTAGCCTTTATATACATGTAACAAATTACTATATGGCAGCACACAAATACACTTCTGTTTTCAGGTTTATTATGATTTATGAGGCCTTTACGCATAAGTAAAGAAAAACGACATTCCATTTTCCTGTATACGATTGCCAGAATGGAGGTTATATGTCAAAACGTCTTATGAAAAGATTTCTGTATAATGTTTTATAGAACTTATATAACATTATGTATTGTAGAGTTAATGTTATGGGTTTCTTCTAAAAACAAAATAATCCTTATAAAAACGTATAGAAATAAATTTTATGTTCAGAAAATGATGATTTATGTGGCCAACTTCATTTTTAATAGAGAGAGCCACTCCTACCAACACAAATGGGCCGGCTCTACCGGACAAATACTACCCTCTCACAGAAAACTGGCGTAAAGTAACAGTACTGTGTGTCTCTCTGTTCCCTTCCTTTTTCCTTTCTCATCCTTCACTTCTATTCCTTCGGTTGGCAAAGCAATACTTCAAGCACCGCGCATGTTCATAGGTTGCGGTGACTGCTTCCCATCAGGGGAACCGTATGCTTGTTTGCCAACCGTCATGATATAACATAAATCACTCAGTGTAAGATAAATCGATTTTAATGAGATGTTCTAAATATAAAGGCAAAAAAAAGGTGACGTTTAAAATTAATTACATCTCCACTTACCAGAGAAAAACCGGTACGAAATTTAATTTTAAGTATATACGCTCTAAATAATACGATACCTACGTTTATAATATCTTCATTACGAATATGGTACTCGCTAAATTAGAATTAAAACGTTGATCTTATCTTTTAAGCGAAACGCTGAAAATTTTAGAATATTCCGAATTAAAAGGAAACCGGGGTCGTTGGCTGTCGCGGGTTGGGTCTTAACGAGTTTTCGTTGCTAAGATACGTTGCTATCAAGAAATTGAAATGGCGAACTGAATTAGGCACACTAGCTTATATCGCCCCTAATAGAGATAATTATGATGTTAAGATAATATAGATAATTGCGATATGGATTATGTATATATAATTATATTATATACTATGTGTAGATGAACGTTGAGGCGTGCTTTACGCCTTGATGGTCGCAGGTTTGGCCTTGTGTGTCTACTCACTGTCCTCGGAGAGCACGTTAAGCTTTCTAACGCCCAGGCCGAGACAGATAGGATCAATACAAACATCTACCCGAGTGAGAATCGAACCCGCAACCATCGAAGCTAAAGGCAGGCTTCCTACTCAACCCTAAAAATATTTAAATAACACAATGAAAAAATATTGAACTTAAATTGCAAAATATAGATTTAAAAAAACCACGCGTTAAATTCCCTGGAGTATTCCGTTTTTCGTAAAACTTGAAGGTATTTCAACTTATACAAAACGAGGTGCGGCTGATACTTAACGTCTCAAAGCCATCTCGAAATTCACTAAATTGTTTTTAACTTTCGGAACTCCGACGCTTGATATTATACTTTTCAAAACAATTTCGAAATGAGAGAGTGAATGAAATAAATACTTAAACAGTTATCAAATATGTATATAACAATTTTGGCCCAGTGGCAATGACTTTGCCTCAATTTCAGTTGTATATGTACTATAGACATAGAGATATTCTGTACTGTTACGTACTTTTCTAGACTCAAGGATAACATACGATTAAATATGCTATATATTAAATGATCGCTATTAGGTGTGTAATTTTTTGTTTAAAAAGCTTGATCTCTTTGATACAACTCAAAATTAATATTACCTATGATAACTAAAGTCATTGTCCAAAATTTTTAATTTTTAATCTCCAAACTTATAGCCAGCATTTTAATTTAACTCTTTACAGGCTTAATGCAAAATGATTTACAAATGTAGCATTATTAATTTCTTATATATTGGAATGCATCAGACATTTTTTTTTTTTTTTTAGAAGTTGGCAAACAAGCATACGGCCCACCTGATGGTAAGTGGCTGCCGCAGCCTATGAGCGCTTGCAGCACCATTAGTAGGTGCCACTCACGCGTTGCCAACCTCGAGATATTAGTTGTTAAATCTCGTTCGCCCAGTAATTTCACTAGCGTACAATGCCCTTCAAACCGGAACACAGTAGTGCCTAAACACTACTATTTGGCGGCAGAATATTGGACACTGCGGTGGTACCTACCTAGCCGGCCTCTTGCAACAAAAGACCTACCACCAGTGTGACTGATTGCACTGGTGGAATAAACTCTGCTGTGACAAAGGTTATCCCAACAGCGGGCGATGGGGTCGTCACATCCCGACGCCGTTAAACGTTAAAGACATCGCGAAAAAACTCTAAGTTCCATCCATACCACCTCGATGTCTGGAAATCCACAACAGCGCGATTTAGAAGACATTTTCTTTCTCGCACAACCACTCTGTGGAATCAACTTCCGCCGGCGGTCTTTCCGAACCGATACGACTTGGGAACCTTCAAGAGAAGAGCCTATTCTCTCCTTAAAGGTCGGCAACGCGCCTGCATGCCTTCTGGTGTTGCAGATGTTCATGGGTGGCGGTGATCACTTAACATCAGGTGAGCCTCCTGCCCGTTTGCCCCCTCTTACATAAAAAAAAAAAAACATTCGGTCCGCCTGATGGTAAGCGCTTAATAGATAAGACATTTATACTAAATGAAAATGCACAGGAATAAAAATACTCCGTCCGCAACAACAATCATAAATTACATTTTTTATAGAATATTAGCAATGCTTTTTAAGTCCTTATTATAACTCCTATTTCCCCTCCAAATAAACTCTATGAGTGGGTACAAATAGCCCAAGGGGGTCAGGATCTAACAAGCAACTCAGCCCTTTAACCATGGAGCTATTGAGGCAGAATATTATGTTTCATGATACAACCCGAAAACAACAATGTTCTACCCAATTAAAGTAACAAAATAAGTTTCCTCGGCATCACCGAACGCAGTTCGCAAGTCTAATTTAAGCGAATGCAACTCCAGTTTCTCAAACAGTTGAGTAAACTATAATTCAAATCCGCAGAGCGGCTTATTGCCTCATAAATTAATTCCTCAGGCGACAATATGAAATTCCCCGCCTTGGCGTTGCAACTTACCCGAGATATAGATAGCTTGTACAGTTTCACTTAAACGAGGTATCGCTTTAATGTAGCTAATATTTTGTAATATTCATTATGAAAACAAGTTATATTATGTACGAATGATGTGACCATTGACCCGGTGACCCTGTCAAGGCCCGTAGGGCCAACAGCAATACACATTCCGAAAAAAAAAGGTTAATTTTATTTAAGTAAAAACACTTAGGCCATGGAGCTTTAGTACAAAACAATTTCTAAAAGATATTACAACCCTGACTCATTGCCACAGGTGACAGGAGTGCTCGTTAATTTTTCTTTTAAATCGGGATTGTGAGCAGACAGGGAAATGCAGCTAGCATTCTTGCCACCATTCACCGTGGACATGATTTGTACACTTTTATTTATTTGTAAATATAGTTAGTATTTAATTGTAAATATGTTGTAATATTCGTTGTAAATAAAAATGAATGTCTTTATTTAGTGTTCGATGATATTTGTAGCGTACGAACAATAAATTTAGATCGATTTTTTGGGTTCTAGTACAGCTAAGTTTCATTCGAATAGATAGTGAAGGCTATAGGAGATTGATATTAGAGAGACAAACGGGCAGAAGACTCATCTGATACAACATGTGCAAATATTAAATAAAAATATATCTATAGAAATAATTATAAAATTCATAAAAAAAAACACATTAAAACTATATGAATAAATGGAAACATTATGGCACATATTTTATAAACCTACATGAATTAAACGAAAATTGAAATTTATGGAGAGTGTAACGCATAAAGGCTATATTAAAAACCCAATAAACTGTAGTAAAAGATCAACAGTCGACCACAGTTGAACCGTTCAGTATAGCAAACCGCAGTGATGTGGCAATCAACTGTGTGTTAAAATAAAAATACTACACGATTCGTATGGATCCGCGTAGGGCGGAGTGAAAGTTGCAAAAGAATTTTAATAGACAATTTGATAACAAAAAACTACGCGCTGTATATTTGAAAACTAAATATGATGTCTTCGTCATAGTATCCTGAAAATACTATTTTAATAAGCCTTGTTGGTCTCATATTAATCGATGATAAGGCGGTCAAAGTATCAGTAATTACATATTCAAAGGTAGTTATAACATGTGTAATTATAATAAAATAGAAAATATTTTTTCTGATAATTCTTTTTTTAGAAACTTGGCTAGAAAGGAGATATCCCAAGGATGGCACCCTGATAGAGAAATAAGGATCTGGTGATGAACCTTTAAAAAGCACACAGGGCTCTGACTTCTGAAGAACCTATTCTGTAGAAAAATAGTATTTTTATTTTTCGGTTTTTAGTTTTAAAGTCGGTAATTTTAATGTTAAAACTTATCGCAGTATGCAAAATGTAGAACTTGAAGTAAACAAAATCTAATAAGTCAGAAGTTAAAATGAGCTTCGTTCAAAGGACACGCTAAGCCACTGCAAAGCATCAGTTCCGAGTTTTAACACGGCTATTCCTTCGAGAGCCGCCGCCTTATATTTTATTCATGGAGGGTCCAATGGCTTGGTAATAGGATTCTATGATCAAAGATTTAAACAACTCGGGTTTTTCGACCGACCTCGGTACACGTGGTTACATTATGTTAATTTACTAGCTTTTATGAAAATTAAAAATATAAATAGTCAGCTTCTGCTATCTCATAAACCAGCATTTTCGATGTCAACGTACAAAAATATTTTTGTTACGACATTCACAATACACACGGAAGCGACTGTAATATCACGTCCTAACGATACAAGTGAACTACAGTCCCCGCAAGGACTCAGTACTGAGCCTCCCCGCCCGGTGGATTGCCACCGAGCGTTCTCTCTCTTGCCATTGGCCAAGATAGAGAACGACTTGAAATAAAATTAAAAGAATTTGCATTTTTTATACGCTGCACACTCAACGGCCCCCATTAGGATAGTTATATCCTGTGTTGAAGGTCCGTAAACATACACAACGACAAAGACGAACACACCTAGACCGAAAAACATGCCTGTATGCAATCAATACAAACATCTACTCCGAGCGGGGATTTAACCCGTGACCTGTAACCTTAAGACAAGTTCGTTATCGATACGCCATAATTAGTGTTCATAAAACCTCGATGACTTAAACTTAGATTGGCTGCCTTCTAATATGAATTTCTAGATTTGAACCTGATCGTGATAATAATTTTAGTGATGTAACTCATCACAACTCATAAAACTCATAAAACGCATTTGTAATATGTTTTAAGAAATATAAACTTAATGCAAGAATCAGCATTGTTTTTTGTAATATTTGCTTTATGTTGTTTAATCAGAAAGTAATTTAAATTTAACGTAGATCTGAAAATATATTTAAGACTCATTACGAATCTGAATCAAAGGTTTTATTTTTCGTTAACGTAAATGAATTTGTTTATATTATTTACCTTTAATCTTAAAACATGGAAAAAGTATCGCGAATTATTGACTGACAGCGTAAACTCTCTAGTTCATTGAAAAGTTATATTTGGGGTTGCGTATGTCAGAGGACATTTGTCGGGTCACAATATTGTTGGGTCATTCGTTACTTTGAAAAAAATATACAATTTATTTCACGCTTCGGAAAAACTATAAGTCGGACACATAATTAGTAATAACATTTTTTCTTGCAAATTAAATAGTCTACAACTTGGTTTCCATAACTTTTTTAGAACAAATTAAAAAAAGTAACATTTCAATGCTTAGTACTCACTAAGCGTCACTAATTTTTGAAGTACTAGCTGTGGGCTTGGCTCCGCTCGCGTGTTCTACAGAATTATTTTTTAGTCTTTTTATAAGAAGAGAAAAAAGGAAAAACAGAAGAAAAGAGATTTTAGGTCATCACGGCTAACACTTAACAAACGAAACTTACTACGACCTAACTCAGTAAGAATACTTATCCGATCCTTCTCATTCATTCATTTAGATAGCAATAAGGCTTTTCCAACGTGAAAAGGTCTAAATTTATTATTAATCCTAATTTTTCATAGTTATAGCTCCAGACAAACAATCCAGCCACAAAAATATGTTTATACAACCTGGTTTTATAACATCGGCAAACAGTATTTTGACGCTGACTCCGGGTTTTGTAACAGCGTAATTAACCATTTAAGGGTCGTCAAAATTTTACAACCGACCTCCTTTAATTTTTCCCTTTTATAGTAAAATTATTCTCTTTTAAAAAATATTTACATTACAAATTACATTCTTAATTAAGTACGGCTCCTCGAGCCGTAACTCGAAAATTAATGAATTTCATACATAATAACTTTATCTTTATGATCATCAGTG
Organism: Hestina assimilis; assembly: GCA_023373885.1. Lineage (NCBI taxonomy): Eukaryota > Metazoa > Arthropoda > Insecta > Lepidoptera > Nymphalidae > Hestina > Hestina assimilis. The sequence continues at coordinate 16,404,119 of CM041743.1, read as the reverse complement.
AAAACACGGTAAAACATTATCATTAAATTTTAGTGCTATTTTTAGTACCAGCTAATATTTTCACGTACAACATCGATAGATAATTGTTTGAGTGTTTTTTAACTTACTACATTTTTACTACAAAGTAATAAAAAAAAATTGTCGCCTTTTATGGGCCAAATTTGATGATTCATTTATATTGAATAGCGTATTTATTTATGTCACGATGGTGGCAAACAAGCGTACGGCCCGCCTGATGGTAAGCGGTCACCGGCTGCGGTGAACGCAACAGAGGTATCCGATAAACCTTTTCAACCTTCCCTTGAAGAACCCCATACTGTAGAGTGTGTGGAAAATCTCGGCAGGTATTATTTTGTAGTAGACATATAATCAATAATATAATAATACATTATAATCTTATCTCTCGCATCCTTTCTCTTCGATGTTTGAATCCTAACGGTACATGCGTATGTTACTGAACTCCTAAAGGGCGGGACTGGTTTCGATGGCTTTTTGTTCTATTATCAAGGCAGGGCACAATAATATTATACAGTCAGTCTTCCATATTTGTCTTGATCTTTCTACATATTTACCTACAGATATATGAAACGAATTGAATAGAATTTGTGTTTGCATAATCCAAAATATCAGTATGAAATTTTGTATAGACCATATTAGGGACCAGAAAAAGACGTAGGTACGGTAGGTACGACCTATCAGTCAGAAAAAGTACTATTCTTTGTTCATTAATACACAATAGCGCGATTCAGAAGACATTTTCACCCTCATACTACCACCTATCGCTATATCACTTACATGGCCTCTGGTGTTGTATATGTTCATGGGCGGCGAAGATCACTAAGCATCAGGTGACCCTCCCCGTTTGCCCCTTCTTACATAAAAAAAGAAGTTTTCAGTCGGTCGTCCAACTTAATAAGGCCGCCTACTGGAATTTCTCTCTTTATATTATTCTGTAGTTAACTCAAAAAAAGTCGCGGACAAACTAATTGATTAAAAATTGATGCACCAAGATAATATCAAACAATAATAACGCGACGGAGTTCAATTTTATCAGCAATACATCGCTAATTAGTTAATTAATATTAATTATATTATATTCATTAATTATAGTACTTTATTAAGCTAGCTCTGCAGTGAAATTAATTACATTTCCGATTCTATTTTGTATTGTAAGGCTTCTATAGAAACTAATAAGGTATCTAATAGAATTAAATTTCGCTTGCACGGCTTATGCTTTGTAATAATATAATACGTATCGACAACCGAAATTTGAACCTGTATCAAAGGCTACTAATATACATAGTATGGTTTCCCTTGCCAATTATATTTTGGCAATTTGAGACGTGCAGATTTCAGACTTTTTTGTGTTTTTTGCTCATATCTAACTTTGGCATCGATTACATCGCGAACAAAGAAGTGGAATTCCCGCCTTCTTACGACCTAGGGTCCTTCAAACAAGGCGTGAAGAGACATCTTGCGGGTAGGCAGGGCGAAGGTGGCTATTCACCTTCTGCAACCTCATTAGCCACCTTCGCGTGTGGACTCCACTTCCACTTACCATCAGGTGAAGTAGTCATTTGCCCCCGGGGTTATAAAAATCACAAAAATTATAAGACCTGAAATAATGTGAAATAAATTTTATACCACATGTATAGTACTTGACTTTGAATTTGACTAAGTGACTTTGTATTTTCGAAGTGGAAACTACAGCAAATTTCAAGGGTATAGATTCTGAAGTTTGTTTTTGATAATTTAGGACCCTACAAATTTTCCAGGATATAAAGTACCCTATGTGTTAATATACGAACAAACAGACTTTCATAGGTTAATACATAATTATTTTAAACATCCAACTGTCCGTACTATAGGTAAGCTGTTATCCAACTTGTACATATTATAAATAAGCAATAAAGAAACGCTAGCTAGACACTCGACATTAGGATACTGATATCTTGTATCGGGGGTCCGAAAACATATACTGCGACATGGACAATCACACCCAGATCGGAACACCTACGCCTATATTATGGCCAATGCAAACACCTTTGAGAGGGAACCGAACCCGCGACCTTTGGCGCTTCAGGTAGGATTGCTACCGCTACCCCATAATGTCTATCATATAATTATTACTATACATCCTGTCTTATTTTAACACCGATGAATTCGTGTTCTACATAGTCCCCTAACATCATATTTATGTATATACTTATATTATTATATGCTTCGTCCTTCCTTGTCTCGATATCCTCATCGTGTAACATGTTAAGCTGTCAGTCCCTACCGTTGTTATTATAAAATAAATAATAATTTCGCGTTAGTAAACCTTTGAAAGTTTTGCATGGGCCTTATGGTAATCGGTTAAACCGTGTAAAATCTGGTAACGTGAATCTGATATGGAAAATAGAGAAAAGGAAATAGGAGAAAAATCCATTTAGGCAGCCCTATAACTTTAAGAAAGAACCATTTAGGCAGCCCTATAACTTTAAGAAAGAACCATTTAGGCAGACCTATAACTTGAGAAAGAACAATTTAGGCAGACCTATAACTTTGAGAAAGAACCATTTAGACAGACCTATAGCTTTTTTTAAAACATGATTTTTCTTTTTTAAAAAGATATTGAATTTCAGTTTTATAGTACAATATAATTAAGCTGCAGCGGAGCGAAGCAGGTTTTGACATTAATAGACCGGCTCGATAAAAAATATATAGTAACGTAATTTAGTAATTATAATTCAACGGCAAAACTTGTAAATATTAACCAAAAACTATTTACTATTTATTGCTCAATAAAAACATTCCAATTGATCATTTTTTGCCATTACATCGTGACTCGACATAAAATATAAAATATTTTCACACATAAATATTTTTTACCTCTTTTTGACATTTATCATGTTACAAACACTGACCCAAATACGCCCTTTCTAAGAACGCCTAAACCGTAAAACCGGCTTTGCCCAAACAGCGTCGGTCCCGACGGTAACATACGCGTTAATCGGATTCGACCGTCGTTACCACTCGCCTTCCTTGCTCTTATTGACCGACGTAAAGGTCAAGATTTAGGAACTTTTTTGTAACCATTAAACGAGTAATGTTCTCGATTGTATGTTTCGTAATTTTTTGCGTATAATCTTTCATAATAAAATATTTTGATGTGCATTTTTAGGCTGTAGAGAAATCAAACTAACGCTGATTTTTTTGCCGCCCCAAATAAGCTTGTAGCTTGCGATAGAAGTGGGTACGATAACAGAGTAGAGGGACAGGATCGAACCCGCAACTCTCGCGTTAACGGAACGGAATTGGCCTTTAAATCTGTTGAGCTATTAAGACCTCTAAAAGCTGTGAAATTTTGAATAATACTAAATTTATAAAGTTTATTGTTAAATTTCAAGCAATCTATATATATTTCTCAATAGCAACCGCATGATAATCCTTTCAGTAAATAATGCATGTTTCTACAATAAATTGACAAAATGAATAAATTTATTATTAATGAATAAATTTCAGAAATAATGATTTTGATATGTAAGTCGCATCGACACATTTAAATTGAAATTTGTAAAAATTGATTAGTTTTTTACTAAATTGGTGAGCCCATTGGCTAGCATGCTCCGGATCGCCTTTCCTAACCTAATCAAATCTTAAGCCGTAGCTCGACTTCGCAGAAGGTACTGTTAGAACATTTTGAAGACTAGGACTTATGTCTCTTTGCTAGCTTACCTCTTTTTCCGCCCAAGGCTCAGTACTCAGAACATCGCAATCAAAATAATATGCTAGAGGAGACAAATGGGCAAAAGGCTCATCAAATGATGCAAAGCGATAACCACCGCCCATGAACATCTGTAACACCAAAGGGCATGCAGGTGCGTTGTCGACGCTGTCAGTATAATTAGCAAAACATATTGTAACAATACTTTCAACTTACAGACAATCTAAAGACTATTTATAATATTATAAAACTAAAATAGCATTGTTTTCTTAATTAAATTAGAAATCCTGTAAATTCGTCAGAATACTCAAATATGCAAAGCTCGGCAACGCACCTACATGAGCTCTGGTATTGCAAATGTTCATATGCGGTGTTGGTCACTTAGCATCAGGTCCTGTCCGCTTGCCCCCTCTGATAAAAACTCACTTTTTTGCGCTCCAGAACGCTCCCCCCTCCCGATGACGTCCCAAGCCTAGGCTGGACGCTAGGCTAGGGTTCTTGGGACGGATTCAACTTGAGCCTCGCGTGGGCTATCAATCTTTTACCGGCTGAGGTCTCCTGACCTGCTCCCCCCACCAGTCTACTGAAAGATCAACGAGAAAAAATGAGCGATTGCTATTGGTCCTTGCCTAAGGAAAGTCGTAATGACTTCTACTTTTTCTTTCGTTTCACTCCTTACGCTATCTGTCTCGCTCTTTCGGCTCTTTTATTATGAGTAAATATTTATTTTATCTCCAATTCTCCATCTTGTTTTGCTAATATTTTTGTACAAATTGTGTCCTACTAGTTTGCGATAAAATAACGAAGTTATTATCCTCATTTATTATTTATAGTTTATATATATCGTCTAATATATATTATTAACCATGCATTGTTAAATAAACAATCATGGCTAGTAGAAAGTGTAAAGAGAAACAAAATGTGTCTGGGCTTGTGACGAAAAGATTTTCAAGAAGTGATTGTAAAGGAAATTTTGATAATTTTCCATATTCATTGAAGAAAATCTCGGTAAGTTTGTCGTATACAAATTTCGTTATGACCTAACCTATTTTTAAAACAATTCATATAACTTTGTTACTGAAAGCAATTAACTAGCTCTATTCATATTTCATTATTATTTAATTACAATAAATAGCACATTATTATGTAACGAAAAATTTACTCATTTTATTATAAGAGAAATTTAAATATTTTAGGGTCCTATGTTACATTATACCTAATACAAAAATGTTACTTTTGCATTAAATTTTTGAGCTAGCATTTGAAATTATTCCCTGAATTCAAAGGTTTATTAATAACTTAAATTTAAAATGAAAGAGTTAATAAAATCCCTTGTTTTATTTTCTACATATTCATCATAATGTCTGGATAACATAATACAGAAATTTTAAATAGTTTTATTATTCTTACAATCATTGTACTGAACTAATGTATTTTAAGACATAAAATACTTAAGAATTTCAATGGTGATAGAAGTTTATTATATTATGGTAGGTGTCAGTTTATATAGCAGATGATTATCTAATAAAACCAACATCTTTTTAGAAAAATGCCGCAACCATACAATATAATGTTATAAAATAATTTTGAGTGTGTACTGTTTATTTATTTATTTATGTAATTGTATCAATACATAAATTAACATTTGTTTACACCCAATATAACATTGTACAATTTAATACTAACAATATTTACAAATAATTAAAACTACAAATTTTGTCCACAGCGAATGGTGGCAAAAATGCTAGCTCACAAGCTGCATTACATTAACAGTATATACTTTTGTTTCCAGGTGCAGAGAGTGGGTAAAAGTAACAGGAAAAGAACATTTGGCACACTTACCAACTGAGAGATTACACTAAAATAAGTTTATGAGTGGTAAACATTTTAAGGACTGATTTAAAAAAAGAATGCTATACCATTTCTGTTGCTCAATGGTCCACCCTAATCAGATGAGATGAAATTATAAAACAGTTATATCTATTAAAATATTTTACCAATTCTGTTTGAATAAAATTTTGGTTTGATTCGATTTGATTTATTTCTCAACATAACTATATCTCAATTTATTACTGATTTTGTTTTAGTGGTAAATTGAAATTAAAATAATGACTTAATTTCTTATTAAACAATAACCACTACAACAAAATCAGTAATAAATCCCAAAAAAAAAAAAAGCTAAGCGCACATCACTATCGATGGAATATTCATCGATATCGATAATTTTTATCGACATAGCACGTCACTAATCACTATGATTTATTGTAATGTTGGTAGAATTGATTGTTTTTTATAGTTGGTAAGAGAGCGATTCTTTAGGCTGACTATTCACGATGGTCATATGGAATCTATGGGACTCCAGTCTCTTACTTATTTGCTCTGTGCCCCCCACCGGTGATGCTTTCAAGGCCATTAAGGCCAACAGTAATAGACAATCACGAAAAATCACTATTTTATCTCACTTTGGATTAAAACTCATAAGATATTGGTATTATAACGAACATTGGCATCTCATTTGATTTAAAGTAAAATAACAATTCCAAGCTACATTCTTAATAAACACCAAATTAATTATATTCTCGTATTCGTACTTACAGAATATTTCCAGTTATAAAATGTACATATCGTATTAACAATCATTCAAATTAACTTGTGCTGTTACAAGCCGCAGTCTTGTAACTTCGGCGAATCATTCCTCAAACATCGTAATCGGATTGTCACCCTCCGTGTCTCGAGCTCCTCGGTCCCGCATTAAATGTTTAAGCGTTTGTGAATTATTTAACGGTTCCGGCCGTTTAGCGTAATACCTTACCTTGTTGTTTGTCCGCAACTATTTGAGTTGTTTCAAATTTCGGTTCGGCTTTGTAAATCTATTTATGATGTTATCGTGCTATTCTCACTTACAATTGATCAGCTGTGTTCAATTCATCAAAACTAATTAATGGAATTTTAATGTTCGATAACTAGTTACAAGCACTCAATTTACGAATAAAGGAACGAAGAACACTAGTAAATTTATCCAATAAACGCAAATAAGCAATACCATGTCAGCCCACACGAATGTCATTTCGAGAAAACGCGTTTGAAAATTTTTAACAACTTGCTTTATATGATTTTTTTATGTATTGGTCAAGTTTATGGCAATTTCAAGATATATGTAAGTTATTTTACTTATTTTCACATAAAATAAGTATACAAGCTGCATATTTCGTATATAATATAACCCAAAACGTTTAAAATAATAGATAAATTGCATGATTAAAAATGGCTTTTTTAGAAGTTTTAAAGCTTGAAACCCTACAAATATTAAAGAAAAATGTTCTTCAGCCATTTACCAACACTTCTGCATATATAACTCAGTTTTTTCAATTTTGTGGGTTGACATGGTATTGCTTATTTTCGTCCATTTGTGATGGTATGAAATAGCGATGTAGCTCAGTTTAGGTAGTAATTTGAATCACAGTAAGAGTTAATGGTAAGCCCGCAGAACAGCAAATAGTACATTACGCACCAAATAATAAAAGTAAGGATATTCTCAACCGCCGATTATTGACAATTGCGACAATCGAGAGAGGCAATACCTATTCTCCCGTGGTGCATATACGATTTTTTTTCCTACAATGAAAAGTTCGCTTTTAGGCGCTGGTACGAGGGATAAGGTTACCGGGAGGTAAAATATGTTAAATAGTGTCATGTTATCGGTAGAGAATCTGGCACATTTCTCCCTCGTACAAGGGACAAAAAGCGAACTTTTCATCGAGGTAAGAAAAAAATATACTTCTAATTCTTATTCGGGATGGTATATACCTTATATTCACTGCTGCATTCTATCTATAGATGGGTAACCGCATTAGTTCTGACCGTATGTAATGTTCTTTCAATTGAGCGTCTCCGGAGGACTCATAAAGAAACAGTTGTCAGTCCCAGGTGCTATCAATAAAGTCAAAGAAGTAAGCCAATAGGCGGCAATTATGAAATACTCAGACCCTAAGTTGGCCACTACCAAAATGAAAAATGCGAACATTATAAGTATTTTTGATTGTATTGCTATTTGTCATTAAATAGGCTTGTGTATGTTTCAAAAGATAATTTCTATATTTAAATCTGTTTAACGTTACTTAAATTTTAATTTTTTCTTATATTTTTTTCCAGCGAAAATTAAATGATTTTGAATACTTTCCGTACCTTAAGTCCTAAGATATAGTATCTTTGTTGACTTAAAGGAGAAACTATTAATAAATTATGAAAACAAGGAAAATAAAAACGTACCTTTCGAGATATGGTGAGTATCTACTTGAGCTTACTCAAGACTAAAATATCAGATGCTTATACTCTTATCCAGATTAGACAGGTTACTAGTTTTTAAACAGCGATTGCCATCTGACCCCCGCAACTAAAACCGTCATTGGATAAGGGTAAATTACATATAAAGAGTTAACGATTATGTTATTTATTTATACCTCCAGATCGAAACAGGTTTATAATAAACATCTGCTCCGAACCCGCGACCGTCGAGGTAACCCTCGAACGCAGGCTCGCTACCAAACCCCTACAACGGTAGTCTAGGTCACAATAAAGGTAATAATAAAAAAAAAAAAATAGCTGAAGCAAAATAGCCTTACGAGTCTACGAAATGTTTAAATTTACTACCACACAGGATTTATGAGTAATTGTATTATTCAACCTACACTGCGTTCAATAATGTGACGATAATAGGTTCCATGCATAAGTTCTTCATACAACATTTCTATCTAAAATTCATGTGTAAAGATGCGTAATTTTGTCGCCGTACAAATGAGACAAAGTCACCAGTGCGTTGAATATAATCTGTAGCGTAAACAAAAAAAGCAATGTATTTTAATCCTGTCGCTAATGTCGTTATTTATATTTCTCACATTATAATAATTAAGTATACAGCAGTTGGTTAGTTATCTTTTTATTATAGTTTATGAAGTCATTAATCGGACGGATTGAATGTTATTCGATTTAACAAAATATAAAATACTAGTGCCCGCGGCTTCACTTTAACTAATTTTGTCTAATGAGGCACCTTTAATCCTAAAATAAATGTGAAAGTTTGTATGTTTGGATGTTTATATGTTTGAGTGTTTGTTACTCAATCACGCAAAAGCGGCTGAAATAATTTTAATGCAATTTGGCACAGATATAGATCGTTACCAGGAATAGCACATAGGATACTTTTTATACCTATTTGGTTGTCTATTCCTCAATCACGCATAAACGGCTTAACGGATTGGGATGAAATTTAGCACACAGCAGATTAACACATATAAATATATCTGATGGAAACATTAAATCATTAAAAATCGTATAATAAATGTTATGAATATTTCGTAATATAGTATACAAAAAAGCGAAGTATCAGAAGCTCAACAGTGGAAGGGCCGACTTCACTCCGTTAAGCGAGATACTCAGGTTCGATCCTGACGCCCTCAGGCTATTGTCGTGCCCACTCCTAGCGCAAGCTTCGAGCTTATTTGGAGGGGCAATAGGAATATTACTAATTTATTTTATTTAAAAAATAAAGATTGCTAGTATTCTTTTAAAAAATAATAGATAATTCTGATTTTTAATTAAACAAAGAAGTTAAATTGTCGAAAAGAAGATTTAGTACGATAGCAGATAAAAGACCTGTTTATTATCACACTAATAAAACTAGCATTATTCCAAAACTTTCTTAGAGCGCCCTTAAGGATAGTGGAGGTCAAATGGCAATCGCTCTGTGTAAATAACTTATCTGCCAGACTTGGATTAACAGAAAAATTCATCTTAGTAATTTATTTTAGAGTGATGAAGCCATTTCAAGATCCTTTTACAGTAAGACAGCTAAATGGAATAAAGATTTGTCTATATTTTATAAAAGTAATAATGCCTTGAGGGATTAAAAAAGTTGTACAGCATTGTATTAGACTTATACCGAGTCTGTGGGTTTCAGTCTAATAGAAACAGATTCTCTGGAGAATCAGTATAAACGCGACCAGAATAATGAGAGTTCTCAAAAGATGTATTGACATTGGCCAAATATTTACAAACAAATCCCTGTTTCGTCGGATCTTTGTGTTGTAAATAAGGAAGAGACACGTTTCAAAATTGGTATAAGATTTTTTTAAATTGAAATATCTATAACTTCATTTGTAAAAGTTGTGTGTTTGAATGTGCGTCTTTCCCGTTCGGTTTGATAATACATATCTTTTAAAAGTAATCCCTTCCTTTTTCCCATTTCATCCCTTGCTTCCTATCCCTTGGGTTGGCAACGCGCATACTATAAGTATCGCGCTCATAGGTTGCTGTGACGGTGAGGCAGACTGTATGTTTGCTTTGCAACCGTCATGAAATAAAATGAAAAAAAAATTAAGGAAATTTAATTGATACATTGGAGATATAAATTAAATTTTGATTTGAATAATAATTTTATAATATTACATAGCACTTACTGAAAATAACTTAAAACAATACAAATGCAAAACCACATGAAACTCACGAGTGCACTAAATTAACTCTTCACAAGAGCGCAACTCCAAAATCTAAAGTCGCTAAAGTAGTGCAGTATACGATTTTAATCTACCAAGTAATGTGTACGTAAGAGTTGTTAAACTGTGCTGCGACACTGCAAGAACGCAAGTAAATATAACTGGCTTAGACGCTGCAGTACGATGCTCGGGAATGCCTACGAAATTGCAAATTCCTAAATAACCCAGATGTCTATGCGGACAAGAATAATAAACCTTGCTCGTATCTTGAACATATTGTCACAAAAAAATATATGACAATAATGTGTTTTAGGGTTCCGTAGTCAAATGCCAAAAACGGAATACTTATATTATATCCGTGTGTATGTTCGCACTACACAGTTTTGTAGTGACATCCAGAAATATATAAAAATTAATGGTCGCAATACATGTAACTGAAGAATGAAAAATAAAATTTGCACGTAAGGCAACGTGGGATGTATTTTTGGATAGGTTTGATTTTGATTTTGTTGATCAAGTTAGTGGCCGTGGAGATATTAAGCTCCCAAAGTCATAATACTTTTTGACTAATGGATTTCAAATTCTGGATAAATTTGAGGTTATAGAACATGGTGTCATGGTGAATAGTGTCAAATATTCTGCCGCCAAATAGTAGTGCTTGGGCACTACTGTGTTCCGGTTTGAAGGGCACTGTACGCTAGTGAAATTACTGGGCGGACAAGATTCAAGAACTAATATCTCGAGGTTGGCAACGCGTGAGTGGCACCTACTAATGGTGCTGCAAGCGCTCATAGACTACGGCAACCACTTACCATCAGGTGGGCCGTATGCTTGTTTGCCAACTTCTAACATAAAAAAATGGAACGAATTTTCAATATTATTCATTTTGAAGAAGACAGCTTATTCTATTTTTTAATAATTACTATGAAATGACTTATCAACTTTAACTTTAGAGTCCTTAAGTCCTTAAGAGTCTTCATCATCAAGCAGCAAATCGCTTTAGTTTCCACTGTGCATGGTCTACACACACGACTAATAGTTTTTTTATTGTTTTTTATTTATGATAATAAATATTTTTGTGCTAGTATATATAATCTGATAACGATGAAACTGTTAAGTAATTTGACGACGTTGTGGCGCTGCGGTAGCGAACCTGCCTTAAACGCTACAGGTCGCGGGTTCGATTCCCGCTCGGAGCATAATATGTTTGTATTGTCCATGCAAGCATATTTTTGGGACTGGGTATATTTGTCCTTGTCATTGTGAATGTTTCCGGACCCCGACACAGAATATTACTATCCTAATGGGGCCGTTGAGTGTGCAGCGTTTATTATTATTATTTATTATAATTATAAGATTCTATGAAAATTTCTATTAAAAACAAACTCAAGACATCCGCATCTTTTATACGAAAATCTAAAACATGCCATTTGCTTTAAATTTTTAATAGATTTAGAAAATATATAAAAGTACCTCTTAAGTACGCAAAGCACTAACGAACTTCGGCGTTCACTGTATAATCATAAGCTGTTTATGTAAATTTAATTATTCCCCTTACCTCATTAGTGGTGGCAAGAGAATTCACACCTACTTAACTATTATGAGTTAATAACAACTATTAAGGTGCTCTGAACTAGCTTCGGCGAGGCTTCACTCATAATTTCAAAATTTCTCTGATGATTTCATTGATAGATAAATCAGTGAATGAAGATTATTATTAATAAATTTTTTTCTTCCGCGTTTATGGCTACAGTGTCGTAACGTGATGTAATAATGTATATAGTGAGTTAACCTTAAAATATAGACATATGCTGTCACGGACTTTTTTTAAACTTTTATAGAGGGAAAATTCCATCATACATCATTTTTACGTAACTTGAACTGTTTATATATTTAAAATTTCTGTCCATATAAAAATTAGTGTATAGATCATCTGAAACATGAATATAGACACGACTATTTTAATTTTAATTTAACTACAGCTTAGTTAAAGCAAGCAATTAGTAGCAAGTACCACCAAGAAGTAGTCTTAGGCGTTGCTGTGTTCCGATTTAAAGGGTACTGTAAAATTACTGGGCAAAAGAGATTTAAGGACCAATATCTCCAGAGTGGCACTTACCATCAGGAGGGCCGTATGCTCATTTGCCAACTTAGTAACAAAAAACACAATAAACTTATGACCATGGAATAGAAGAGCTATTATAAGACATATTTTCAAGTAAAACATCGGAGCAATACATATTTATTTATAAACGAGAACCCATACATTTTCGATATTTGCTACAGGTGAAACTACTGAATGGCTCATATATCGGCACATTGGCATATTAGGGCTTCTGAGCGATTATTCTGTTTGAATGAAACGTTTATTTCCTATAATAGCCAACATTTTGTTATCAATTGGTATATTCTGGAACTCATAATAAGCAATCAATTTCAAGCATGATGAATGGAGTGAAATAAAAAAAGAAAGTTCTCATACGTTCTTCTAGCGCCAAATAAGAGTTGATTTTATTTCGATCGGAGACAAAATGTCGTAAGGAGAGAATATGTTTTTCAACATTCGGAGTTTTTTGTCCGTAAGGTGGAAATGCGGGACCAATTAAACTTATTACACATAAAAACTGCGTCAGATAAGGTATAGTGTTCCACACAATCCTAAAATATTACAGTAACCTTCATGAGATACAGCAAAATTTACAGAATATCGAGTTGCTTGTATAGTGACCCCCATTATTTTTCAATTTTATTATTAGCGAACCTTACAAAAAGACGAACGACTGAAGTAGATTCTTTCATTTGAATAATGGTGAAATATTAATGTACGATTAAAATTTTACAATCTAAGAGAGCATTCAAAAACTTGAAGGAATTAAAAAAAGGTTTCTTGAAACGTCTCTGGACAGTTACAAAATTAGTGAATATGATTTCGCTATTTCTTCTATGTAGAAGATACTATCCTTTGGTAATGAGAGGTTCGCTCCAGGTTCATCAGAAAAATATATTTCACACTAAAGTAAATCTAAATGACTTCGAAAATTCTAATTTTTACTTCAAAACTAATTTTTACTTAGGGCTTAAAATAAACTCAATATTCCGTTAATATTACAAAGACCTAAAACTCTTAGTCTATACGATATATTTTCGATCGAATCTCGTACCGCTGTCCGCGCAAGGCGTGGGAAAATAAAAAGGTTGCCAATCAGTGTAAATATTTGATTACATCGACATAAAACAAAATAAAGTTCAGACCTTTCTGATTTGATTCAGCGGTGACACCCGAAAAGGCAACAAGAAATATTAAACCTAATACAAAATGATTTCAAACGTTAAGGTTGCTTGTACCTCTGATATTTAGTTTTTATTATAAAATCTTTGTTCAATTTTATTTTACTAACCGAATTCAATAAAGGGGGAGGTTCTCAATTCGACTGTATATTTTTTATGGTGGTTACATTTTAATTTGGTTCAGTTCTGGCAATGGAATCTATGAGAAAACCATACAAATTTGCATTTTTACCAAAAAACTACAAAGTATAAAGTAAAATAAATTTAGGAAAAAAATAACAATTTCTAAACTAAAAAGAAAAAATATTTTGTATAGAATATATTCTTCAGAAGCCGAGGCCCTATGTCGCCGATATTTTACTTATCACCAACTTGCCGATCACGGAACCAGTATAGTGTTAGTAATTATAAATTATCCACAATCGATGTCAATTTACATTAATAAATGTTTAAAAATAAAAAATGTAATCACCTCCATAGTAATAAAATACAACCCTTAATTTGCGCGTTATGAATTTTAAGTAAGACGTTTGCTCAAATTTGAGATCGCCTGGATTAAAAATTGATAGTAAATCCATAAAGATATTTCCCAGACAATAATCCTTTCAATGGGGTATAAAAAAATATTATACCACAAAGGTGGCAAAGAACCGTACTGCTCGCCTGATGGTAAGCGGTCACCTTAAAAACGCTTGCTGCACCAGTAGCGTTATAACCATGTTGCCAACCCAAGAGAAGGAGGTTAAGAAGAGAAAATAGAAGATAAGAAAGGGTTTGGGACTCCAGCACTCCCACGCATGGAACGAAACGCACCTCGATTGATAGTATTACCTGGTGTCGATATTCTATGGAAGGGTAATACTTTACCTTGAAGCTATATTAATGTGTTCCGGTTTGAAAGCAAAGTAGGTTAGTGAAGTTACTGGGAGGGGATTTAAGAACCAATATCTCAAGATTGGCAACGCGTGAGTGGCACCTATTAATGGTGCTGCAAGCGCTCATAGGCTACGGCAACCACTTACCATCAGGTGGGCCGTGTGTTTGCTGCTCAACTTAGTAACATAAAAAATGAAAGGAGCAAGGCTATATTACTATAAGAAAATCTAAAATATCTTAATGATTTGTATCATTAATATGTAACAAAATAATGTTATTTGTCGTCAACACAACGTCCCTATCTATCTCTCCCTCTATCCATTTGCACGCTCCAGAAACACTAGTCCGATTTACATAATATTATTTTAGTACAATGATGATTGGTTACCTGATAACGTCTTAGTATTCTTTGGTGATAACTTTAAGTAGAATAGTAGCAATTTTAGTAAATAATGGCGCAGCACGAACACCTACGCACAACGTAAAATTTTAACTCAAATAAATCTAGGCAATCTGTATGTGGTACAAGAGTAATGTAGTCTCAAGCCGTGGAAAATGCTAGTCTTATATTAGTTTAATTCGGTTCTTCTAATATGTTGGTTGAATATGAATATTTATAAAAGAATCGTGTTTATTTCATGGCTAAATTACCAGAAGTCAGTAATACTGAATTATATTACCTGCCTCAATTTTACGAAACTATTATTATATTACATGTGATAAAGGAATCATCAAAACACTCAACATATTTTAAAATCAAACCTAAATACAATTCTAAAAACAAAACTATATTTTTATCGAAATATACAAATGAAAACAAAAATATAAAAGATCAACAACCGTCATTAAAAATTAGAGACGATGCGATTACGATTAGCAAAACCAACAATATTGTGATTAAAAATAACGTAACGCTAAAATAAAAACAGAAAAAAAAACCTGTTGAAACTTACCATAAAATCACTGAACGAGTTGAAACTCTCAATGATCCACTACCAACACTAAACTGCTAACACGATACTACGAGTACGCGATGGACGCTGACGAAACACCTACCCTCCACAGCGTCTCAAACCGTACTGCAGAATGTTAAAGTCCTGTTTCTCATCCCGCATCAGTAAGCTATCTGTGCGCATGCGTGAGGAATTGAGACCCAAATGGGATACAATCAGCTGATAGCACTTAAGGTCAGTATGTCAACGTAAGAACTGTCTTTGAATTAAGATGGAAAGTGTTAATAAAATAAATTATAATTTAGATCTTTTTTTTCTGAAGTAATAACGTTTTTTTTTCAAGCGTCATCCAATGTTAAGTTATATAGAACTGATATTTTTAGAGGTATGTTGTTTTGGCCCTATTTAATTGTATAATAATTAACAATTAGTTTTTCACAAACTGGAACCAACGTACCAAAAGTGGTAGAAATAAATAGATTTTTGTTTTATATATAACATAAATTTTGCATAAATAATATAATACTACACCTCCAGGATAACTCTAGCTTACCAATAAAGTAATTATAATAAAATTATAACTGAAAACATAATCAGTATCAAACTTCGTAAAATGTTAAATCAAAATTTACACCGCACTATTTAAATTTCATCTCTAAAACATCGTCATCATCATCATATCAACCGATGGACTTTCACTACTTGACATAGGCCTCGCCAAAGAGTGTCACAATGACCGGTCCTGCGCCACCCACGTCCATCGGACACCCGCTACCTTTACCAGGTTATCATTCCACCTTGTCTTCCCACGCTGCGCCTTCCGGTGAGAAAACGCGATTGACGAAAAAAACATATTTTTTCGAAAAGTTCGCTTTTAGTCACTGGTACGAGGTAGTATAGAGAAGTGTCCGATCCTCTACCGACAAGATGACACTAATTAACTCACTTTACCTCCCGGTAACCTAGCAACCGTATGTTTATCCATCGCACCAAGGGCTAAAAGTGAACTTTTCATCGTAGGAAAAAAATTGTACACGCACCACGGAACAAATGTCACGATTTTGACAATAATCCGTGGGTGAGAATGTCCTATTTTTCTCCCTAGGTGGGCAAATCAATAAAAAAAGTATAGCTTTAGACACGAAAATATAATTGGGTGTTTTGATTACACATATTATTTGAGTAAAATTGTTAAGCGCTTTTACTATTTTCGCAAACAACATAATTAAGATTGATTGACACAGCACGCAACCAGTAACATCATGATAGCCGCTTTAACATTTAAACATAAAAGTTACCATTTTTTTTTATATAGGGTAAAGTTTTATTTTAAGGCCATGCTTATTAAAACGCAAATGCGCCGGCTCGACCAGGAAAGTACTACCCTCTCAAAGAAACTTGACGTAAAGTAACAGAGTACTGTTTCTTGCGATGTGTGAAAGCGCCGGAGGCCCAATCTCCCACCTTTCCCCCCTTTCTTTGTTCCCTTCTTATCCCTTGGGTTAGTAACGCGCATGTGATACTTCACACTGCTTACCATCAGGCGGACCGCATAATTGTTCGCCAACCATCATCAAATAAAAAAGTTGTTTTTGATAGAAAGGAAATTCTAAATATTTCTTTTGGTTTAAAAATAAAATAATAATCGGTAATAAATATCGCGATCGTAATTTTTTTATTTTGTTCGATTCGACGGGGTTGTGTCTATCGTGGTTGAGCTGAAGTGCAATTTTTTAAAGTTTGACCAGAATAATATTGCGGTTTTTATCTTAAATTCGTAACTTTTTTTTTATTTCGTATTTATCATCCCTCAATCTCACATTTTTAGGGTTCCATAGCCAAATGGCAAAAACAGAACCCTTATAGTTTCGTCATGTCCGTCTGTCCGTCCGTCCGTCCGTATGTCACAGTCATTTTACTCGGAGACCATTGACTCTATCTACACGAAATTTAATAAATGGGTGTATTCTATGAACCGCAAAACGATTTTGTTATGAAATCTTAAAATATATAAGAATTAAGGGTAGCACTCCATATATGTAACTGAGGATCGAAAAAAAAAGTTTCAACGTACGGCAACGTGTGAGATATCTTTGGATACGTCTTTCAAAATGATAATGAGGTTTTATTTTGGCTTTTTTCATTAAATCAGTAGTTATTGAGATATAAGCTCCTAAAGTCATCAAATTTGTGTAGGGATACACACTCTCTAACATTTGAATTATAGGATTTAAAATTCTAGAAAAATTTGAGGAGGTACTTAGGATGCAATCAACTTTTAACCCTCCACGTCCAGGTCTCGGTGCTCGATGTCCTCACCTGGATACTGTAAAGACCAGTAGGGCCAACACCCTTGCAATTAAAAATAAAAATTGCAATTGCATGTGAAATGTAAAATATATGCGAATATATAGGCGATGCTTTAAATAAACCCTTGAACGTTGGTGAGGCGCGCGTTAGTGAGGCATAGAAATGTTAAGATTATGTAGCGTGTCTGTTACAAAATATACATAGATAAAGTTATACTTTTCAAGATAAGATTTCTCTATTTATAAGAAAAAGACAGACAAATTGAAAAATACTACGTTCTTTAATTTGAAGGGACCTGAGTTGTCCGTACCGATGTCGATAACATTAAATGTTTGACAGGAGCAGTTTATATGGAAAAATAATATTATTGCTTTTTCTTATTTTCCTCAGATTTTTTCCAAATTTCTCATATATGTCATATCTGTTAATAGAATTAAATTATATATATTCAGTATTTGATATGAAATACATACACAATGTACCTATGTGTATACTTATTCGGCTTCTTTATATAAGTCTCTGAGAATATTAACAGTAACAATTGAGACCAACATAAATCGTAGTTTATACGAAAGAATCCGCAAGAAATGCTAGTAGTAAATAAATTTGTTAAATTTTCAAATCTATCTGACCATAACTTTTGAAGTAATGGAGCGATTTGGCTTATCCACGGTCTCAACCGACACACAAACTTACAATTCTAGTGCCAAGTTCTACTTCGGTAGCTTAATTTCTTTTGGTTAAATTGAAAACCTTCACTATATTTTATGCCGTATCGTTTAGACAACGGTAATATTGTTTGATTTTCGTTTTTCTTCTTACACATTGTATCTAAAAACAGGGTTGTCTGGAAGAGATCACTTATAGTGATAAGGCCGCCTTTTATAATATTTTGAATCTATTAGTGTGTATGATAAGATATAAAAAAACAATAAGTTATTTCATTTTTCGATTTCATTTTTACCAGAAAGACGAAATTTGTAAACAGACTTATTATAAGCATTCGCGTCTGTACTTTTTTTATCTTGTAACATAAACTTTTAGTTTTAGAACATTCCTTACATACCGATTAATAGTAATTTCTGTTTTTCATAAAACACAATGATATTTTAATGTTACAGTCAGCATCAGTGCTGGGCGTACCGAATTAAGTTAACAAAATTTTATCTTAAGATTCTTAATCTTATGTCATCCTACACATTCAATTAATTATTGTGTGTAAATATATTTTGTATAAAAACATGTGAAGTAATGAAGAAAATACAATAAAAACAAAATATATTATCACAACGTTTAGAAATAATACCCAGTGTGAAAATATTGTGCAATTATTTTCACTAATGAATCATCATTTTACTGGACACGCACGACGAATTATGTGGATCCTTTGCGCATTCCGCCTATTTTAGTAGTACAAAGAAAATAATCCTTCCCATAATAAAGTGTTACGGCCAGTAAAGGCGAGCGGACGGCGTGCTAATGAAAACTCGGCTAACAATATTAAAGCTAGCAACATTACGGCGCTTGTGACACTAGGCTTAATGAAAAATTTCATAACTCGGCAGGGCACTGTGAGCATCGGTGGCCAGAAATCCCGAGACTCAGTACAAAACACGCATTTCGAAAGCGCAATTTGGCAATATCAGATGGTACATACATGCCTTTCCAACTATTCACACTGTTGGCAAATTATGACTATGAAGTTTAATTATTAAAATAGCTCAATAGTCTCAAAAAGTTGCTGTAATCAATTTGTTACAACGATTCCTTCCCTATCTCTGACTACTTAGATAAGTTTTCTTCGTCTACATGAAAGAAGAGTCTTTCTTAATTTACTTAACAAAGGAGTTTTGAAATAAAAAACAAATACACTTACTAACACTTATAATAAAGGAAAATAACAGCCTGATAATCTTCCGTTGCTGGGAAAAGTCCTCCTCTCCTGTAAAGGAGAAAGAATTAGGAGCTTCATCCACCACGCTTCTCCACTGCGGATTGACGGGTATACATGTAACCAAATTCACATGATGTTTTTCATGGTAAAGCGCAAAAGAAATTCGAAGCACGAATTTAGGATTTAAAAATTTAGAGGCTCTTCCTTGAATTTGAACCCGCGACCTTCGTTGAAAGAGTACGTTTTCCTTCCACTGGGCCATCTCGGCATTAATTATTATAATAATATCGCGAATTAATGTTAAAATTGAAACAGTAAAATCCATTATAAGTAAAATAAATTCAAGGCTCAAAGCCTTGAGCATACGATATAGGCTTCCTTAACATTTGTAAATCAACCTCTAAAGCCTGAATTACATTCATCAGCATCGACCAGCATTTAGCTAGATGGTTTTGGACACACTTATGAGCGTCGTATGCTTACGCATGCTTTGGCATCCGCTAGCATGCATACGCATCCTTCATCATACTTTGACGGCTGTTTAGTACAGTAACGTGTTAAATCGATTGTTACACCTACAAGCATTTAAAACAGATAATGCGAAATTAGAATCGATGCTGAAATGAGAATTGCTACGTAAGCATCTTCTTACAAAGTAGTTATTTTGTATTGAGGAAATGCCGTTCGATCCTGACATATGTAATTCATAACCTTATTCAGGTTATGAATTACATATATCCTTTTATATTAAGTCGATGACTAAAAAGCCGGCAATTAAAATTAAGCCTGATAAGCATTAATGCATTTCATTCATTAATTCCTGCTTTCAATTTAATTCTATGTTCATAAATTACTGACGGTATTTAATTAAGCTTTTCAAATAAGTATGAAGACTTATTTCAACATATTAATAGAATTTAATTGAAATATGAGTTTTTAATATGAACTATTCTGAATATAGAAAGAATGGTAACGGTCAGCGTTCGAAGGTAATGGAACGAAAATTGAACGGAAAAATGCATTCGTTCATTTTAACTGTAGTCTTTTATTCTTTTTTAACATTTGGGAGTTTTCTATTTCTGATGAATTTAAAAGCAATTCTAACCTGCAAAATAATAAATTTTATATTAATAATTAAAACAAATTGTTATAGATAAATATTTGTTTACAACCAATATTGCAACATATTTACAATTCAACACTATTCAATACTATTGAAGCCTCAATAGCGCAACGGTTAAAGAGCCGACTGCGCTCCGTTAACGCGAGATTTGGGAGTAGCAAGAGGAGTATTGGTAATAAATTGAAAAAGCATTCGTAAAATTATTTAAAAATATATTTATTAATAAATATAAAACATTTTATGTGAGTTTAATTTAGAGCATTTAGTCCTATATTAAATGGTCTAGTTTAATGAAAAGAATGTCACACTTCGAAACAGATCGGGATCTTACTTGTTTTAGTAGACATATAAAACATGCACTAACCAAGAGAAATGTATAAACATATACAACCTCCTTTGAATATTTAAAAAGCGCCTATTCAAATATAAAATCTCTCATCAATCGTATCGACATAAGTACCCCTACGTCCTCACAGATTGACGTCACACTTTGCATTACCGTCTCAACTTCACTGAACACTGTTAGAAAACGATATCAGATGACGGATGTTGTATTAAAATGCCGTAATATTGTTACTATATCTCGAACCGTAGTTCAAAAATAGTAAAAACTAGCTGTGCCCGCTTCTTCGTTCCTGTCTGGTGAGAGCGCCCTGTTTCACTAACTTACCGCATCTTATCGCCCGCCCGCACTCTCTTTCTTATTGTTCGGCTTCTTACTATCGTATCGTGATGTTAGCGCGTTCAAATGATATTAAATTTTTGGTACGAATCAACTGAATTACTTAATTAATTGTCTAGAATACAATAATTAAAATTCAAAGCGTCAACAGCTCCACGGTTTAAGGGCCGACCGCGCTCCGCGAGAGTTGCGTGTTCGATCCAAACCCCCTTGAGCTATTGTCGTACACACTCTTAGCACAAGTTAGGAGCTTTTTTGAAGGGACAATAAGAGTGTTAGTAAAGACTTGAAAAATCATTGCTAATATTCTTAAAAAATAGTAAATAACAAATAAAAGCTCATCACATCAGTCAAATAAAACGTTATATGAATCCAGAAAATTTTTAGCAAAATCCGGATCGGAGCAGTGAACACGCACACTTCTCGTACCTACCCATTACCTACGTCGTTAGAGGTGACGATTTCCACGTAAAGACCACTTCAAGGTATAAGCGTGCGCCTCTAGTGGCTTGTTATACGAAGTTGAATGCATGTCAAAGCCGCGGTTTTTCAGGGAAAGACGCCGGATAATAGTTGTACTTTAACGAGTCATTAGTGAGAATTGTGAGCAATGCGTGAGTAGCAGACAGGGGTTGATTGGGCGTTTAAGGCTTTGAGTCTGGCTAGACAGATTGAGTAGGTAGTTGTTTGTACAAGCTCTTTTGGATGGGGGGAAAATTGCGTATAAGAAGCTTGTTGCAAGATTTTTAGAGCCCCCGTGAGGGCTGTCCCTTTTTCACAGTCGGGTCTCTGTGCTCGGACTCTGTGACGCTGTCAAGGCCAGTAGGGCCAACAACAAAACACATTACAAAAAAAAATCATTTCATAAATCCTATACCACTCATGCCATCCTATGCTATTCCGTGCCACCCTATGCTACTTTTTGCTACCGCAGCCCTCGGCATCTTATGCCATATTCATCATAACCATCATAACATCGTTATTTCATTCAATGATGAATATTTTTCACAATGCTGGGCACATCAGACATTCAGTTTATAATGGGCGATTCAGCGGCTTTTATCATAACTTTATTACTTTATAAGAGGTTGCTTAACTAACTTACACATGAGGCTGATCACTCCGCTACTTTTGTCTCGTGTGCAATAAACATAATAAACACCTTTATGAAGCGTATTACGTATTCCATGCACGATAGCAAATCCGCATGACACTAAAAACACCCTAAGCTCCAAAAAAGCTTAAAGTGAGTCAAACAACTTGTATTATGACACAAGGCGCTTGCTTATAAACGCTTCTTACCTCATAAATGTAAAAGTAACCTAAAACTTTATGTCTAGAATCGTATCTCGCGGAATAAAACAGGCACATACATTTTTTTCTTTACTAAGTTAGCAAGCAAGCATACGGCCTACCTGAAGATAAACAGTTGCCGCAGCCTATTAGCGCTTTTCACACCATTAGTAGGGGCCACTCACGCTTTGCCAAGCTCCAGATATTGGTTTTAAACCTTTTTGCCTAGTAATTTCACTAACCTACAGTGTCTTTCAAACCGAAACACAGTAATGCCAAAGACACTACAGCTCTGCGGTGGAGTATTTGACACTGCGGTGGTACCTACCTAGTTGGCCTCTTCCAATAAAAGACCTACCACCCGTGCGATAGATTGCACTGGTGGAATAGTCTCTGCTGTGACAGAGATTATCTCAACAGCGGGCGATGGGGTCGTCAAGTTTCGACGCCTAAAAAATATACATGTATCTGGTCATAATTTATTTATTTTTATTTATTTATTTATTCAAACAAAATCCACAGCATTTTACAAAAAAGATTTACAATGTATCATAGTCTTTACATAAGCCAGATTGGATTTACATTATTTACGCTTAATCTAAAGCAAACTAGGTGACAAGGTAAGGATAAGAAAAAAAAACTACAAAATTTACATAATTTTGACTTAAATAATATCACAATCACAATCAAAGGCTTACCCTAAGAGCTTACCTTAAAACCTATGTGATGTTAAACAAGAATACGGTCCGCCTGACCGTAAGCAGTCACCACCAACCCAAAGGATTGGAGGGAAGGGCTTGTTCTCGTATGTAACGAGTGGTTAGTGGCCAACCTAGTTTTAGAATTGTTCAGTTCGCCCGTATGGGCCTTTGACTTGATTTATCCTCTGTTATCAATATATTAATTTGCGGGACCAACATTTTTACGAGCTCTCTGAAGCATGTAGACGCTCAATTGATATACCATTATGCGATCAACCATCTAGTGTGTGACCGCGCCTAAAGTTGCTTAACCCACCAATTGTTAACCAATCGCACATTGTGAGCGCACCCGGCTTGTAAGCGTCACAGGGAACGGATGAGAATCTTCTGCTTCTTTAGTAGTAGTAGTAGTAGTAGTAGTATTTAGTAGTTTAGGGGTAGTACCCCGGTCGGACCGGCCCATTTGAATTGAGGAGCATGACTCTAAAAATAAACAATAAAGTTTATAAGAAATCAGAGGCAGTAGCTAGTTTAACGATAAACAAATTTAACAATCGAATTGTATCCAAAATGTCGCAGAACCGAGCGCAAGTCCTCACAAACTTCAGACGTATTGGTTGCTTCCGGCCGAGGACAAAGCCTTTAGGAAAGTTCACAAGTTACTTACAAAGA
The DNA here is from genome assembly GCA_023373885.1 of Hestina assimilis. Classification (NCBI taxonomy): domain Eukaryota; kingdom Metazoa; phylum Arthropoda; class Insecta; order Lepidoptera; family Nymphalidae; genus Hestina; species Hestina assimilis. Next base: position 16,380,127 of record CM041743.1, on the reverse strand, counting down.
CGCTAACACGACCGCACGAACAGACTTAGTTATACGCAAAATAGCTAGCGCTGTACAGAGCTCTGTTTACTAAAGCATACGAAATTGCATAGTAGAGAAGCTAAGCTCTATGTCCTCACAAACTTTTTAGGGTTCCGTATCCAAATGGTGCCATCAGAACACTATTACTAAGCCTTCGCTGTCCGTCCGTCTTTCCGTCCGTCAATCCGTCTGAACTTCTCTTTATCAGCGGGCTGTAAAGAGCCATTGCAACAAAACATAAATACTAAAATTAAAGTTAAATAAAAAAATACATACATACAAGAAATTTAATGTGTAATTTTGAGTTTTTTTTATATCTCTTCAATTGTAATAGATAAATGATTATAATTTTCATAGATTGAGCAATTTACTGTTCATTTTCACCTTCTTAATAGCTCAAATTAATTGGTTTAAAGGAAACTCAAATATCGATCGCTCATAGTATATCAATTAAGAAAAAATATAATATGACATATCTAAGCATCCGGCGAGCCGTTAAATCTAAAGAGCTTGCTTGCCGAAGAAATTAACTTACTTACAGATACATGCATTTTTCAATAACGTCTTTTCTAAGGCAGATGAGTCCGTCCCCGACTTTAAATAGGTCAAATCTGAATTCAAATGTGGTTGCAAATTTCTAACGTGATACACACAGCAGAGTGGCGCAGTGGAAGCGTGCTGGGCCCATAACCCAGAGGTCCGTGGATCGAAACCACGCTCTGCTAAAAAACATTTTTGACATCTTGAGATACAACCATTAACTTTTTTATATTATATATATGGTCCTGATCTTAAATTATATATATTTATTGTTTTAAAAACATTTACACAAAATATTTCATCTCTCTGGATGAAGAGTTTTTGATGATTGAGAAGATGACACTAATTAACTCACTTTACCTCCAGATAACCTGGCCACCATACGCACTATATCACTAATCGTATGACAAAAAATCGTATATGCACCACGGGAGAGAAGTAGAATATTGCCACACGCTTGTCGTGATTGTCAATCTTTGCCTTGATAGATGACAATAATTGCGATTTGCCCCTGCTTTCGGCTCGGGTGACAATAATCCGTGGTTGAGAATGCCCTTCTTTTCTCCCTAGCATAATGTACTTTGTTTAAACCCTTTCTCTCTTCTTCTGATTTCAGTTACTAACTAACTACAGCATTATTGGTAAGTTGCTATGATTTCACATATTGTTGTTGTGGTTTGCCTCTTGTTGATAGCATTATAATAAGATGTACTTGAAAGAAACTATCGCTAATAAAAAAAAATTCACATGTTACGACAAAATAGATAACGAACGAAACAAGAATGTACCAGACATTTTATTGAGGGTCAAAAGATACTGTGCTGGTATTTTTTTTAAATAACGCCGGAGGGCAAATGACTCTACTCCACCTGATGGTAAGTGGATGTGGAGTCCACACACGAAGGTGGCTAATATTGTTGCAGAAGGCGTACTGTACTAGCCACACTCGCCCTGCCTACCCGCAAGGTGCCTCTTCACGCCTCGTTTGTAAGAATGAGGGAACACGTGTCCCGGTAAAGAATTCCATTTTTTGACTTGCGACAAAGAAAAGAGTTGGCAAACTTCTTTATTCGCGTCGTTGTTGTTATACATTTACAAACGCGTTTATTCGTCTCTGATTAGCTGATAAACACGCGGCCGATAAATACAACCTCAAGCGGTGCGTACAGTGAATTTAATTATATCATCCAATGGCTAATACCATCTCAGTTAATTGAGTGAAAGAATCGCGAGCTACAAGATCTTATTCCAATTGTTTTTAGGTATAAAAAGTGATAATAGTCCTTGAAAGCGAGTTAATGGTCGTAGCGGTCGTATTACATGCTATGCAGTTCATATTTAGATATGTAACAGCTTTAGACGTTTATAATTTTTTAATCATATTAAGTTTTATAAATTTATAAATTCGACACTGTTGCGGCGTTGTGGGTAGCCAGTCTGCCTTTAGTCTCGAAGGTTGTGGGTTCGATTCCCGCTCGGGCAGATGTTTGTTAAAATTTATGTTACTGGTTCGCCCTTAGGGTTGCAGTCAGATGGCAATCGCTCCGTGTAAAAACTAGTTGTTATATGTGTGTGTAACTAGGCATGTGTGCGAGGATACCGCCTCGCTTGTGACATCAGGTGGAGTGGAGTCATTTGCCTTCCGGCGTTATATAAAAAAAATAAATAAAGCAGTGCGAATATAGCATCGGTGCGTTTCACTTGTGTCCCTATATACCAGTGGCGACAAGGATGGGATTAAGTTTTAACCTGTCAAATCCGGATAGAGTAATAAGCAGACCCTGGGTAAAATAAAATACCGGGAATAATGCTTGGACGAAGATTAATTTTTATAAATTTCTTATTTTTCTTAACAATTTCAAACTTACACCTCTCCCCGAAAGGAACCGGCGAAACAAACTCAGGGGGTGTTTTTTTTTTAAATTCTCAAATTTGTTACATTCATATATAGTGAACGCTGAAAAGTCTGGAGGGATCATCTTATTCCCAAGGTATGGTGAAAAAACCTTCGAGTGTTTGAGGATACAGAAGTTTCAACGGGTCAACGTCGCTGGTAAGCTGGATAATAGATACACCTGGGAATTAGCAAGAAAATGGTGTCAAACACTATTATTTTTTTTTATTTGAAACCTTTTTTGGTGGAATTACATTTACTAAAATAGTACATGATTTTATACTTTTTTAATAAGCTATTTGTTGCAAAATGAAAATTAGACTTACTATAGCAGAGCGTGGTTTCGATCCACGGACCTCTGGGTTATGGGCCCAGCACGCTTCCACTGCGCCACTCTGCTCTGCACAAGAAGAGTATAATTCTGATATTAGTATCACAAAATTGTCATTGCTTTCTTAATCACTTTACTAAGGGTAAGTTTATTACACCATAAACCTACATTAATATTGCTCGATAATTTTTATTGTGCAATAATATTCACCACCGGCATATTCAATACCGGCGTCGGGATGTGACGACCCAATCGCCCGCTGTTGGGATAACCTCTGGCACAGCATCAGATTATTCCACCAGTGCAATGAGTCACACTGGTGGTAGGTCTTTTGTTGCAAGAGGCCGACTAGGTAGGTACCACCGCAGTGTCAAATATTCTGCCGCCAAATGGTAGTGCTTAGGCATTACTGTGTTCTGGATTGAAGGTCACTGTACGCTAGTGAAATTACTAAGCGGACGAGATTTAAGAACTAATATCTCGAGGTTGGCAACGCGTGAGTGGCCCCTACTAATGGTGCTGCAAGCGCTCATAGGCTGCGGCAACCACTTACCATCAGGTGGGCCGTATGCTTGTTTGCCAACTTCTAACATATTTAACACAGAATATTTAACAGATGGTTGAATGAAATTGAGGTTTATAGAACTTTATTTTCTCATAAGAATATACAATTCTCTTAAAATGAGATTACAAAGCACAAAAATACTAAACAAAGATCTCGTATCTTGAAAGCATGCATACTAGTTACTGGGTCAAAGAAAAAAAAAATTATTATAGCATTAGAATTTTTTTCAAAGAATTCTTCTTTTTAGAAATTCAAGGAATAGAATCTTCGTGTATATATCGTGCTGGAAACCGAACAATCTCCTTATTCAGCAAATTTGCCTTACAGTTTAAAATATTATTTTCCTTTTAGTATATCAAAGCGACTGGGCACTCTTTTGTGAGCTGTTTGCGGAGTGGACGGAAACCTAATACATCGAGCTATAATACTATTATGTCTTTTTCTCTTCGATTTTGTAATTGCTAGATTTATTTAATAATTAAAAAGAAAATGTTATTTTCTTTTATTTCGAAGTCCGTAAACTTTTCAGCTTGTACATAACGATGACTGACTGACTGACACATCAACTTAAACCATTGGACCTAGGCAGCTAAATATTTTCAAAGATTTTTTAAAACGTAAACGAGGACTAAGAAAGAATTTTCAAAATTCCACCCTCAAGGATGTGAAAAGGGGTTCTACGTTTATATGGATGGCCGTCATTTGAAACTAGAAGATGAAAAGGCAAACAATTAAGGATAAAGAAACACGTTAATATTTTCTAAAATTCTACCCCTGAAGGATTGAAATGGGGGTTCAAAGTTTGTATTAAAATCGTTATTCACACGAGAAAGGCCGCTGGCAGAAGCTAGTAGTTAAATATAACTAATCACACTTTCTTAATTCATAACGAGATACAACCGCAATATAAATGACTCTTTTATGAATATTTTTAGATACAATATAAAGTGGTTACAAGTAAAACACATTTTAATTCTAAGCTTGTTTGGTCGAAAATCTTCTTCGTATTACATTTACGGAAGAAAATGGTTGTCGGATTTAATATTTCTTCTCATTATTATATTTATTGAATTTCTGTGCTAATGTACAAGAAAATAAGCCTCCATAAAAAGGTTCGAAGTATATTTTCCAGAATAAAAAATTCCATCAGAGTCAATTTTCCAGAACACGCGCCACGGTGATCCGGCGAAACTTCCGTCAAACAAACGCTTATAAGTTTCCTTTTAACTACGAGTTACATTACGCGACACTTTTATTCTATAGTCTACGATATTATATACAACGATATTATATATAAATGATATTACATATATAATATCGTTAAATAAATATTATACCAGTGGCTAAATTCTTATATTCATTTGAAGTACTGATGATGCCATCAGGAGATAGAAAATATAATCAAACTGAAATCCCAGATAACCATTCAATACAAGAAAATCCAATAAATTAAAATAACAGATTAATTTAACTTATCTCCAAGATAGTCGACCCGCTCGTCCTGTCACAACACGCTAGATATCGCGTGATTGAAACAAAACAAATTCGAGAGATTGGATTTTGGAAAAGTGTCCCTGGATTAACAAGGCTTCATTGTTGACAATAATTGGATATACAGTGAATGAATTAATATGCGTGTGAAGAGAGCGGATTATTAAAAGCAACTATCCTGACTGCCTGAATTAAATCTCCAATCATCTTCACATAATTACTTTACACTTACTTAAATAAACTACTTAAATTACAATAACCCCAGAATCGTCATCCAGAATACTGTCCTCTTCTTCTTAGCACTATTCCTGGTATTTATCCAGAGTCTGTTTATATTCTTATCTTGATTTGACGAATTACTAGTTTTTACATAAAGCAGGGTACAATTTAAGAAATTTATGAAACGAATAATTAAAATATGTTATGCGTGTATTTTATTTGTATTACAGTAAGACTTGACTATGAAATACTAGCTTCTTTCCGCGGTATCGCCTTCAATAAGAAAATCCTAAATATTTAGTCCTATTGTACATTTAATATGTCAGTAAATCACAGATGGATTTGCTAGTCCTAATTCTAATCGTCTTTGGCGCCATGTTGTATGTACGCTGTACCATACAATGTAGATTATCCTCTATACCATTATATGAAGCCTTACTAAGACTAAGGCTGTCCATAACTGTTGGGCTCATTGTAATAGCTTCAACGTCATTCGTATCTTTTTTTTCTTGGTAGAGTACGAGAATAACCACGACACTAAAGTATTTGAATGAGTAACCAATAGAAGAAGTCTTCGATGCGAGACATGATTTTTTTTACATTTTATGTTTTTGATGGGATGCCTATACATATATACAAGAGATCGTTTAAATAAAGAAAGTAGCACACACTTAGTTAAGGGCAAAGAGATACGACACTCGTATACATTTACGAGCGCTTTCCCCAGTCCCTGATTAGCCGTTAAAGATGTGTTGGTGGCGAAATGTGCCTTGGACCAGCACATTAATCGAATTTACTTATGTCGTTGACAGCCGACACGATTCTACTTACACGGTCATGAAGAAACTAACTAATTAATAATGATATACGATAAATATCGTACTGATCAAAAATGTTGTAGCTTGTATAATATATATGATGCGTTTCAAATAAGAATAGGACTGAAAAATCCATCCAACTTGAACCGGAATGGTTTCAACAACTTCAGGTTTTTTAGTACAATGTGTAATAAAGTCAACGAACGAACGAACATGTTATTATAACGAAATGTTACGGGAGACGTCTGTAACAGAACGTATTTTAATAAATCATAAAATTTTTATAATCATAGGCCTTATAGGACTATATTACTATTAAGGAAAATGTTGACCTATAACGCATAATATGCTTTATAGTAACTATCCTACCCCGACCTCTATGGGATTCCGTACTCTATACGGCGAGGATACGGGGGTTTCATCGGTTCTGTTGCGCCGAGTGAAGTCTGAGCATGAAGCACAGAGCCATGAACGATGTAACACTTTAGCATTCGTTTTGACATATGCTTTATTCATATTAAAATTTCAAGTATCGCGCGCGTTCATAGGCTGCGGTGATTGCTTACCATCAGGCGGACCGTAACCTTGTGTGCCAACCGTCATGACATAAAATTAAAAAAAAAAACATCCTATTGTATTAGAATGCTTAAGTAAATAATTTTTCAAGTCCATCTTCTCATAATACACCAGATATAGCGTAATTGGAACAAAACAAAATCGACAGATTGGATTCGGAAACAATGTCTCTGGTTTAACAATTTCGTGTTCCACAATAATTGAAAACACCGCCGGCGACGCGAAATTGCTCGAAGCTTATTTAGAACCATGGTAACTGTTACAAAGGGAAAATAATTTAATAAATAATCTATACAAATAAATAAAATTGCAGTGTCTGTTTGCAATTCCAAATTAAGAGCCTTTCACTAAATGCTTATGAAAGTATATACGGTACTTACAAAAAAAAAGTCCGGCTAAATTCTGGAACCGATAGTCTGATTTGAAACTTTCATTGGTAATAAGGAGTAATTTTTTTTCCGGCTAGTCTCTAGAACAGCTTGTCTGATTTTAATGGGACTTTCAAAGGTTATAACGAGTAACTTAGGCTACTTTTATTTTAGAAAAAGAGTTAGGGTTCCGTGCAATAAAGAAAAATCGGTACACAACGCGAGCAGAGACGCGGGCGCTCCTAGTTTGTGTACATAATAGGTCAAAGAAACTTCGAATCAAAAAGGTCATCACTGGCTCAACGGTATATTACTTGAGTATCAATAAGGTCTCAAACGACCACATCTATCAGACAAACGACAGACAAATGTGAGTAGCCGAAGAACTGGATCTCAGAAGAAAAATCTAAGACTAAATTGAACGGAAATTGGTAACCGGATTCAACTTTTTTCATTACGTAGGTGTTATACATAAATATATATTAGGAATTATAAAAATCTGTTTACCATAATTGTGTTAAAATATTTAGCAGTATTTTTAATCAAGTCCTTTCTATTACTATTGGATTAGTTCCTAATATAAATAGAGCAATCAAATAATTACATTAACATCACACCTGAGTAGAATAGGCAAAACGAACTCAGAGGGCAATTTTATTGATGTATATACGGTAGCAGAGCCATGCTTCTCTCCCGTCCCTCCTGTTCCTTGAAGTGGCAAAGCGCTTGTGATACTTAAAGTATCACCATCGTTCATAGGTTACGGTGACTGCTTACCATCAGGCGGACCGTATGCTGGTTTGCCAATCGTCATGACATAAAAAAAATATTTTATACATGGAATTTTGTTCAATGAACCACGACTGTTTCACTCCCAAGGCATATCCACAGTGCACTAATTTTGTAATAATTACATATGCCACTTATTCGCTCTTTTTGTATATTTTATTCTGGTTTCTAGTAAGATGTCATACATTTTATTATTTTCCACGTGATTCCACTTCTCACCATGCTGAAGTTAAGCTTTCATCAATATAATATCGTCACCGACAGCGATTCCAATTATTGTCGAGCATAAATCCTCGCTCTTTCAGGATTCAATATGATGGATTTGTTTTGATTCGATCAATCGTTATCTAGCGTGTTGTGACAGGACGACACGCGCTGAGATCCTACCTTTATATATATGTATTAGAATAGAATAGTAAAATCACGAATTAATTTATCAGATCGTATAAAATCATAGAATATAGAATCAGGAATAGTATGTCAACTAACCAAAACGGAGGTACTTTTATAACATATCTCAACCGTCGCTGTTACTTCGCCTAGCGGTCTGTTCTAACCTATCCCGATTGTCATAATTTTACCATTATATTTGTATTCCTGCCACCCCATATGTAAACGAGCAAGAGGCTCTCCTGATGTTAAGCGATCACCTACGCCCATGAACATCTGCAACACCAGAGGGCATGCAGGTGCGTTGCCGAACTTTAAAGAAGGAACAGGCTCTTCTCTTGAGGGTTCCCAGGTCATATCGGCTCGAAAGAACCGCCTGCGGAAGTTAGTCCCGTGAGTGATTGTGCGAGAAAGAAAATGTGTTCTAAATCACGCTGGTATAGATTTCCAGACATAAAGGTGGTAATGTTGGAATTTCGAGTTTCGTCGCGGTGTCCTATGTTGAAATAGCGCGATCAAGATCAGCCCGAATTATTCCTCAGAACATTTCCCGTGATAGATGCGATAGAAGACGCAGAGTGATCCAATATTCCTACGCAATGGAAAAGGATCAAACTATTCGGAAAGGGCTCTGTAGCGACATCTACACGCAACATGACGTAACGTGATAGAAAGACAAGATTGTCACAATGTCGCATCAAGCTACAACGACACCTACAGCGCATACTACGCAACGATATGGACGACCAACGAACGTCACGATCCTAAATCACGCTATCAAAGTTTCCTACGCGAAACGACTATATATACAACTTTCCAACGTAAGTCGTTGGGCTTCGGCCCAGGGCTTCGGTCTGCCAGGCAATATCACCCGCCTGGTCGGAGGATCCTCCATAAGTGTTGGAGGGCATTTATAATGACGTACCCTCCACAGGCTCGATTGTCGACAATTCGGCTCTATAATAAATATAGTTACTATGTCATATTAAGAAAAAGACCTATCCACTTCTGATGTATGAGAGTAACGGTACGACCCGCAGTTAAGGCCTCAAACCTTTATATTTCCCAAAATAGGTACAAATATGTCAATTTAAATACTAAGAATACAAAATATGTATTCAGCACGTACAGCTTACTATAACATGTACACAAGTGTGTCTGATAATCCGTTGTTGTGTAGCGACTGATCCCCTTCGATCACGTGAGATTATATGTAATTAATTATTTATACTCTGGCATGACTTCAAAGGCTTAGTAGAATAATAAATAAATAAATAAATAAACGCTACACACTCAACGGCCCCCATTAGGATAATTATATCCTGTGTCGGGGTCCGGAAACATTCACAATGACAAGGACAAACACAACCAGACCGGAAAACATGCCTGTACGATTAATACAAACATCTGCTCCGAGCGGGAATCGAACCCGCAACCGTCGAGGCTTAAGGCAGACTCGCTACCCACAACGCCACAACGGTGTCAAAGAAAGAATATATACTACTGTGTTATATTATTGTATTGGAACAATGAGATGTTCTCTCAAATTGTCGATTGATCGACTAGTAAATAATCCCATCCGTCTCAGAATAAAATGACTGTGATATAGGAACGGACAAACGGACACTACGAAATTATAAGGGTTCCCTTTTTGCACTCGGAAAAAAAGGTTTAAAAGTAATATATATGTAATAATCAGGTATTATTACAGTGCAGAAAGCTCAACAGACATTGATGGACGTTGGGTCCTTATTACTAAGGTAGAATGACACACACCGGATGACGCTTCGAGTCTGCAGGCTTCCCACCTAGTAGTAAGATAATATATACAATATATTATATATTTTGTTGTAGGATGTGATGACAGCAACCGGGATCGACAGCTTAACGTGCTCTCCGAGGCACAGTGGGACAGCCACAATGACGAACGTCTCGACGTAGAGAGATATTTGTAAGATATCACTCTAGGTATCTACAAATACCCGCCCAAAGAGAGAAACGAACCCACGACCATTGAGACTTAAAGCAGGCTCACTACCAACACGCCATAACTGTCGTCAAGGTACTATAAAAGCATTACTACAAAAAATGCAATGAATATAATTGATAAACGAGCAACAGTGCAACCTGCATAACCTAATAATATTTGGACGCAAATAAGCAATACCATGTCAACCCACACGAATGTCATTTCGAGAAAAACGCGTTTGAAAATTTTGAACAACTTGCTTTATATGATTTTTTATGTATTGGTCAAGTTTTTGGCAATTTCAGATTTATGTAAGTTATTTTACTTATTTTCACAAAAAATAAGTATACAAACTACATATTTCGTATATAATATAACCCAAAACGCTTAACATACTACATAAATTGCATGATTAAAAATGGCTTTTTTAAAATATAAAGCTTAAAACCCTACAAATATTAAAGAAAAATGTTCATCAGCCATTTACCAACACTTTTGCATATATGACTCATTTTTTTCAATTTTGTGGGTTGACATGGTATTGCTTATTTGCATCCATTTATGTTATTGCAAATGTACCACATTTTGACCATTTTTCATTTTATATTGGTGGCAATTTGAAAGTATTAACTTAAATTATTATTAAATGGAACAAGAAACCAAACTGCACAAAAATACTAAAAAAAAAAATCTTATTTTTCTCTTATTTAGTCGAGTTCTACAAGAAACCTTCATCAGATTTTGGCGCTATATGAATTGCAATATTTATCAGAGAAGATTTTTCCCACGGGCATCCTATTAAAATAAAATACTCTATGTCAGTCCAAATACCCAACTAATACGAATCTAAAACCACCTCATATGTTAAAATCCGTCAGAGTTTTTTTTTTTTTATGTTAGAAGTTGGCAAACAAGCATATGGCCCATAAAAGTGTCGCTTAATGTAACTCATAGTTAAAAGAAAAGTTATAAGCGTTTGTTTGACGGAACTTTCCCCGTATCACCGTGGCGCGTTTTCTGGATAATTGACTCCGATGGAATTTTTTATTCTGTAAAATATTCTTTAGACCTTTTTATGACGGATTATTTTCTTGTAGCATTGTTTATATTCATATCGTGTTCACCAAAGAGATTCAAATAACGACATAGCTGTTTAAATTTGTCTTTAACGTTCTTGTGAAGCGACTATACATAATTTTTCATGACCATTGCCAAACAAGCATACGGTCTGCCCGATGGTCAGCAGTCACCGTGACCTATAAACGCTTGCGATACTTGAAGTATCATATGCACGTTGCCAACCGAAGGAATAGGAGAGAAGGAATGAGATAGAAAAAAAAGAAACCGTTGTGGCGTTGTGGGTAGCGAGTCTGCCTTAAGCCTCGACGGTTGCGGGTTCGATTCCCGCTCGGAGCAGATGTTTGTATTATTCGTACAGGCATGTTTTCCGGTCTGGTTGTGTTTGTCCTTGTCATTGTGAATGTTTCCGGACCCCCGACACAGGATATAATTATCCTAATGGGGGCCGTTGAGTGTGTAGCGTTTATTTATTTATTTATATGGGGTGGGAGATTGGGTCTCCGGCGCTCTCAATCATCGCATGAATCGTAAAAGGTTTCCGGGAGTTTTAACGATTTCCTTGGAGAACGTAGTGCTATCCCGGTCGAGCCGGCCTACTATTGAATGTTTTGAAACTAAAGTAAATTACACTAAAATACCATACCATGGCGATGGAAGACTATTATTGATTAAATTCTACTATAAACTACTGAGTGATAGTATACGGACATAACGATAACATTTAAAAGTTTTTTAATTAACTAATTTTGTAAGTTACAATCGTCAACGATTCTCTGTTAATTTATCTTTCAAAAGTTACGTCGCTTTTTCTTTTAATTTCCTGCTTCTGACAACTCTCCTAATCTTTATATATGTATATAGTCCTACTGCCCCAAAGTCGGGTGAGTCTATCGTATAGAATGAGCTCGGAGCGCTGCCTCCATCTCCGATGACGTCCGCAACGGACGGACTCAAATTTGAGCCCCCATGAGGGCTGCCCCTTTATCACGGCTGAGTCTCTGAGCCCCCCCGCTCGGTGACGCTGTCAAGGCCAGTAGAGCCAACAGCAATACAGCTTCCGAAAAAAAAAAAGCTCTACTGTACGTGTGTATGTCACTGAACTCTTCTTAAACGGCTGGGCTGATTTTGATGATTTGATTTTTTTGTGTGTATTCTAGAATGGTTTAGATTAACAATTGGATTGAGTAGGCGGGGCTGCTATCGGGTCTCACCTTTTTTTCATTTTCGTGCAGGACAACGTCTGCCATGCGCGCTAGTGATTATATTTATTTCTCAAAATGGTTTTTGGCACAAAAATTCAGGGTTCCGGTTTTTAAACGGGCACGTCGAAAACGTCTCCTATAAACTAGGGTCAGCTGACTTGATTTTTTTGTTTCTAAACTTAATTTTCCTGACATAATTCTAAATCAATTGAGGTATCTATATTTTATAGGTAAAAAATCGAAAAAAAAAAGCTTCGGTATTAGCAGAGCATGGTTTCGATCCACGGACCTCTGGGTTATGGGCCCAGCACGCTTCCACTGCGCCACTCTGCTGTGTCTGTTATGTTGAAAAATTCCAAACGCATTGTATATTCTTATTTGCCATGAAACTTCACCAAGAAAATGTTTTATCATTTATACATTATGTTAAAACGTGACACCGTTCTGGCGTTGTGGGTAACGAGTCTGCTTTTGCCCAGACCGTTGTGGGTTTGATTCCCGCTCGGAGATATGTTTGCATTGATCTTACAAATATCTATTTTGGTCTGGACGTTTGTCCTTGTACCTCTGAAAGCATCTTAAGCTGTCAGTTCTGGTTGTTATCATAATATCTGATAATAATCGTTAACTCGTGATAGGTAATTTGCTCTTTCTTAATGAGTTACTGGTCCGCTGCAGAGGTCTAATTTATTTATTTCTACTAGTTTTTTTATGTTACAAGTTGGCAAACTAGCATACGGCCCACCGGACGGTAAGTGCCGTAGCCTGTGAGCGCTTAATCCATCATTAGCAGGTGCCACTCACGCGTTGCCAACCTCGAGATATTAGTTCTTAAATCTCCTCTGCCCAGTAATTTCACTAGCCTACAGTGCCCTTCAAACCGAAATACAGTAATGCCTAAGCACTACTATTTGGCGGCAGAATATTTGACACTGCGATGGTACTTACCTAGCCGGCCTCTTGCAACAAAATACCTACCAGTGTGACTGTATAAAAACTATTTCGTTTTTATTTATACTCTATTTCGCTATCCGCAATCCTAAGTAGTATAATCAAAAAATTTAGATACATAAAAAAATACAATGTAATATTAAAATCTGAAGAAAGAAAAAAAATCATAGATCTAGAAATCTCTTTGAATAATAAAATTGTTGTGTAAGTACATTGAGTGGTTGCGGTCAGGCTTTGTGAATGAATCTTGTCTAAAGGCTTTGTCGTCGACCGGACGCGGCGAGAGCGGCGACAGTTTGCAAAGATGTTGCAACTAGTTAATGTCGTAAACTGCTATTACTTAACTCACACAGAGTTAAGTAATAGCAGTTTATACACATTTACATTTATCATGTTTCGTTTTTTTTATTTCATGACGGTTGGCAAACGAGCATACCGTGCGCCTGATGGTAAGCAGTCGCCGCCAACTATGAATGCTTGCGATACTTGCACGTTGCCAATCCAAGGGAGAGAAGGGAAGGTATAAGAAGAAAGGGGGAGGTAGATTGGGTCTCCTTGGGCACTCTCAATCATCGCACGGAGCGCAACAGAACTCTATCTTTCTTTCTCTCTCTTATGCTTGCTTTCCAACTTAGTCATAAAAGAGAGAAAAATAAAAAAGAAGTCTATGCCAATCATATAATTGGCAATCGCTTTAAAATTGCTAAGATATTTATTTTAATTGCGAATTTTGATTATATATATATATATATATATATATTGTATCGTAAACGATAACAAATTATTAAAGAAATCTATATATTTACGGTCTTATTCATAAAAATCGAATCGTAATATCGTATTGAATACTTATGAACGTTTTTGATCGTCTTCTTCGTACTTATGAACGTCCTATAATCCCATTCCCACTTTTTAAAATTTGTGTTATTTATAACAGTTTTTAAAACCTTTTATGACTAAAATTATTTATAGTTTAGTTCTATTTTAGTCGGTGAAGTCGTTTTGCGTCCTCTGACAACGTTATTGAGTTGCATCTGCTATTACTATGTAAATAATCTTGGTCTCTGTCATTTGAGTACACAAATAGCGTCTAAGAGGATTATATCTATACGAGATTATGTGTTATTGCATTTGGTATTCTATAGGATAAGATGATAATCTATTTAAATTCAAGAAACCCTTTTTAGTTTAGGAAGAAAATTTATTTGACTTTTGAGAGAGAGACGAACTGCTTGGCATCTATTGACCCTGCAGGCGCCTGGTCCATCGTGTGGTAAAGGGAGAAACTCCGAGCAGTTCCCGGGACTTGCGACCCGGGTGTAGGTTTAAGGAAGCCTCACCTTCACTGCCCGCGTTGCTCCCCCTGCGTACCCAAATTTGAAAGGAGCCTGTCAGTGCTGCTTTAGATGATCGTTCTATAATAATTATTATTTATATAATATGTATTCATACTGTATCTATAATATGTATACTGTGGTTGGTCTTTTGTTCCAAAAGGCCGGCTAGGTTACCAGCGCGGTGTCAAATATGCTACCGCGACGCAGTAGTGTCTTTATTGTGCTTCGGTTTGAAGCGCACTGTAGGCTAGAGAAATAACTGGGCTGGAGATTTAAGAACCAATATCTCGAGGTTGGCAACACCGGAGTGGCACAATGGTGTTGCTAGCGCTCATAGGCTGCGGCAACCGCTTATCATAATATAACTTGGTAACTTAAGAAAAATCTATTTTATGGAATAACATCTTACCTCTTGGACTAAAACTGTAAATAAAGAGAAAAAAATTAAATATTCAACATTATTAGAGTGACTGTAAACAATGGTTGTAGAAAGACCAAATAACTGTCAAATGAAATCTGTACTTTCTATACATAGCTACTTAGAAAGTATTAAACGCTTAATGCATAAAAGAAAATTTCTTCGTGTACACGATTGTTTACAAAGCAAGCAACAAAGAGCCGAAGCTATTGAATGTCCAACGACCCTCTGAGGCTGGTATCTGTTTCCTTTCGCTATCGGTTGCTGGAGCTTTTTATATTGAAATACGGATTTGTGCTAATATAAGTGAATAGGAAATTGTGTTACTTTTAAAACTATATTTTTTTATTTAATTCTCGTGTCGCGGTGTTTGTTACCAAACTCCTCCGAAACTGCTCGACTGATTTTAATGAATTTTTGTGCGCTAATCGGGTCGGTCAGCATTTATTTTTCAAACCCCTAAATGTTAAAGGCGGTCCACCCCAACTTTTTTAAATTTTTTTATTTAACAGTGAAAATACATACAACCCTTAAATTAAACCCTCCTACCGGCAACCCCCATTTTTTAAGAGTGATATAGTAATTCAATAATTTCTACCGGTGTCATTTCTGTTCACAAGTAGACTTAGTTATACACGGGGGCTATCAGGTCCCAGATTTTTTTTGGAGCATAACAATGTCTGCCGGGCCCGCTAGTATATTATATAAAAATTTTCAAGAAAAATTGGCCGTGGTATCTAAATACTAAATAAAAATGCTTCCATTAAGCTACTATTTCGTTTTTAAAAGTAATTTGGCAGCCAGTTAGAGAGAATTGTTTAAAAAGTTGCCCAATTGACCGAGGGAGCCGGCCTAATTGTATTTACGACAAAACCCTAACTTTTTCTATCAAAAGTTAAGGCACTTAACATTATACGAGTATTTAATTTTGCACGAAAATGTCAACGCGTTTTTTTAAGCCGTGAAGTATTGTGCTCGAAAATTTAAACATTCAGTTCTAATTTATCATGCGTAAAACCTTTTTAAGGTTACATAATACATTAGAAAATATACTCACGCCATTTTATATCGTAAATACAAACTTCTATTCTATATTAAATTTGCTTTTGGTCTCAATCCCCCTCAAAATTTTTGCAGATGCGGCGCCCGCTATCATACATATGTTAAAAAAATAAAAAAATATACTTTTATAGAAAATACAACTAAAAACCAAAAAGAAAGAAAAAAATGTACATAATTGTAAAAAAAAATCGCCAAATAGTAATGCTTAGGCATTACTTTGTTCCGGTTTAAAGAGCACTGTACGCTAGTGAAATTACTGGGCACAGAAGATTTAAGAACTTATATCTCGAGGTTGGCAACGCGTGAGTGACACCTACTAATGGTGCTGCAAGCACTCATAGGCTACGGCAACCACTTACCATTAGGTGGGCCGTATGCTTGTTTGCCAACTTGTAACATAAAAAAACGCGTGGAATGCTTTTTAAGACATTATCAAAATGATAAACCTATTTCGTAGGATGCATGGTGTCAACACTTATAAATATTTTACTGACAGATATGATATCATTTTGCTAAGGACTGGAAAGGATAATTATAAGAATAATTAAACTGCGGATTAAAGATACTTCATTATACTCCTAGAGAAGTGCCAATGATACTTCCTCTTGATGTTCAACGCATGGACAGGGAGGGGTTTGGGTGGGAGTCGAGGGGAGGCAGGTTGTAGTGACGGGCATTCCCATTAAGCCCTTTGTCTCTCCATGCCGTTGTCGCTACAGGGTTTAATGTTAGTAAAATGAAAATTCACTTCAGTACTTCTTCCCGTCTTCTATTAGACAGTAAGCTGATATAAAAATTAATTTTGAAATTTTTGAAAATTATAATAGAAAATACAAAACTTTTTTTTCTTATTGTGTATTGCTGTTGGCCCTACCGGCCTTGACAGCGTCACGGGGTGGAGGTGGCTGAGTACAGAGACCCAGACGAGAGATAGGGTAGCCTTCGGAGGCTCAAAGTTGATTTCATCCATAGGTTGCCTGCTGCGAAATCGAAAATATATAAAGATATATTTTTCATTTATGTAAGAAGGTACAAACGGGCAGGAGGCTTATCTGATGCTAAGTGACCACCGCCGCCCATCAACATCTGCAACACCAGAGGGCATGCAAGTGCGGTACTGATCCTTAAGGAAAGAATAGGCTCTTGAAGGTTCCACTAGGGGTTATGCGAGAAAGAAAACGTCTTCTAAATCGCGCTGTTGTGGATTTCCAGACATCAAGATGAGAAGATCTAGTTTCGTTGTGATCTCCACCGGCGAGATTAGCCCAAATTATTCCTCAGAATATTATTATTCCCCGTGATAGATGCGATAGAAAACGCTGAGTGTTTGTGATTGTCAATTGATTGACTAAGGCCTAAGTTCCTAATTAAAAATGTACATAATTATTATAATTTGCAAGGAATAAGTTCCTACAAATAAGTAGGTACTGCAATGAATATGTGAATTATAATAATATTTAGTATAGAGGAATCCCATCCGCCTCTTAATTAAATTACTGTGACATACGAACGGACATGACGAAATTATAAAGGGGTACCTTTATGCTATTTTGCTACGGAACCCTAAAAAGAAGAAAAATATTTTTTTTAGAAGTTATTTGGTCCAAAATGAAAATTACCATTGACATAGCAGAGCGTGGTTTCGATCCATGGACCTCTTGGTTATGGGCCCAGCACGCTTCTACTGCGCCACCCTGCTTCACACTGCAAGTCCTTCATTCTGCTATTACAATCCCGATACGCTCGCTGTGTACTTATAATATTTTGCAAAGGTTGAATTGAGGTACGATCTTAATCGGATATTTATTGGTTAATTCCGTTGATTTTAATGATTATTTTTACTATTGCTTGCATATAAAAATAATCATTAAAATATTTACTTTGGGTAAACGAAACGAAATCGGGGATTCAAAAATGTTTGTGTTATCATTAAAGAATTCAAGTCGGTATGTCTCTGGAACGATGACGTCATGTCTATAGGTATTATTTAAGTATTTATACTTTCTAATATATAATTATAAAAAAAAAATATTAATGTTTCATAGGTATTTTTAAGGTTCCGTACCTGAAAATGTAAAAAAGAACCCTTATAAGACCACTCTCTTCACCGTCCGTCCGTCTATCCACTTGTCACCACCGATTTCTCAGGAATGGGTGGACCTAGCAAACTGAAATTTATACCAGATACTGGGGTCTGGCTTCATATAATTGTATAGAGGATAATCTACATTGTATTGTACAGCGTACATACAACATGGCGACAAAGACGATTAGAATTAGGACTAGCAAATCCATCTGTGATTTACTGACATATTATATGTACAATATAACTAAATATTTAGGATTTCCTTATTGAAGGCTATACCGAAGAAGGAAGCTAGTATTTTAAACAATATTACTGCTACACAAATAAAATACAGTCATATTTTAATTATTTGTTTCATAAATTGCTTAAATTGTAGCGACCCTGCTTTGTTTAAAAACTAGTAACTCGTCAAATCAAAAAATGCGTCGACGTTGTGGCGCAGCGGTAGCGAACCTGCCTTAAACGCCACAGGTCGCGGGTTCGATTCCCGCTCGGAGCATAATATGTTTGTATTGACCATGCAAGCATATTTTCCGGTCTGGGTGTATTTGTCCTGTGTCCTTGTCATTGTGAATGTTTCCGGACCCCCGACACAGGACATTACTACCCTAATGGGGGCCGTTGAGTGTGCAGCGTTTATTTATTTATTTATAAATCAGGATTAAAATATAAATAGACTCTGGGTTAGTACCAGGAATTGTGCTAGGAAGAAGAAGACAGTATTCTAATTTAAGTAGTTTATTTAAGTAAGTGTAAAGTAACTATGTGAAGATGATTGGAGATTTCATTCAGCTAGGTATTTATATTGCCTTTAGAGAGAATAGTTGCTTTTAATAATCCTTCCTCTTCACACGCATATTAATTTAGTCACTGTATATACAATTATTGTCAACAATGAAGTCTTGTTAATCCAGGGACACTTTTCCAAAATCCAATTTCTCGAATTTGTTTTGTTTCAATCACGCGATATCTGGCGTGTTGTGACAGGACGAGCGGGTCGACCATCTTGGAGATAAGTTAAATTAATCTGTTATTTTAATTTATTGGATTTTCTTGTATTGAATGCTTCTCTGGGATTTCAGTTTGATTATATTTTCCATCCCCTGATGGAATCATCAGTACTTCAAATAAATTTAAGAATCTAGTCACGGTAATAATATTAATATAACGATATTATATAATATCATTTATATATAATATCGTATTATATATTATCGTAGACTATAGAATAAAAGTGTCGCTTAATGTTACTCGTGGTTAAAAGCAAAGTTATAAGCGTTTGTTTTACGGAAGTTTCGCCGGATCTCCTGTATAATTGAAACCGATGGAATTTTTTATTCTGGAAAATATACTTCGGCCCTTTTAGGAGGCTTATATTCATGTGGTGTGTACCACAGGGATTCAAATAATGACATAGATGTTTTAGTTTATCTATAAGCTTTCTTTTGAAGTGACTATACATATTGTAAAACTTAAACGGCTCAAACTTAAATAAAATCGGTTTAAGTACGGAGATCCTTCATCGGGGTAAGTGGGTCTAAGAATCGGTCCACATGCATTTTTCACACTTCTAAACAGTGAGGAAATCCACCCCAAATTTCTTTTTAAATTTTTTGGACATTTTTTTTATGATTCTGAATTGAAAAATTGATACAAATCTAAATTTTCATCCTTCTACCGTCACCTCTACTTTTTTTTAATACCGATATAGTAATTCAATAATTTCCACGGGTCTCACTTCTGTTCACAATTAGACTCACTTAGAGGACGCTGCTATCGAGACCCAGACCCGTTAGCAAATCATAATAATTATCTATAAAATGGCTAAATTGGGCGCGGTATCTAAACACTAAATAAAAATGCTTCCATTTAGTTACTATTTCGTTTATAAAAGTAATTTGGCAGCCAGTTAGAGAGAATTGTTTAAAAAGTTGCCCAATTGACCGAGGGAGCCGGCCTAATTGTATTTACGACAAAACCTTAACTTTTTCTATCAAAAGTTAAGGCACTTAACATTATACGAGTATTTAATTTTGCATGAAAATGTCAACGCGCATTTTTTTTATAGCCGTAAGTCCTTCAAAATTTGAACATTAAATTCTAATTCATCACGCGTAAATATTATTTTAATTTAACAAAATACTGTTGTTCTTCTTCCTCGCATTAATCCCGGTATTTTTGCCCAGGTCTGCTTATTACTCTTACTCGGATTTGACAGGTTACTAGTTTCTACACAGAAAGATGGCCATCTGAACTTCGCAACTTTAAGAGCAAAGCACGTTAAGCTGTCGGTCCCGGTTGTTATTATAACATCTGATAATAATCGTTAAGTCTTGATAGGTAATTTGCGCTTACTCATTGGTTTACAGGTTCGCCTTAAGGCTTCGGAGGTCAGATGGCATTCGTTCTGTGTAAAAACTAGTAATCTGTCAAACGGAGGTAAGAGTAATAAGCAGAATCTTGGTAAAATAGCGGGATTAATGCTAAGAAAAAGCTGAATGTCAAAATATTTTGTCTGTTTAATAGAAAATTTAGGACCTAATTCGAGAACTATACTGGTCTGCAAGCTAAATAATAAGACGAGTCGAGTCATAATCGTGGTATAAAAATCATTTTTTGTCAAGAAGATTAGATACATATAACGGCGTCGGGACGTGACGATCCCATTGCCCGCTGTTGGGATAGTCTCTGTTACAGCTGAGATTATTCCATCAGTGCAATCAATAACACTGGTTATTCAAGCGGGCGAAGCCACTCGCAGAAGCTCGTTTATTTATATTTCGATAAACATTTAGACAACATACTATTAAAATAAGTGTAATGCATAAACGATTAAAGGTTAGCTCACATCGCTAAGCGACGGGAAACTCCGGCCGCGTACACACGGAACTAATTACGAAGAAATATTAAATCCGACAACCATTTTCTGCCGTAAATGTAATACGAAGAAGATTTCACAGTCGACGAAACAAGTTTATAATTAAAATATGTTTTACTTGTAACCACTTTATTGTATCGCAGGAAAATTTTATATTTTAATATTCATAAAAGAGCCATTTATATTACTTTTTATCACTTATTCTGTCAGCCTCTTAAAAAAAAAATTGATTAGTTGTATTTACCCACTAGCTTTTCCCGTGTAAGTAAAGATTTTGATACAAACTTTGAACCGCCATTTAAATCCTTCTGGGGTAGAATTTTAGAAAATGTTAACATATTTCTCTATCTTTCATTGTTTGCCTTTTTCATGGATCTAGTTTCAAAAACGGACTTCCACACAAACTTTCAACCCGTTTCTCACAAAGTTGAAAGTTAAAAAATCATTTTTAGTACTCGTTTACAATTAAAAAAAACCTTTTGTGAAAATATTTAGCCTTAGGTCCAGGGGTTCAGGTTGGGCGCTGATATGTCAGTCATGTCTTTTCCTTTTGTATATGTTGGTATATATAGATTAGGACACCATATTTTTAATAGGTAGTATGGGTTCCAATGAAACATTATTGCTTATGATGTACAAACTGTAGGCGTCGGGATGTGACGACCCCATCGCCCGCTGTTGGGATAACCTCTGTCACAGCAGAGATTATTCCACCAGTGCAATCAGTCACACTGGTGGTAGGTCTTTTGTTGCAAGAGGCCGGCTAGGTAGGTACCACCGCATTGTCAAATATTCTGCCGCCAAATAGTAGTGCTTAGGCATTGCTGTGTTCCGGTTTGAAGGGCGCTGTACGCTAGTGAAATTACTGGGCAGAGGAGATTTAAGAACCAATATCTCGAGGTTGGCAACGCATGAGTGGCACCTACTAATGGTGTTGCAAGCGCTCATAGGCTACGGCAACCACTTAACACTTAACAGGTGGGTCGTATGCTTGTTTGCCAACTTTTAACATAAAAAAAAGCTGAAAAGTGTTCGGACATACAACATTTTCTTTTTAATTATTTAATAAAATCAATCAATTGTAATATCGAAGAGAAAATAAAATCAAAATAGTATTATAGTCCGATGTATTAGGTTTCCGTCCACTCCGCAAACAGCTCAGAAAAGAGTACCCACTCGCTTTGATATACTTAAAGGAAAATTCAATATTTTAAAGCGTAAGGCAAATTCGCTAGATAAGGAGATTGTACGGTTTCCAGCACTATATATAGACTGTTCTTTGACGTAACTGATTCGATATTTTTTAGATCTTTAAATGGTGAAATGTATAGGAAACGTAGCTAAACTTTTAATGAAAAAAATAATGCCGATACACATAAACATTAATATTATATATTTGCTTAGCGATCATGTGAGCCAAAATGTGAGAAATAAACATAAATAAATAAATAAATAAACGCTACACACTCAACGGCCCCCATTAGGATAATTATATCCTTTGTCGGGGGTCCGGAAACATTCACAATGACAAGGACAAACACAACCAGACCGGAAAACATGCCTGTACGATTAATACAAACATCTGCTCCGAGCGGCAATCGAACCCGCAACCGTCGAGGCTTAAGGCAGACTCGCTACCCACAACGCCACAACGGTGTCATAAAATTTATGTTCGTCAATCCCGAACAAAAACATTTGGCATGAATAATATACTATTTGAGGGAGCTTAGTTATTCAATCATTTGCCAAAAACACAAAAGACCTTGAAAATAAATATGAATTTAAAAATAAGCTAAAAATTTGAAAGAAAGAAATTACAGAAAATTCAACTAATTTTCATAAGACTAATGCTATATTAATTTCTTTTTTTCTTTGTACCTAGTACTTAGTATGCATGCTTCCAAGATACGAGATCTTTGTTTAGTATTTTTGTGCTTTGTAATCTCATTTTAAGAGAATTGTAAATTCTTATGAGAAAATAAAGTTCTTTAAGCCTCAATTTCATTCAACCATCTGTCAAATATTCTTTATTTAGACGACTGAGAATATATCACGAGTTTGATTGGCACGTAAATATTATTATACAATAAAAATTATCGAGCAATATTAATGTAGCTGTATGGGGTAATAAACTTACTCTTAGTAAAGTGATTAAGAAAGCAATGAGAATATTGTGGTACTAATATCAGAATTTGACCCTTGATGTGCAGAGCAGAGTGGCGCAGTGGAAGCGTGCTGGGCCCATAACCCAGAGGTCCGTGGATCGAAACCACGCTCTGCTATAGTGAGTGTATTTTTCATTTTGCAACAAATAACTTATTTTTAAAAGTATGAAAAAGATCTGTTAAAAAATATATCAAATGAAAAAAAACAACACAAGACAACATTTATTTATTTATTTAAATAAGAAGCCAACAATATACAACATATTTATCTTATTTTATACACAAAAATTTACAAAAAGTTTATACATTGTATATCCCACTTATAGGCTAACATAACATGTGTAACAAAAAATTATTGCTTACTCTAAAAATAAAATAGATTTATAGCTAAAACTGTAAAGGTAGCATGCAAAAATCAAAATGCTTAAAATAATAACAGAAATATGGACAAAAATATGACATAATCGAAACATTTTGTATAAAATGTAAAAATTAAAATACCAAAAAAAAAAAGAACATCTAAAATTAAAATAAAAAATTAACTATTAATATAAAAAAAGTATGAAAATAAAAATAATAAAAAATTAAAATAGTCAATATTTTCTTGCTAATTCCCAGGTGTATCTATTATCCAGCATACGAGCGACGTTGACCCGTTGAAACTTCTGTATCCTCAAACACTCGAAGGTTTATTCACTACACCTTGGGAATAAGACGATCCCTCCAGGCTTTTCAGCGTTCAGTATATATGAATGTAACAAATTTGAAAATTTAAAAAAAAACTGAGTTTGTTTCATCGGTTCTTCTCGTGTAGAGGTGTAATTTTGGAACCGGTGGTAGACCCTGACGTTTTAACAAATAAGCGTAATGCTTTTTACGTTGAATAAAAATAATTGATTTTGATTTTAGAAATATTTCTTATGAAGATAGCTATGAATATAATTAACGATTATGAATAAATTATCAAAGTACTAGTATATATGAAAAAAAATCATAAAATTTCTTAACCTATTAGGCTGTCTCTAACTAGCATTAGATGAGAAGTGGGTCGAGTGTGTGACGGAGCAGGAGTGGCTCTTTGAAGCTTATCTTGAGCCCGAGCTTGTGAAAATGCAATTAATATTCCTACATGCACGGGATACTACATCATAGAATATTGTCTATATATTACACATAATCTTTGACCCTAAATAAATAGAAAAGGGGCTTTTAAATCATTTTTGTGGATATAGGGGGCCCCCTTCTAATAGCGTCCCAAGGCTCGACCTCGCAGGTGGAGGGTCGGATTCAGCTTGAGCAAGCCGGTGACGCTGTCAAGGCCACTAGGACCAACAGTAATAGACACTCAGAAAAATAAAATAAGCATATATCATACCATATGAGGGTTCCGTAACCAAAGTACTAAGCCTCCACTGTCCGTCCGGCCGTCCGTCTGTCAGCGTACTTTATCTCAAGAAGTGGAAAGAATGAGAGTTAATTTTTTTTACAGAATATGATTTTTTTTGCCACTACAACAACAAATCTAGAGACAAAATAAAATTTAAAAATAAAGAGATATTACATTGACGTTTTTGTTGTACGTCATGAACTTTAGATAAATACTTTTAAACGATATTCTTATAATTATATTCTACAGTTGTACGGAATATAATATGTTAAACCGAGCGAGCAATGACCGCCGCCCATGATCGTTTCAAACCCCAGGGTCATGCAGGGTGGTAGCAAACCAGGCGGCTCTTTTAAGCCCTACCCTGAGCTGATTTTAACTTGTTGGGATATGTTTTTATCTAGTTGATTTGTGATGATCATAGGCTTCGCAGATAAAAACGGAAATCCTGTTACATATAAATTAATTTTATTTTTTTATGTTTGTAACGTGATTGAATCCTGTAAAGTATAAATGCGAATGTGGCTCTGTCTGTCTGTCTGTCACGCTTTCACGCCTAAACCACTAAACCAATTCTGATGAAAATTGGTCAGAGATAAATTGCACCATGGGAAAGGATATGTCCGAGGCTAGTTTACTATTGCGAAAAAAAGGCTTGAAGGTGTTGAAATATAATAATAATTATTATTATATACCTAAGGGTTTCCAACGTATTATCCTGTCACAATAAGCTGGCTAGCAGTTGATCGAATCAAAACAAATCCGACAGATTGAATCCTGAAAGAGTGTCAGTGGATTAACAAGGATTAATGTTCGATAATAATTGAACCCATCGTCAGTGACGATATATTCAGCACTTGTCATATTTTTATTTTGTATTATTTCTATTCTAGTTTGTTTCCAGAATATATTTACGAGTATATCGAAATTAATTAATTAAATTATGCTTTGCTGTTACTTTGTCTGACATTTTTTTTAATGTCATGACGGTTGGCAAACAAGCATACGGTCCGCCTGATGGTAAGCAGACACCGCAACTTATGAACGCGCGCGATATTTGAAGTATCACAAGCGCGTTACCGACCCAAGGAGTAGGAAGGACGGGATGAGATGGGAAGAAAGGAAGGTGGCAGATTGGGCCTCCAACGCTCTCACACACGAAACGCAACAGTACCTATTGATACTATTACTTAACACCGATTTTCTGTTAGAGGGTAGTACTTCCCCGGTCGAGCCGGCTTTTTTGAGCTGAGAGAAGCATGGCTCTACTACGGTAAAGTAATGTAATTATTTCTCATGCCATGGGATACGAAATACTCTTAGACAAAAAGCAACAACATGTCAGTTAAAAATCAATCCATTAGCCACTTTTGGAGTTTTGCAATTTTAACTAAACAACTATTAAATTTGTTCAAAATTTCAAAACCTAACATCCGCAGGAGACGGGGGATAAATTTAAGCCCGGTAGTAGTTTAAGAGGCAGAACACATCTTTGTTCATCCAAAGGTGACACTTTCGTGGTATAAGAAAACTACGACTGTGAACTTGTACTATATTTCAATTTAGTCTCATAATGATACACTCATATTCATTAGCGCGCTTAACTAAATTGCCTTAATGGCCTCTAAGAGCTCTTTGTTGGGTTATTTAGTTGGTAAATTAATTCAATTTAATTTAATTTCATAACCCTATAGTACAAGTATTTATAAATTGGGATTATATTAATTCATAAAATCTATCCTATTTTTATTTATTTCTTTATCTAGACCTCTTTTGTAGAAAGTATTTATTCCTTGTTTTTAGTTGTAAAGTAAGTTACACAATATAATTTTGAGATTTGGATAGGTTTCCTTAATGATATCATAATTTAATATCACGTGTTCCCTCCTCCCTACAATCTGGGCTCCTTCAAACGAGGCATGAAGACGCATCTTGCGGGTAGGCAGGGCGAGGGTGACTAATACGGTTGCATTCCACAATTCTGTTAGCCGTCTTCACGTTTGGACTTTATTTCCACTTACCCCACCTGAGGTAGAATCATCCGCCATACTCTCCAAATAAAAAAAAACATGATAACTCTATCAAAGGTTTTGGGGAACACATAGAGAACAAAACAAGTCCAACTAAAATAATCTAATAGACCACGACCATTGTAAGCAGTCTTTAGGTGGTTGTAGTTGGTTCTAAAACAGTCCAGAAGTTCAAAGAACGTATGAACCGATATAGAGTATATGACGACATGTTGGATAGTCACGTGTCATTTTCCGTTCTTTGACTACTTTCATTAATTCGTCTGTCGTTTGTCTGACTTGTGATTTTATTGATTGTAAGGTCGCCCACCTTTGAGCCAGTAATGACTCTTTGGATGCACTCTCGATTGGAGTTTCTCTTACCTTATTTGTCCACATGTTTTATTATATACATTCTTCTTATCCCTAGCATTATCCCAGTATTTTATTAACAACGTTGTGGCTATTTAATCTATTATTTTCTTGCTGCAACCGTTATCATAGTTCCATTAAACAAGCTCTGAGCGATGTAGCGTTGACGGCGCTGAATTCAATTATTGAGGAACATGAAGATTGTTAATCCAGACACACTGTGTCAGGATCCAATCTGCCGATTTTGTTTTGTTTTAATCATGCGTCGTCTGGTATTTGTGAGAAGATAAACATAAGACAGATATAAACATCTCTGAGTAAAAATTTTGACATATACGACGACCGTTGTGGCGTGCTAGTAGCGAACCTGCTTCGAGCCTCAACGATCGGGGTTCGATTTCCACTCGGAACAGATGTTTGTTATAATTGCCTCTTTCTGGGAGTTAGTCCTTATGAGTCACCCCACCGTGCCTCAGAGAGCACGTTAAGCTATCGGTCCTGGTTATTATCACATAA
The DNA here is from genome assembly GCA_023373885.1 of Hestina assimilis. NCBI lineage: Eukaryota > Metazoa > Arthropoda > Insecta > Lepidoptera > Nymphalidae > Hestina > Hestina assimilis. The sequence continues at coordinate 16,352,693 of CM041743.1, read as the reverse complement.
CATCTGATAATAATCGTCAAGTCTATCCACTACTATCACAAGGTTCGAGCTTAGTGGTAACGAACCTTTTTTTTTTTTTTTTGTCGGGGAGGAAATCTACTGCCAGATACCCGGCGTCCTGGGGAGGAACAACCGGGTTATGTGGGGTTCCATGACAAGGTGGAAACGTCATGGGGACCCACTAAAACCTCCTCGGTGGCCGACCTCAGTGTTTTTGTCAGGTTACGGGAACTCTTGTAGAACAACCAACGCGACCTGACAATCACATGGCTCCGCTTGGTAGCGGAGCTCAGTCCCGGGGGGGCGAGATGGTAAGCCCCCCAGCGCTTCCCATGCAAGCGCTCACGGCAGTCGGAACCACACCGACTGCCGTCCTCCTTAGGGCCGCTCATCTCGGACGCACAGATAGTGGTAACGAACCTGCCTTAAGCCACACAGGTCGCGAGTTCGATTCCGGTCCGGACTTCTGACACAGGATATCACTATCCTAGTGGGGCCGGTGAGTGTGTAGCGTTACTTTATTTCTTTATTTGGAAGGTCAATACGAATATTAGTAATGCTTTGAAGAAGCATTGCTAGTATACTTTAAAATTTTACAATCAAAATTTTGACTGAGCACGTAATTTTTTTTTTCTAATAAATAATTTTGGGTTCATAAAAGATTTAGTAAATTAAAAAATATATAACATCTTGATAGAATCACAAGATTTCAATATAAAATAACTCAATAAACGGCTCTCTTATGAAAACTCGCTTTGATATAATACAGAATTTTAAACCGCAAAGGATGGCTGGATAAATAGTTGGTTCGGTTTCATGCACGATATACATTTTTCCACATGACGGCACTGAACCAATAATACTGGAAATGGAGGAGTCTGATATACTTAAATGTTGAATTTGTTTGAATTGAATTGAGTTTTGTCTGTAATTTTTTGTTTTGCTTTTACATTTTATATTATGAACGTATTAGACTTTCCAAATATAGACCTACTAATTGAGAAATAATTACTTTTCGTACTTTGCTGAGTATCTATATATATAAAAGACTTCCTTCCTTCCAAAATAGAAGACTTGACTGAATTAGAAGCGTCTAGTCTGGACCTAGAAAGCCGTTTTTTTTTGCAGTTGTTGGTTTTAAAAATTAAACGAACACTAAGGGGTTGAAGGGTTGAAAAATTGTGTGAAAATCCGTCATTTTGTAAACTAGAATCATGAAACTTTTTTTAAAGTAAAAATTTGAGGTGAATAAACATGTATTTCATTTTTCGTAACATTCCACCTTTGTAGGGTTGGAAAAAGGATTGAAAGTTTGTATGGAAGGTCTGTCATTTTTGAAACTAGTATCATGACACTTTTATACATTTTAAAAAAGAAACACTTATATTTCAGCATTTTTAAAAATTGAACCTCTGAAGTGTTGAAATGGGGTTCAAAGTTTGTACTGCAATCGTTATTCATGCGGGGGAAGCCGCTGGCAGAAACTAGTGCATTATAAAGACAGTGTGATTCTTTGCCACTCGATGATTTATGCTGGTCAGATGTTCTGAAAAATACAATCAATTTCAGTAATTTGAAGCTTTAATTTATGACGTAACACCTAGATAATATTCTGTAAGGAGGCTAGTAGAATACGGGTACTATTTGGAGCCGCTTCTTACAATATTATAACAACAAATTTATGAATGCCTATAAGCAGAAGTCTTCAATTTCCAACCCTAATAAAATAATCCTTCAGCATTCGATTCGTATACATTCAAGAAGATATAAAATATGAAAGTCATACCGTGGAATTTCATTGCGAGCACGTACTAACTGAATTACGTTTACGCTAAGTCACCGTACGCCAATAACTATCACCGCCATATTGTATCTGCTATGATTACAATTGTTCAGAAGGCAATTTAACGAAACAGGCGTTTATTCTTACTGATCCAATCACTAAGCCTAAATATAAGGAATAAGGAATACAAAATTAGCAATAATTTTTCAAGGCATTACTAATATGACTATTACCATTCCAAATAAGCTCGAAGCTTTTCTTTTCACTGGTGGTAGGTCTTTTGTTGCAAGAGGCCGGCTAGGTAGGTACCACCGCAGTGTCCAATATTCTGCCGCCAAATAGTAGTGTTTAGGCACTACTGTGTTCCGGTTTGAAAGGCATTGTACGCTAGTGAAATTACTGGGCGAACGAGATTTAAGAACTAATATCTCGAGGTTGGCAACGCGTGAGTGGCACCTACTAATGGTGCTGCAAGCGCTCATAGGCTGTGGCAGCCACTTACCATCAGGTGGGCCGTACGCTTGTTTGCCAACTTCTAACATAAAAAAAGCTTGCCCAAGGAGTACGACAATAGCCCAAGGTCGAACCCGGGACTTTCGCGTTAACGAAACGAAGTTTTCCCTTCTGCCGTTGAGCTATTAAGGCTTTAAATTTGGGTTTTTTTTAAATTAATGAGGTCCACGTGGTTTCCTAAAAGAACATAAAACGAATAATTTTTTATGTGATGTGCTAACTTAGGCAAGCAAGCATACGAACCACATGATGGTCAGCGGTTGTCATAGCCTATGAGCATTTGCAACACCATACGTTTACGTTTACTTCGAGATATTGATACTTAAGTCCCAGAAATTTCCTTAGCTACAATTTAATTCAAACCGAAACACAGTAAACTGCATTACGACAGAATAACTGACAATACGTACCTACTTAGCCGGCCTTTTAAAAGGCTTACCACCAGTATTCAATTTATGCGACTGTTGTTCATTAAATTGTTCGATTTTTCTAGTACCTGTTGACAACCTCAGATATCATTACATAATAATTAGGATACAATAATCGTGAGTCAATGATTTATAAAAGTTTTATTCCTTACCACCAAATCCATTGAGCAGATCATTATGTAATATAAATGAGAACATAATCAAATATGTTCTATATAAGAAAAATATCCATTTAAAAACTGCAGCAATATCTCGCATAATTTAAAGGCGTCGGGATGTGACGACCCCATCGCCCGCTTTTGGGATAACCTCTGTCACAGCAGAGATTATTCCACCAGTGCAATCAGTCACACTGGTGGTAGGTCTTTTGTTGCAACAGGCCGGCTAGGTAGGTACCACCGCAGTGTCCAATATTTTGCCGCCAAATAGTAGTGCTTAGGCACTACTGTGTTCCGGTTTGAAGGGCATTGTACGCTAGTGAAATTACTGGGCGAACGAGATTTAAGAACTAATATCTCGAGGTTGGCAACGCGTGAGTGGCACCTACTAATGGTGCCGCAAGCGCTCATAGGCTGCGGCAGCCACTTACCATCAGGTGGGCCGTATGCTTGTTTGCCAACTTCTAACATAAAAAAAAAATAATAATAATAAACACAAAAATGCTAAATTGAGAGAAAAGTATTTTTTGAAATTCGTCGAAACTAAATTGTGCATATTTTCCCTAAATTTTATATACCTAATAATACTATTCCCCAAATAAACATTCAATACTTGTGGTACGATCAATATTCAAACTTTTTACACAAGGTCTATTTCTGTTCACCCACCGAGTGTCGATTTCAAAAACATAGTGAATCCAAATTCCACCGGTCTCCAATCCCGTTGGTATAATTAGTCCAGATCGCTACTAGAGCTGATGGTACAAATGATAAAAACAGATTTCAAAAGTATTTTAATTCCTAATATAGTCTTCTTCATCCTAGCATTATTCCCGGTATTTTTATGTACCCAGGGTCTGCTTATTACTCATATCCGGATTTGACAGGTTACTAGTTTTTACACAGAGCGATTGCCATCTGACCTCCGCAACCCGTAGGGCGAACCAGTAACACATTGGATAAGAGCAATTTACTTATCAAGAGTTAACGATTATTATCTGATGTTATTGATAATAACCGGGACCGACAAATTAACGTGCTCTCCGAGGCACGGTGGAGAAACCCGCACGGACAAACGCCTAGACCGAGACAGAAATTTTAACAAACATCTGCACGAGCGGGAATCGAACCCGCAACCGTCGAGACTAAAGGCAGACTCGCTACCCACAACGCCACAACGGTGTCATAATTTCTAATATAGTATTATTCCAAAAGAGCTTTTCAATTTATAGATTGGAGCAGTACTATGAAAGTAAAATGGAAGTTGTATTCAACGTAACTTGTGTACCATATCCAGAAATACAATCTGGATATGACAATAATATCATTGTATAAATTTGTATATAGTTTAAATTATAATTATATATATACAAATAGTCATGAATCTTATTGAACTAGTTAGGTCTGGGGACCTACCATGAACTCTTAATGCGATTCAAAAGACGACCAATTGAATTCCGACTGTAAAACGATTCAGATTTTATTTAAGCATGACGTATAAAATTATAAATACATAATTATATATGTCATTGTACGAAATAGTGATGACACCGTTGTGGCGTTGTAGGTAGCGTGTCTGCCTTAAGTCTCGACGGTTGCGGGTTCGATTCCCGCTCGGGCAGATGTTTGTTAAAATTTCTGTCTCGGTCTGGGCGTTTGTCTGTGGGTCTCCCCACCGTGCCTCGGAGAGCACGTTAAGCTGTCGGTCCCGGTTGTTATCACATAACACCTGATAATAATCGTTAACTCTTGATAAGTAATTTGCTCTTATCCAATGAGTTGCTGGTTCGCCCTTAGGGTTGCGGAGGTCAGATGGCAATCGCTCTGTGTAAAAACTAGTAACCTGTCAAATCCGGATAAGAGTAATAAGCAGACCTTGGGTAAAATAAAAATACTGGGAATAATGCTCGGATGAAGAAGATTGTACGAAATAGTGATCCACCTCAGTTTAAGTCGTCATTTCAATCGGAATAAGAGTTCATATTAAACTCCCTGATAGTCTCAAGTCCCGCTAGTAGAAATATATAATATAGCAATACTTCAAACTGAACCTAAAAATATTATATAATATCATTAGTCAAATACAAAATATTTATGTCCATTTTAAAAAGACCCGATTTGGAAGGTAGATTCTATACGGAAGAACCGACAAGAAACTCTAAAGTTACTGTTTTCAAATATACTCAATTACTGTCAAATTTTACCTTAACAGAATAATTTTGATCATAATATTAAGGTTATTTTGAATATAACTAATGTATAAATCTCTTGTTCCTTGTACCAAGTCGCTTTTTCAACTATGCGAGAGCCATTCGAGAGAGAATCGCGAGGAACGCGTGCAACTTACCCGACTGGGAGATTGAATTTGTAATGTGTTTTAAGTCACTTCGATAAAACTATTCGGAATATTTCCATTGATTCAGATTGGAACAGTTTGCACGGGATTGTGTTAGGTAACTGCTATAAAGCACGAGTTAAATCGACCGAGAAGATTTACCTTTAAATTTTGTACATTTTTACTAATTTCGTGAAGAATCGATATAGACGTTTTTAATGTCAACCATAATTCTAATACGTGCCGAAAACGACGTTGGACGATGTTGTGTCTCAGCGGTAACGAACCTGCTTAAAGCACCACAGGTCGCGGTTTAGATTCCCCCTCGGAGCACAGCTTGTGTTGGCCATACAAGCATTTCCGGTTTGGGTGTGTTTGTCCTTGTCAATGTGTGTCTTTCTGGATCCCCGACACAGGATATAGCTATCCCAATGGGGTGAGTGTGTAGCGTTATTTTTTATTTATTTAACTTCATACTCAATCATAAATGGCTTTTGCCTGCAGTTTTACCCATTTACAATAAACTTATGAATATTTATTTCACAATCCGCAAAGAGTAACCAGAATGTTACACAAAAAGAGTTTGCAAAATCAATTTAAATTTCTTTATTCAGAAAACAATAATACATTCTAAAATAAAAAAAAATATGACCAATGATAATTAATACCTAACTACACAGAAATAATTAAATTAAAATAAACAACAATAACATTTTAAGTTAAACCCATTTCGTACAGAAAATTATCAAAAAAATTATGTGCTTCTTTACCGGTTATCCTCTCCAAGAGCATATTACCAAAATTTAGGACCTCCTTTTTAATTTTCACAGTTTACCTTTTAATATCGTTATACAGTATAATACAAATGCTTACAGTTTGCGAAAACTAAAGTGCTGTTTTAGTAGTGTTATATTCTGCAGGCGATAGTTCAATGCAGTTCCAAGCTATCTTCATTAATATCAGCTCCTGAGCTATAGTATATTCTGCTTGAGAAATTTAATTACATTTTTATCCCGACGTTTGCTACGATTTTCTGATTAATTTTTAAAAAGAATATAGCGCTCAATAATTCACAAGAAGAAGATATAAACTTCAAACGCATACAAATAATTTCGGCGTCATAAAGTGAATATGTTCATTTCGAGACAAGGTATTCGCTTCTGTAATAGAATTCCGTGTACAGATTTAAATATAAATGTAATACTTATATCAAACATTAATACTCGTATATGTAAATATCTCGTGTCGCGGTGTTTGTGGTTGCACTCCTCCGAAACGGCTCTACGGATAACATATTTTTTTGTATATATATGTATAGAGCAAGAGTCACAAAAGCCATTTCTTTATCGTGATTTTAGTATTTTTCTACGAACATTTATCCAAATAAATTAACTGTCAAATGTAATTCTCGCATTGCCGGGTCAGCTAGTCATAGACAAAAAACCGCATTTTTAAAATGTGAATGTTACTAAACAAAAACGACATACATGTATACTTTCCTCGAAAATATCAAAATTCCTATTCCCATAGCCACATAACAGCGCTCGCGTTCAGCGAAAACAAGAATAAGGTCTCATGCAAAAATTATACACTAGCGAGCCGTATCATAAATTAGGGGAAGTTCCCAAAGCATATTGTTTCTACCCCGGCGCGATTGTTTTCCTTATTGAAATAAAATATTCGTATGGTCTGCTGTTAAGCTGAGCAGAAACACCGACGGACCATCTCGTGTTTTATTAATGACCATTGCCGTTATGAGGGGATTTATAAGACTGATGAATGTGCAAATTTCATGATTATGGGAACACTGAGAAATTCAATTTTCTCAACTTTTGTCAAATATTTTTTTATGTTATGGTAAGAGGTTGTTTCCTTTGAGGAAGATCTTTGTTATTTTTTAAAGTTACATAATATCTTTCTATTTTTCGTTTGGCCGTTTATTGGTTTAAGAGCTACTAGTCCAATTTACAGGATCAATTTTTAGTTACTTAGGGGAATGCACTGAGGAACTGTTTTACCATGTCACTTGTTTACATAAAATGTGTGTGTGATGATTTCTCACACGTACGTGTAGGCTGTGGAATGATCTCGTTAGGTACTTAGTGCGCTATAAGTCAAACTTCAAGTTTCCCCAAAGGCCGGCAACGCGTCTGCGACCATTTGAGGTTACGAATGTCAATAGGCGATTGTGACTGCTTACCATCAGCCCACTCATTTGTAGGGGACAAATGATATCGATATAAAAAAAGTATAACTTGAATAAGCTCAGCATATTTATAATATAGCAGCAGTAGCATTTAAACTAAATTGCAACGCGGTACGGACATACGTACTGCGAAATAAGTATTTTAATGGGAACAAATATTAACAATAACTTAATTTTGCGAACTCATTATTAATACAAAACATAAACCCTTATTACACATATCAATAAATCCTGTTATCATTCAAACTAGATCATCCTAAACTCAAAATGCCGATAAACATCCGAGAGGCAGAAATAGTAACATACTGTCAAAGTTACCGTATCCAGTTAGAGATTCGGATAACTGAGTCAGCCAAAATCCTCGGGATAGACATCGAAACAAGTTGAGACCTGCTCCACGGCAGTTGCAACTTCGTAAACTTCTTGCAAAAATGCTGCCTCAAGAGTTTAACCATAAATAAAGAGATTTGTGTGTCGCAAACCTCTTTTATAATGCTCGACCCAAATATGGTTTTAACACATACTACCACAACAGAATTAAACTGTTAAAAAAATTAAGCTTTATACAAATTAAATCTCCAGAGTAATCACAGATCACATTTCACTGGTGGTAAGGCTTCTGTTGCAAGAGGCCGGCTAGGTACCACTCATTGTCAAATATCATACCGCCAAACAGTAGTGCTTAGGCATTCATTTAGTGAAATTACTGGGCAGAAGAGATTTGAGAATTAATATCTCGAGGTTGGCAACGCGTGAGTGGCACCTACTAATGGTGTTGCGCGCGCTCACAAGCTACGGCAACCACTTACCATCAGGTGTGCCGTATGCTTGCAACTTGAAACATAAAAAAATAAGTGCATTCTTGAACATATCGTATAAAACAAAAAAAGCTCGCCAAATCAATTAAAGCATATACACAAATATTAATATTCCTTTAAAATATATTCTTTTATTTTATGTGTATTTATTATTAACAAAGACAAAACATAAAAATATACAACCATCTCGAGAACCTCATACACCATTTATTTTCTAGTAAATAGTTTAAAAGGTCGTATCGTGTAATGCAAGCGCTCCTCCTAAACATTTAAAGTGCAATGCATTAAAGGCAACTGCACTGAAATATCTTTAAGTAACACTTATTCCTGTTACGCTCCGTAACGTTGTTTCAGATCCGACGGCACTTTATCGAGGTACCTTTTCCCTTAGACATATATTTCTACAACAGAACCAGAAATGGTTAGACGGTATTTTAATCACATATTTATTTTAGACAAATATAAAAGATATAAAAATATAAAGGATTAAAAAAATTTACAATGTTGTGGCGCAGCGGTAGCGAACCTGCCTTAAGCGCCACAGGTCGCGGGTTCGATTCCCGCTTGGAGCATAATATGTTTGTATTGACCATGCAAGCATATTTTCCGGTGTGGATATATTTGTCCTTGTCATTGCGAATGTTTCCGGACCCCCGACACAGGATATTACTATCCTAATGGGGGCCGTTGAGTGTGCAGCGTTTATTTATTTATTTATAAAAAAATAAGAGATGCTTTGTTTGTAGTTTTTAGGGTTACGTAGCCAAATAGCAAAAACGGAACTCTTATCATTTCGTCATGTCCCTCTGTCGGTCTGTCATAGTAATTTTACTCAGATACTGTTGGCTCTATCTTTACAAAAGTTTAGTAAATAGGTGTGTTCTATGAACCGCTACAAGATTTCGAAATGAAATCCTAAAATATATAAAAATTAAGGATAGCAGTCGATACTTTTAACTGAGGGTTGGAAAAAAAATTCCAACGTATAGCAACGTGTGGGATATCATTGGATAGGTCTTTCAAAATGATAAGGTTTACTTTTGACTTTCATGAAGTCAGTAGTTGTTGAGAAATATACATAAAGATAAGGACAAACACACCCAGACCGGAACACATGCTTATATGCTCAAACATCTGACAACACTACTGCACAACGTCGTTATATATGTATAAACGCTCTTACTCTCTAAGGTCTTGTAAATAAGATCATACTAAAATAGCAGAGGAATTTAAATTGATATCTTTTTGAATTGTTAAAAGGCCTGCTAGGAATAACAGAAGGTCTACATTAAAGTGTACAAAGTATAAATTACGAGAAATAAGTGTGCAATTGGCGCGAGCACATTGCGGATGCATACGCGAAATTCCACCAACTGCATTATTACAGTTTCGCCAAATGTTTCCCACTTCTACAATTTCTGCGGTTTAAATGGTTACGTTCCTCGCATACTGAGTATTTTGAATTAAATGAAAATAGGGAGTTATTTTTTTTTTCTAATTTAAAAATTTTCAACTTATATTACACAATACGCACATACATGGGAAACCTGACTTAAACGGTTGGTCACGGTTTCGAGTCCCGCTCGGGTCAGATGTTTTTATTAACAATAGAGGCATGTGTTCTGATCTGGCTGTGAAAGTGCTGTTCGTTCTGTGCGTTTCCAGCAATAGCGTCAAATATTAAGGACATGCAGAAGTGGAAATTTAGAAACTTTTTTTATCTTTAATTCCTCGCTTGTTACTCAGCGATTGATTTCACAATTTCTTGATTCTAGTTGCAAAAATGACGGATTTTTACATAAACTTTCAACCCCAAATTTACTCCTTTAGCAGTGGCCCTTTTTTAACCCTTCAAGGGTTGAATTTCGAAAAATCCTTGTTTATTACGCGCTTAAATTTTAAAAGCAACATCTCTGATAAAAATCAGCTTTCTAGGTCTAAGGGCTTAAGCTGGGCGTTGTTATATCAGCCTTCTCATTTTATATATAGATTATGAGTGTTTCTAAGAACCCACACACAATATCTGCACTGGAACATTGATCATGCTCGTGATCTTAAAATGGTGTGAATACTACAAATTGTTTTACAAATAAGATAAATCGAGGCAGAGACGTTGAGGCAACGACGTGTGATATAATCTAGCTTATCTAAGCCAATATTGGATATATTGGCCTGTCTAAGTATTAAATAACAAATGCTCGCATAGTTCTACAGCGATGGAGGATTGTATTAGTAACATTTGGTGAGCTTTTGAGAATAACTATTTTAATATTAAAAGTAATTCTAAACTAAGTTATGAATAGAATTTAGAATTATATAGCAAGAAAGTTATTTTCGGTCTCATGTTCAGATTCCTCTGATACCTATAAAATTTCAATGATTATCAATTTTCTTTAAGTATTGTATGGAGAAATGGATGACGCATACGTGGGAAAGTTTCAAATTATTATTATAACTGTCTACAATTTAGATTGTAAAGTAATAGTAAGAAACATTTTAAAAAATTTGCTTTAATTTAAACTCTCTAAAAAAAAACTTTAAATCAAAACTATTAATTTATTTGCTAAAATATACGGGCTTGCCGATGAGGTTATTTTGTCGCATTCATTAATTCCTCTCACCACCCCAGGACTCTATCATCAGCATAGCTTAATATATAATTCAAGTTACACAGATGTACCAAATTTCAACAATTGAAGTGGGTCAAATTAGACTTGCAAGATTTGCTCTTAGCATACATATACACTTCTTGTTCCTAGCACTCAGGGTCTGCTCATCACTTCCATCAAGGTCATCAAGGTCTTAACATTTAACACCCATAGTTAAATAAAAGCTATTAATAATGATAAAAGGCATTGGTCGGTTGCTTAGGGTATTAAGCCATGCCATACCAACATGCCACTTCTATTCCTATGGCGTAATTGTCTACAGAGTACTATCTTGTTCACGTTTATAGTTACTTATGTATTCTTATCGCTGCGAGATGTTTACGACCTTCCACAGTAAGTGGGCTATCTAACTCAACAAAGTTTTTTTTTAATCTAACTAGTTCTTGCTAAGATTATCATGATCAAATAAACTAAGTCTAAGGGTTTTAGTCTGTCATTGTATATACCCATCACATGTTTTCTTTTAGTATACTTCATACTCACTCACTTACTCACTCACTTACTCACTTATTCACTCGCTCACTCATCACGAGATCTCTGAAACTATAGTCCGACTAAACTGTAAATGTTCATTCAGCGGTTCATAGAATCCACCTATTTACTAAATTTCGTATACATAGCGCCAATAGTCTCCGAGTAAAATGACTGTAACATACGGACGGCCGGACAGACGGACAGACGGACGGATGGACAGACAGACGGATGGACAGACAGACATGACTAAATTATAAGGGTTCAGGTTTTGCCATTTGGTTGCTATGATGACCGCTGGTATGCTATCAATATTATTTTAGCACGGGTGAAACCATAGGCACAAGACAGTATAGTTTTATACGTGTTCGTATATCGAAGATAAAATATTAGACTCTTTCCACACACACCTGCTACCGCAAATCGACAATACAGCGCTTGTACAATAAACAGGAACAATGACACGTCTATTTGTATCGCTGTGTATTTTTTTTAACAAAACCGGAGCTCCGGGAATGAAAATAAAGAATTCATGGTGATATTGTGGAGTGTTCAATAAATTTTATGTACGATAAAGTAAAAGAGGCGCTGCGGAGATGAATATTTGTTCTCGCGAAGACGTTATGAAAATATAGGTTAACTAACTGTCGCCCGAAGCTGGTGCTTTCTTTTGCCAAATATTTTATTTTAACTTTTCTGTAGGCGTTATACATTTGTTTTTATTTTGATAGTTATTTTTGAGGAATTCGTATTTATCGGTACACGATGGTACTGATCCTGCCTTAAGCGCCACAGATCGCGGGTTCGATTCCCGCTCGGAGGAGATGTTTGTACTGACCATACAGGCATTTGTTCCGGTCTGAGTGTTTGTCCTTGTCAGAGTGTCTGTTCCTAAGCCCCCGAAATAAGATATTACTATCCTAATGGAGACCGTTGAGAGTGTAGCGTTTATTATTTATTTATAAGAACCTATCTAATTACAATATAAACTCGAACTGTTGATTTAATGATTATTAATTACCAATAATATGTATTTATTTGTAGTTTAAATAAGCTTTTTAAGTATTCTCTATTTCTTTTCATCTTAATATGTCTTTTAAAAATGTATAGAAAAATATATCGTACGCTACACAAATTGAATTTTTTTTTTAATTTTTTTATTTCATAAATGGGTAAGCTCTTAACCTCCATCGAGCGTGAAAGCATAGATGAGGTCTACGTTGGAGCGAGCTTACTCAAGAGAAGCCTATGTACTCGCACCTCAGGTTGTATGCATTTGGAAATACAGACGCCGGAAGAGCATTCCAATCCCTGGCCGTGCGCATTATGAATGACGAACGAAAGCGCTTAGTTCGGATATTAGGTATATCGACCAAATATGGGTGGTACCCCGCAGTGCGCCTGGTATCCCGGTAGAAAAACGGCGATGGCGGTATGAGTTCATAGAGCTCATCAGCACACTCCCCGAAGTAGATTCTATTTTTTTATCCATTATTTTGTAATTTCGAAGCTTATATATGTACGTATTGTACCTAATATTAGTATATTTTAAACAGAGGGAGAGCTGATGATGAGCTGAGAGATATCATGAATCATGGGTCAGCTCGTTCGAGGTGGGGGGAACTCAACTATCATATCATCACTGTCGCATTTCATTGAATGAATGGGAGCGCTGGTGGCATACACTCTACAAGTCTACACGCTTCTGTCCCCCCCTCTTTCACCTTTCATCTCATGCCAGAATAAAATACACAAAGACTACTGTGTGTGTGTTCGATTAGGCAAGCTATACTGGCGCGTCATATAACACATTATAAAAAGATTAAAAACATTCCCTCGTAATATTGGCAAGATAACATAGAGGCAGCGATCTCACTTGAATTCACAATTTTTACACTATCAGCACGTCACGAATGAATGATATCGTGATAGGATAGTTAGAAAGCCTTTATAGATGATATAAGGCGTTCAAGTCTCGACGTTAAAGGCATCGTTATAGTAACTCAGTTAGATTGCTCTTAGTTATGTGTGTGTGAAGTATGTATGTGTATGAGTTTGAGGTTGTGTATGAGGTTTTAATCGAAAGATTATTAAAAATTATTATTATGAAGTAACTGGCAATGGCGTACATTCTATATAGGCAACTAAGCAGTTTTTTTTTCCGGAATAGGTATTGCTGTTTGCCTTACTGGCCTTGACAGCGTCACCAAAAAGAGGCAGCCCTAATGGAGGCTCAAATGTCATTCCTTCCTTAGTTTGCTTCCTGCGAAGCCGAACCACGGCTAAGGACGTCATCGAAGATGGAGGCAGCGCTCTGAGGATTAGGTAGTGGTAGGCTCTGTCTACCTCATAAAAATTCAAATACGCTACGGCACCCGAGGTATTATAATTATAGTCAATTACTTCACTTTGATATTATAATATATCCTATACATATATATATATATATATATATATATATATATATATATATATATTTTATGTTAGTAGTTGGCAAACAAGCATACGGCCCACCTGATGGTAAGTGGTTGCCGTAGCCTATAAGCGCTTGCAGCACCATTAGTAGGTGCCACTCACGCGTTGCCAACCTCGAGATATTAGTTCTTAAATCTCGTTCGCCCAGTAATTTCACTAGCGTACAATGCCCTTCAAACTGGAACAGGGTAGTGCCTAAGCACTACTATTTGGCGGCAGAATATAGGACACTGCGGTGGTACCTACCTAGCTGGCCTCTTGCAACAAAAGACCTACCACCAGTGTGACTGATTGCACTAGTGGAATAATCAGTCAATTACTTCACTTTGATATTATAATATATCCTATACATATATATATATAATACTATTTTGTTAATATTATATAATAAATAGGCATTGCTTAGTTGTCTATATGAACGAGCTACAAAATTTTTTTTCCTCTTAATTGCTTAGTGCTGTTATGAGCTGCTATCTGCGCTTGTTCTGGTCATCAAACAGTGTTAATAAATTCCTTTAATGTTACGCTCGAGGGTGAATTTCGCCACCAACACGTGTTTATCGGCTAATCAAGTAATCGGGGACCAAAGACAGCGCTCGTAAATGTGAATGAGGCTCCTATCTCTTGGCCTTTACTTAAATTATTGCTACTTTATTTGAACGGTTCCTAATATAATATAAGAATGGGACAAGTTTTTACTATTCCGAGACTTTTTCACTATATTAATATTCTTTTTTTTTCTTTAAAAAGAATACTAGCAATGTTTTTTTTCAAGGCATTACTAATATTCCTATTGCCCCTCCAAATAAGCTCGAAGTTTGCGCTAGGAGTGGGTACGACAATAGCCCAAGGGGGTCAGGATCGAACCAGCGACTCTCGCGTTAACGGAGCGAAGTCAGCCGTTCTCCCGTTGAGCTATTGAGGCTTTAAAATTTTGGAAGAAGGTTCCTTGTGGCAGGTTAGCACAGGAGAGTTGTGATAATCTTTTGACTGTTTCTTTGACTTTTTTTACCATATAGACATAGAGACGCTCATAGTCGGGTGTGCTCTCTGATCGATAGACGATCGATTGGTTAAACAACTTTAGGCGCAGTCAGTTACTAGATGGGTAATTGCATAGTGGTATTTCAACTGAGCGTCTCCGTGCTTCGGAGGGCACGTAAAAAGTCGGTCCCGGCTGTTATCAATTTGATAATATTCAGAAGCCTATATGGGCGACCTGAGCAACTCTGACACGAGGTTGACAACAAACCACTCAATAAAAAGAGTAACCATATAGAGCACGTTATATTTTAGAACTGGAAGTAGAATCTGACTTGTCACAAAAAAGTGTAAAGTACTTCATACGTTGAATAAAAAGAAATTACAAAAATTAACGTATTCTATGTTATAAATATAATATTATTATCGAAGATAATCGCATAGTAGTATATTATAGCACACTACTTTGTATGTGATTTACTTATTGATAAATCTGTGGGATGAATAACACTATCACTATAAATAAAAGTCACTTACTGTTATAATGTTTATATTCGAGTCCACATATTTATCAGAAGTATACAGATAATCACACAATAGTTTTACAGTATATTAGCATACAAGCATAATGAATATAGCACAAGAAGGCACATTAATTTACGAAGAGAAGAAGAAAATATAGCAGGAAAATATGCAAAAACTCTTAAGCGTATATATGTCGAATGTCATGCGTAAACAAAAGAATGCTCGCACCGGGCATGCGCTTTCGCACGGGGCCTAAGATGCTGCTGCCTGTGCCACTAAGAAGGTGGGCGAGATTATCCCACAAATCAACATTGTATGTATGTACATCACATACTACAACTGTTAATTGTATTATTTTAACTTTCAATTTACATTTTTATTACTATTCTTCTTATCGAGTGGTTAGTGGCCAACCTAGTGTCAGAGTTAGTCAGATCACTCGTACAGGCCTCTGACTTTTCAACTATTGGCAAATATAATATCTCTCTAAATATTATATCCCTTTGTAAATGTGAATCTAGTTTTCGAAACCAAATAAATAACCAACCAAAAGCCACTTATTACAGCGGTGTTCAATTATTACAATCGTTTCTATGTTAGAACGCGTCCAATAACTTTTCTATAACGCTTACCTTACTTTTCTATTGTGAATGAAATTGTTCCAAATGGTTCGTAAATTACAGTCTTTTCTTTTATTGATCCAAATTCTTGAAGAGAATACACATTACTTTTCCAAATTACTCAAGTTTGCCTTATAAGTTTATAATGTTTTTTTTATACCAAAAATGTGGCAAGTGTACGGCCCACTTGATGATAGGTGGTCACCGCAACCTGCAAGCTTCAAGACGAGCAGCATTACAAGCGAATTGCAAACCCATCTGTCTCTAAAGCACCTGCGCTGAGCGAGGCTACCTAGCCTTTTTTAATGCAGTATCGTCTCCGGTCCGCCTGATGATAAACAGACACCTATGAACACTTGCGATACTTGAAGTTTTACAAGCGCGTTAGCATCCAAAGGATAGGAAAGCAGGGAAGAAAGGAAGGAAACAGAGGGTATGAGAGATTCGGCCTCTAGCGCTTTCACTCATCACACAAAACAAAAGGTACTAATTGACGCCGATTTTCTGTGACAGGGCACTTGCCCGGTCGAGGTAGTATATAAGTTATAACTTTATTTCTGAAAATTTTACATGTTACAAGTTACATGTCATTATGCTTACATGCTATGTTTTGTTATACAAACATAATTGGAGAAACTTATTAACCTTTGCGGGTTACTTAGATAACCTGTGTTAAGGTTAATATGCCATCCCCTATTGAAAGCATTATATTATAATACATACATGCAAACTCCACAATAAATCTTGATTATTGTAACATGTTGAATCTAAATTGTAACAAAAGGGAAGTTTATTTAACTATGCGCTATGTGTGTGTGTGTGTGTGTATGTGGGTGTGTGTATTTATGCGTGGCTATGTAAAATCACACTATTTATCTATATATATTGATTTAAATATTTTTCAGTTTCATCATATGTCTTCGTAAGAAAGAGACGTGTTATATTTTTTTTACATTTAACATAAGGCATGCTCTACACAAATATTTTGCGGTTAATTCTGTTATATAAATAAGGGCCTAGATAATATAAGTTATTCTATTAGTATTAGTTTTTATAAGAAATAAATTCCTCGCTTAGGCATTCTCGCACTTCTCTCCAAATGCAACTTTATGGTTATGTAACTAAAAAAGTAGCCAGATTTCTAAGTAGAAAACTTACTGGAATCTCTTAAACTTTACATTTATTAATGATTCATCACTAAAGGATCAGGCAAAAAATATCAATACATTTGCTTACCATTTAAATACCGAGTCCAACATTAATACCTATTAAATGTATGGATACAGTGGTTTAAACTTCGCATATTAGAATAGTCGAGCCAAGTCAATGAAACAGGAAGATAATAGGGTGTTTCGGAATCACTGAATCAGAAAATGAATTATGTAAAACCGACGGGCAAAGTTTCACGATACTGGTTACTAAATTACCCGGTAGTCAGTCTAATTTGCATTCGAGTAACTAGTTTTTTTTATGTTACTAGTTAGTTAGTTGGCAAACAAGCATACTAAGCGCTTGCAACACCATGTGCCACTCACAAATACCAATCTCGAAATATTGGTTTTTAAATCTCCTTTGTCCAGTAATTTCACTAGCCTACAGTATCCTTCAAACCGTAACACAGTAATGCCGAAGAGTCTTGTCTACAGTCTCTGCGGTAGAATATTTGCGGTGGTACCTACCTAGCCGGCTTCTTGTAACAAACGACTTACCACCAGTAACAGGCTACTGCCTTGTTAGAGACGGCCGGTATAATTTCCAAGAATAATATATGGCGCTTTCGTTATCCTAATTGCAAAAATATTAATAATTAAACTTTGAAGCCTTACTTAACATTAGATGGGCTATTTGCTTGCTTGTCGACTTAGTAACATAAATAAAGAATAAACGACTTGATTAGACTTATAAAGTTGTTTTACAATATAAAATGTTCTACGTATTACATTTATGCTCGGAAATAATGGATATCGGCTTAAATATGACTTCATAATTAGTTCCGTGTGTGGTGTGCGCTGCGGGCAAAGTTCCACGTTGAGCGTTGCTTACTTTTAAATACTTATTAATTAAACATTAACTGCCAGTTTCACGATCCTTCATCATTTAATTTTTTATCAAAGTGAAAACTTTACATAAACGTCAAGTTAAAGGTTTGTTCAAAATCTAGTTTTTGTAAACAATAAATTGTTCTGTAGTAGTAGAGCCATGCTCCTCCCAGCAAAAAAGACTGGCTCGATCGGGGTCGGGTAGTACTACCCTCTCACAGAAAATCGGCATAAAGTAACAGTATCAGTCAGTACTGTTGCGCTTCGTGCGACGGATGGGAGTGCTGGAGGCCTAAACTCCCACCTCGCTCTATTCCCTTCCTTTTTTCTCTTCTTATCCTTTCCTCCTTTTCCTGGGGTTGGCAACGGGCTTGTAATACTTTAAGTGTCGCAAGCGTTCATAGGTCGCGTTGAGTGCTTACCATCAGGCGGGCCGTATGATTGTTTGTCAACCGTCATAATAAAAAAAATACACTCATACTGGCGCCTCAAGAAGCAAAATTTAAGGATACTACAATTTTAGGTCGATCAAATATATCTCAACACTTGACATATCTTTGTTTGAACTTTTTGGACCTTGTTGAATTTGTGGTGGAACAAAAAAAATCCTAATTGTATTAATTCGTTTTATGCTTTTGCCTAAATCTGATCTTAATATATCTTATATTTTCAAAATTTTCTTATTTTTCCAAATAGAACCTTAAAAGATAACTTAAATCAATTAGACTGTTGATAAACATAAATCGAAAATTGAGTTTTTCGTAAGGCTTTGTTAAAAGTTTTCAATGCCAATAGTTTTTTTAAAAACAAAAATGTTTATTTTTATTAAAATAAAATCTACTCTTATTTTTCTACCAAACCGAACTCAGATAAGCAGGACTTTCGAAGATATCTATTTTACATTAAGTAATGTTTTATTTATGAAATATTTTGTGTACTAAAACTAATATAATAAACAAGTGTTTTTCTTTAATAAAAGCTACAAAATAAACGTATAGTATATGAAAATCTCCCAATAGAATTTCATTATGAGCACGTACAAACTGAATTACGTAAACGCTAAATCACCTCTCAGCAATAATTATCGCCTCTTTCAATTTGTGGTTGCTATACAGTTACCAAGGTTGCGAATATTGTGAATATTCTATTATATTCTCCAAAACAGTCTCATACTGAGTCTTTAGTTAAGTATTTGTCTAGGTAGGATATCTTTAAATACCATTGCCCAGATGTGCGATATTTAAAGTGTGTTTTATTCTTTCAAAAATCAAAACCCAAATCAAAATCCAATATGGAACATTTCTATTCAACATAAAAAGCATAACATTTATTTGATTTAATGACATATTCTACCATTGACTCCAAAATTAAACATCTTCCTAAGATCAGGCGAAACAAGTGCAGGAGGTTATTATTATAGGATACGTATTTTTTTATATATTTTTTTACATATTATTTTCACTGAAAAGCCTAGAGTGACTGTCGCATTCACAATGATGTCCTCAAGGTATTCACTAATTTTATGATAGCCTCAACCACGCAAACATTTTGACCTTTTTTATATAAATTTATTAATACAAAGTTTCAGAGCTCTTTGTAGGAGCCTATTGTAAAACAGTATACAGTTACAACATACGCCCGATAGTAAGACGTCATCTTAACCTACGAACGCGCGATACTTAAAGTATCACATGCGCTTTGCCAAACCAAGGGATAAAAGGGAAGGAATGAGAAGGGATAAAAGAAAGGGAACAGGAGGGTGGGAGATTGGGGGTGGAAAATAGGCCTCCAGCGCTCTCAGTCATCGCACGAAACGCAGCAGTACTCTGTTACTTAACGCAAATTTTCTGTCAGAGGGCAGAACTTCCCCAGTCGAACCGGCCGATTTATGTTGGAAGGAGCATGGCTCTGCTACCGTATAAAATAAATTGTAAATTAATTGCATGAATCGTTCACAGGAAATAAACTACACCTATAACGTTAAGTGTTCTAACTTTTGATGCAAAAAGTTAACAGTTCAGTCGTAAACACAATTTGACCCGCTCCGTTCGTTAATTAGATAACTTTTCTAAACCGTTCTCTCTTTTACTGACCGAGTTACCTCTATAAGCTATTTTTTTATGTTACTATGTTAGCAAGCAAGCATAGGGCCCACCTGATGGTAAGCGGTTGCCGTAGCCTATGAGCGCGCGCAACACCATTAGAAGGTGACACTGACGCGTTGCCAACCTCGAGATATTGGTTCTTAAATATCCTATGCCCAGTAATTTCACTAGCCTACAGTGCTCTTCAAACCGGAAGACAGTAATGCCAAAGACACTGCGGTGGTACCTAACTTAGTAACCTCGCTGGCCTTAGTACCAGTGTGACTGATTGCACTGGTTGAATAATCTCCGCTGTGAGAGAGATTATCCCAACAGCGGGAAATTGGGTCGTCACGTCCCGTCACCCAAAAGAGCTATGTAGATAAATAGAAAATAATTGCTTTGTGACTGCAAAACGGTGAAATTTCGCTGTTATCTTTACAAATTAATAAAATTGAAGTGTCTATTTGTAACTCCAAATTAACAACTTTTCACTAAATGCATATGAAAATTTACACGGTACTTACATAAAAAAATTAAAGTAAATATTTACATTTAAAATCTTACGAACAGAAATTAAAACTCTGCAATAAGTTCAAAGCAAATTTTTCCGTACGTAATTCAAAGTGAGTCCATTATTCAGTACACGATCGCTACGCCCTGAAACTTCCATGCGAACAAACGCTCACAGTCTTCATTTTACCTCGAAATCCTAATCCTAATCGAGTGAAACCTATGATATGTACTAACGAATTATAAATAAAATGGTTATTAATTTTATGGTTATAACATGGTTATCAAGATTCATATCGTCAGTTAATTACGACTATTTTTTTTATTTTAATTCGATTTTATCTACATTTTTAACTACACGACGAAAGAGGTCTGTGATATAAAGTAAAGCTAGCGGCTTTGGCGTACGTTTTTATTCAAGGGATCATTGATGGTAGTTTTTCAAGGCAGCGCCTTAGCGCCGACAAACTGATTTATAAAACTATCATAGCGAACATCAACAACCCAGATGATAAGATCACTTTATAATTAATAAATAAATTATATTTCTGAAGAGTAGGAAATTAATAAAAAATATTAACCCATTACTATGATATTTCTAACTAATGATCGATAAAGGATTCAAGTTTGTAGCAGAATCGTTTTGAACGTTGTTCAAATGTTATTTTATTTTATTTTCTTAATTAAAATTTAAACAAAATATAAAAAAAGAAATAAAATTGAAAGTGAAAAAATTTACCAGTCAAGTGCGTTGTGGACCACGCACAGTTGAAGCTAAAAGGTAGTTCCGCAGCTTGGTTATCAAGAATTTTAAAGGCTTTAAAAATAATAACGAATTAAAACCAGCGCAAAGATAAGTTGGTAATATCATAGTTATTATTAAAAGTAATATGAAAAACAAAGATATGAGAACAGTTTATATATCTCTAAAATTTGTAGACCTGTCTTTTTCAAACCAAATGTGGTTGAAATTTCATTCGACGTCCTATAAGCTCCAATTTTTCCAGAATTAAAAAAGTCAAAATCAAATCTCCTTATCATTTTCTACAGACGGACGGACAGACGGACACGACGAAACTATAAGAGTTCCGTTTTTGCCATTTTGACAAACGATATGCTGGTCTTAACAATTGAAATATTTACAAGATGAAAAAATGAACCGTGTATTATAATAATATAATATTACTTGAAAGCATCGTCCATAAACAATAACAAGATAATCTCTCATGATTGGAGATCAGTCGAGGGAGTGTGGGCGTGCCGCTTCCGTCGAGTCCGAGATTACAGAGATTGACAAAGATATTGTTAGATTTTTATTCAGATTATGTTTACAAAGTGTTATTCAAACCCAGCTGGGTTCAATCGATTCATGATGTATATTCAGTAATAGATATCAACTATGGTGACAAGGACGAGTTGCTGTTACTTACATGTTTTCGACCGGGGTAGTACGATCTATCTACTATCTCACAGAATATATAATAAATAATAAATAAACGTTGCACACTCAACGGCCCCCATTAGGATAGTAATATCCTGTGTGGGGGTCCGGAAACATTCACAATGACAAGGATAAATACACCCAGACCGGATAATATGCTTGCATGGTCAATAAAAACATATTATGCTCCGAGCGGGAATCGAACCCGCGACCTGTGGCGCTTAAGTCAGGCAGGTAGCGAACCTTTGCGCCACAACGTCGTCAATATATGTGAAGTGACAGTGCCTATAATTCTGGAGTTCTTTAGGGGAGGGCCTCAACTCTCACTACCGCTTCACACCTAATTTCTCTCTAGAATGTGGAGTAGAAACTCGCCTTAATTGCCGTTGTGACCCTCTGTGTTCCTTTTTACCTCGTCCATCCCCACAAAATGAGTAACAAGCGGGTAAGAGACCTGCTAGGTAGGTTTCAAAAATTCTAACGCTGGTAGCAGTTTTGCAGGACACTGTTGTTAATGAAATTACTGGGCAAAGAAGATTTTAGAACCAATATCTCGTTGGCAACGCGTGAGTGACATCTATAAATGAATGGTGTTGTAAGCACTCGTAGGTTGCGAAAACCGCTTCAGGTGGGTCGTGTACTTGTTTACCAACGCATAACCAACCAACCAACGAGAGAGAAGAACGCAGCACGTGCAAGTCATAATGCACTATCCAGCAATATTGATTTCACCTCTCACAACTTCTGCATTTTTAACGAAGCAAGCGTGCTTAGCGAGTCCTTCATATATATTCTTTAAAAAAAGCTTGTATTTTATATTTGGAAATGTTGAATGTATTTGTTTTAAATAGACAAAAATCTAATAGATATTTTATTCAATGTGTAAAAAACTCCTGGATCTAATGATTAAACAAAATCTTATTTAATCGGTGCGAATTTTTATAAAAAAAAATTTAATAGTCGATTATTACGCAATACTATCAGAAGGACTTAAACGAGAACATCCATCACAAAAACGACAGACAAATGAAAGTGGCCGGAGAATTGGGTCTCAGGGGAAAAAATCTAAGGCTAAATGGAACGGAAATTGAAACATGAAGATTTTACTTTTTTCGGCGTGTAGCGGACATAAATCTAGTCGTTACTATATCAAATGAGATATTGTGAAAAGAGATTTTTAAAATTTCTTAATCAAACAAACATAAATGACTAGTTTTTTAATAATTTCTCACACAAATAACATTATTCTATTCATGCTATCATATGGGGTGCAAATGCAAAAACGCCACTGTCCACGGAGTGGGAGTAAATCAACTTTCAACTTTTTTACTTTTAACTTTTTAAGCCTCAATAGCTAAACGGTAGGAGGGCCGACCGCTACGTTAACGCGAGAGTCGCAGGTTCGATCCTAATCTCTTGGGCTATTGTCTTACCCACGCCTAGCGCAAGCTTCGCGCTTATTTGGAGGGGCAATAGGAATATTGGTAATGCTTTCAAAACGCGATGCTAATATTCTTAAAAAAAAACTAAATTATAATATTTAGTTCCTCTTGGTGTTTTCTAATGTATAACTTAATAAATAATCTTTCCTTTTATTAATTTTTTAGATTTCTTCTTAATAAATTATGGCGAAAAATGGACAGTAGTTGTTTTGCTATTATGCCCTTATAATTATAACAATGTAACTGCTTAAAATTAAAGGTATCATATTAGATAACAGCAATTTTGATTTTCTCTATAGTTATTCCCGTGCATTCATGACATTGTATAAAGCTTGAGCACCTTTCCAAGCTAATAATGCCACTTCTAGAAGCGTCAGTATGCTGCAGCCGAAGAATAAGTTGAACACGCCACCAAGTTGCGCTGGAAATGAGTTACTCTGATTACCATTAGCTTCTTACTTTATTCTATGATGGTGGCATAAATAAAACTTGCTTAATAGTAATAGAGTCATGCGCTTCGCAGCACAAATAGGCCCGTTTATATAAATGGAAAGAAGAGGAGTCAGCAGAATAATAGAATAGGAATCTGTGTCTAAAAGTTGGAGACTCCAACCAAGCATGTCTATTCGTGCTGAAATCAGAAGGTTCCTTCTAATAAAAACTATTTGTGTGTTTTGATTTTAAATGGAATAATAGTTTTATGATAATTTAAATAGGAATAATACGTACAGAATAAATTAAATGTGGTGAAATAGGATTTCCGTTGGTATGCATTCTCGATGTGTTTCGGCACAAATACTCGGACCACGCTGATGCGCTCCAAATCTAGACCATCGCTGAAAACGTAATATGTATCATATTATTTATAGTATTTGTGTATTATCTAAACAATCCCATCCATGAACGAGGTAAGGAATTTATAAAATAAACAAAAATGCGTCAAACTTTGGAAACACAAAATAAATGTTTTAAAGTAACAAAATAATGGATGTATCTTAAACTTATGCTCTCAATTTCAACAGTGCTATGAAACACGCTTATTTAAATCATTTCTGTTGACATTGAAAATGCTAAATTGGCGTCTAAATCTGCCAGACAACCCAATTCTAGTTTCTAGGTCAAATTGGTAGAAGCATTTAATAAAACTTGTCGTCCCTTTATTGAAGAATTTCACGAAAAATTATTTAACGCTGGACAGACCAGGTAAGGGGCACAATAAGACCGTCCGCTTATAATGACATACATGCAATAATTGCGGAGTATTGTAGTATTGGAACAATATTGTTAAAAAGAAAGTTATCAACATCAATCATTAAAATAATACAATACAGAATCTCTCTGTATTGTATTATTGTCGTCTATCCAAAACATATACCCTATAAATATACTGTAAGTATGTGTCAACATAAAAAATTCAGACTTCCTGTAATCTTAGTTATAAATTATAACTAAGATTACATTTTCTTCCCCTCCGTAGCATTATAATATAACGGTCACCATTTTATGACTATAATGCTGACATGTTAGGTCAGTTAGATTCTTAAGTTACTGTAATCTAATTTCCTCTACTGTTTACGAACGTGTAATATGATAATGAATTGACCGAAAATTATTAGTGGTTATTTGACAAAAATGCGGAGTTTCTTACTAGAAATCGTCGTAGGTTGGCGAGTCAGGGACCAAATCAGTTGCGTAAACTTCAGCTTCTTCTATTTCTACGTTACAAGTCGGTGGACAGTCGCACTCGTCGATGGCGAATGAAACTATAACAAACAATTGTTATTTGTAAATAAATTAGTGATTAATTAGTGTTAGTTATGATTAAATTTAGACACGGATGAACAGTTAATTATCACAGATGAATTTCCAACTGTATTGAACCTGAGAAAACTATAAATTGACGTGATTTTATAAAACTGTTTGCAAGAAAAGTAACTACTAACTATTTATTTGTATACAAGATTTAAAATAAGACAAGCATGGATGCTGAACATACAGATTTCATGTGCTCCAAATATAATAAAGAATAGAAATTGCATCTCCCAAATATTTATAACTTTGTCGCATATATACCACGAACCAATCTTGGTTACCAGACCTAAGTTTTAAAGATTCGCACAGGAATACTGAATAATGTGTAAAATAAACTGATTCGGTGAAATACATGATTGAATCAAACGAAAAATCAATATTTAAGATAATATCGACTATAACTTAATTATAAAGCATATTGATATTATATGTAAATAGTACAAAGAAGACTCAAAAGCATTTTATAATTCATGTAACGATAATATATAATGTTATACCAGTGGCATCTCTAGAGCATTTCAAGTGTTGAGCGCGGCACAGAGGTACACCGGGGAAACTTGGGTGTGTCAATTTTAGACACTGACATCTCTTCAATGTGCGTTCCATCTCACACTCCAGCAGGCAATAGGTCCTCCGTAAAAATACAATCAATAAATAATGCACCTGGTTATCTGACATGAGAATAAAAACTAAAGCACATAAGATTTTACAGTCTGAAATTGTAGATAAAACTGACTTGTGAGACAAATATGAAATACCCAGATTTTTCTTATTTTCTTATTATGAGGTAGGCAAATAAGCTTACGGTCCGCCTGATGGTAAGCAGTCACTGCAACAGGAAAGCTTGCGATACTTGAAGTATCACATGCGCCTTGCCAACCTAAAGGATAGGAAGGATAGGATTAGAAGGAAAAGTGGGAGATTGGGCCTCCGGCGCTCTCACTCATCGCACGAAACGTAACAGTACTCTCTTACTTTACGCTGATTTTCTGTGAGAGGGTAGTACTTCCTCGGTAGAGCCGACCTATTTGTACTGAGAGCAGCATGGCTCTACTACTATTGAAATTTTTAATTTCATTATTTTATTAAATATAATAAATAATATAAAGTTAGATACTTATGGTATATAGAGAAGTATTTAAGCGGCTCATTGGCAAGGTTGCAATGGCGTAATTTGGAGCTGAGACTGACGGTCTCTTCTGAAGCTTGCATGGTACGTGTTTTGTAACTGAACCAAATTTCCTGCCCTGGAGATACAGCCGTACCATTCACTGTTATGTCCACATAGTGATATCCGGCTCTTAGTGCTACCTAAAAGATTAGAACAGGTTTCTTGATAAAAGATATGATAATAATAAATAGACGCTACACACTCAACGCCCCCCATTAGTATAGTTATATCCTGTATTCACAATCACAAGGACAAACACAAGCAGACCAGAAAACATGCCTGTATGGTCAATAAAATATTGTAATAGTAATCATGCTTATGAAGGTAAGGAATTTTAAGCTTACCCATTTGTAGACGAGGTCGATATCAAAGAGATCTTGTCTTTGCTGCACGGCTACCATCAGAGAATTGCTGTACTGTATGTCCTCCACATAATATTTTTCTTTGTTAGCCTGATCGCTTTGCTGACTTCTCTCTCTGATTTCTCTGTTCAAATTGATAGTTAATTTCAAATTTTTAATCTCATTAAAATTCCAACCATACTCAAAAATAATTACCTTTTTAAGGAACGACCGTTGAAAACACAACAGTAACCAGCGCGCGTGATCTCCATCCGAAATAGTGAAGAGCAATTGACAATGTTTTGAAGCCAACGGCACCTGATATAAAAATGATTTTATGTCTCTAGAAATCGTCACGTAACGAAATTCCGCATGTGTGCGCGAGTGTATAGAGCCTACTACAATGTGTACACGAGCAAGTAAGTGCGAAGCCACGTACGCAACTCTCTCTTTCTCTCTCTCTCTGCCCCTGTCTCTTTCTATTATATAAACTATTGAAACATACAGATTTCATTTCAAATTACATTCGAGTTGAAGAAAACGTAAGGAACTTCGTTCCTTCGATTTTTCTATTACAGATTAACTATATTGGAATACAAACTTAAGAAGAATCTCTTCACAAGACGGGGTGAGGCGCAGAGATGTATGTTCTATATCAAGACCATTGTAGTCCAATAAATCCTGGATCCTCTCCAGATCTTTTACATTGAAAACAACATCGGGAGAGCTGAATGCCGCAAATTGTTTCAAAACACTTCTAATATAGGTTGAATTAGTAGACGGAGGATATTTTCTAAAAAAAAAACATTAATACGAAATGTAATTTAATGGTCACAGCGGCTAACTAAATATAATATCACCTTAGACTTGTTATAACCACACTATAGACTTCCACGCAGACAATGTGGCCAAAGACTTGCTGGTGCTACTTCGCGAAAAGAAACAAACGCAAAAAAACGAAGATTTTTTGTCTTTTTTTATGTAATGAAGTTGGCAAGCAAGCATACGGTATGCTTGCTTGCCTGATGGCAAGCGGTTGTCGTGGCCTATGAGCGCGCGCAACACCATTAGTCCCACTCACACGTTGCCAACCTCGAGATATTGGTTCATAAATATCCTTTGCCCAGTAATTTCACTAGCCAAAGAAACTAGTGCTTTGCCGTAGAATATTGAACACCTACCTAGCCTAGCCCTACCAGTGTGATTGATTGAATAATCTGATGAAATAATCTCTGCTGTGACAGAGATTATCGCAACAGCAGGCGATGAGGTCGTCACGTCCCGACGGCTACGTTAATTACGCTATCATTATTCGATTATGTTTCAAGCTGGTGACTAAATTCGTTCCGTGGGTCTGAATTTACGAAGAGCACCAGTGAGTCTTTGAGATTTTGTCTGTATGAAAGGACCTCTCTCTCCCTTGAATTGATACGTACATTTCTTTGATAAATTCATCAGTTTTATACTGAGGATAGCTGATTTCCGGGCATACGATGACAGTAGGGAATAACATAGATTTCCTGATTATTGCGGTTTGCACGATATGAGTGGGTCCAGCGAGGAATCGGTTAACAGTCGCACTAAGGACCATTATCGATGAACAGAATAATACTGCGAGAGACAGCGTCCAGTACCAGCTAGAAAAGGGAAAATAAATATTCAATTATGTTTAGGTAAAATTAATGAAAATATAACTTGCTTAATTATTCTTTCTTAATTTTAAGAATTTTTTTTTACATGCAATGAAAAACTGCACTGTACAGTGAACATTTATAAAATCACTTTGAAATTTAACTGAAGTAACTTTCAAGAAAATAAATAAATACCTACCTGAATCTAGTGTCGACAAGAATTTTGGCCCCATGGAATTGCGCTTGTCTCAGTAAATCTTTGAATTTCATTTCTAAAATTCCGTACCCAAAGAGAGCTGGAACCCTGTTACTAAGTACCTTTTCACACGTGCCGGTTGCCGGGTATTCGGCGCCGGGTATCCGTTAACCAAGTGTATGGGCATGTATGACACACGCACCGGCGTAGTTTTGCTGGGCAAGTGGTCGCCGTGCGTAGATTTAAAATTGAGTCGTGCAAAAGCGAAATGAATTATCAGACAGTCGGCTATGGATACCCGGCAACCAGCACGTGTGACAAGGTACTAATTGGTAGAGAGATGAACATTTTAAAGAATTAAAATAAAAAATAAAATTTAAAAATAAAGGGATTACAAGGAACTTAATATTATTTGCTGTTTCTTATGAACTTTATTATATAATTGGAATTTTCATAGATTGTGGATTTCTGTGGTCGCTGTAGTAATAAATATTAAAATTTAATTTCAAAGTAAAATTATAAAGTCTTTAAATAAAATTCAATTCAATCCAAACCCAACCATACCCATAGACTTTGTTGACTTTTATGCGTTTAGATCTATTAGTACTATTAGATATAAATCACAACTGTCGTTAATGTCATGAATTTAATACAATTTGAAAGATAATCAATTTTGTTTTATCTCTGAATAATTTATGGAACAAATTAACGTGGTAAAAAGTAAAGCTATGAAGCATAAGCTTTATTTTTGTGTTTTCATCAAAAATGGCATTGTCATGGCATGGCATGTCGCGAATGGCATTCAAGCGGCGAGTCAAGGACTTATATATTTCAAGAGTCTTCTCATAAATATATTTATTTTTATGTTATGATATTGTTATATATTTTATGTTTATGTCCACCATTTATTTATATGTATTGTTAACGTAACTACTGTCTATTGGAAGTTGTGATTAAAACACTTTGTCGCAAAAATCTCTTTACTGAATTACTATAATTATACTATTACAAGTTTGCACATTGCATGATTGCATTACGGATGCGGAATTTACCAGTTGCCATTTTTTAATAATCATAGACATAGATATCCACAGACGTATCCATAGACATATCCATAGACATACTAATACAATATTGCCTTACGCAATCTATTGGAGAAATATAATAATTTGATTGAACATTCCGCCCCTCAAAGTGCGTCAGAACTTTAAATAACAAAGAAACTAATTAAGTTAATAATAATGATAAAAAACTAAGGCAATGCTATATAATTATACACAGGCATTAATATTTGTATTTTACATGTATACAAAACTTAAGATGTACAAATACAAGTGAGCGAGATACAAATGGACTGTCAAATAACCTTTTTTTAAATATACAATTTAAGGTTCTGATTCTGTAGGTAGTATACACAATTTTTGAATAGGTCTCTGTAGAACTGAGTCTTTACATTTTACACTTACAACTCTAACTAAACCGTCTGTACCAGGGTGAACATTAACAATTTTACCCAGTAACCATTTAGTGGGTGGTAATCTTTCATCTTTGACTAAAACTATATTACCAATTTTAAAATTATTTTGAATTTTATCCCATTTATTACGTTTCTGTAAATTTACAAGATATTCTTGGCTCCATTGACGCCAAAATGATTGCAATTTTTGTTGTAAATAAATCCATCTCTTATTATAAGGTATATACACCTTTTCTAAGTTACTGTCAGGTACAACTATTGGGTTCTCACCGATTAAGAAATGACCAGGTGTTAACGCAATAGTTACACCAAGTTTGTCATCATCTAATGAAGTTAATGGTCGGGAATTTAGACAACTTTCAATTTGACATAATAATGTTGAATACTCTTCATAAGTTAATTTGGTATCACCAAGAACTCTATTAAGATGTTTTTTTGTTGATTTAATTGCTGATTCCCATAAACCTCCCACATGTGGGGCACTAGCAGGATTGAACTGCCATTCAGTTCCATCTTGCGCTAATAATTCAGCAATCTCTTTAGGCAAATTACTAATGGTTCTACTAAACAAAATCTCAAGTTCCTTACATGCTCCTTTAAAGTTAGTACCACAATCACTAATTAATTTTTTACAATGACCTCTACGCGCAGTAAATCGGCGAAAGGCTGATAAGAAACTTTCAGTACTGAGACTAGTTACTAGTTCTATATGTACAGCTTTAGTGACAGTGCAAATAAACAAGGCAATATAAGCTTTAGTGGTTCTATTGGATCCACGTCCACTGAATTGTTTAAGAATAACTGGTCCTGCAAAGTCAACTCCACTCACAAAAAAAGCTCTTTGTGGTGTTACTCTATACTTAGGTAAGTTTCCCATCAATTGTTTTGCAGTTTTACTTGAATTTCTACAACAAATGGTACATTCTCTTATTACCCTTTTTATCAAATTTTTTACAGCAATTATATGATATTTATTTCTAATGTAATTTAACATCAACAAATTTCCACCATGCAAGGTAGCATTGTGCGAGTCTTTGACAATCAGGTAAGCTAATTTACTATTTTTTGCTAATATTATTGGATGCTTAGTTTCATTACTTACACATGAATTTTGTAAACGACCCCCTACCTTTAATAATTTGTCTTGACTATCAATAAATGGATTTAAATTTGATATATCCTTTACATTTACTATTTCAATCATTTGAGATAACCTTATTAGAGTATAGGCAGCATTTTGCAATTCTTTTGAGTTCAGATAAGTGGTAGTTACAAATTCAGGTAAGTTTTTCTTTTTGGCTTTACTTTTACACTTGTAATAGAATCGAAAACAATAGCTTATTACTCTTAACAATTTCTTATAACTAGAATATTTATTAAAAATGTTTTTATTTTCAGATTCCTGTAGGACACTATAACTTAATAACACTTTCACTTCAGGTTTTTTCTCCAACTCAGTAAGATTAATTATTTCACTTATATTTTTCACAGGTAATTCACTATTTTCTCGTAACCAGGATGGACCTTGCCACCACAGTTCGTGAGACTGCAGCTCAAGCGGAGAAATCCCACGGGATGCTACATCAGCAGGATTTGTTGAAGATTCAACGTGAAACCATCTATCAGTGTTAACTATGTTTATTATTTCCGTCACTCTATTTGCAACGAAAGTTTTCCAATAACTAGGGGAACGCTGTAACCAAGCCAGAACTATTGTTGCATCCGTCCATGCATAAGTGTCATGTATTGGAATATCAAGTGTTGTTCGAACTCTGTGTAACAGTTTAGCCAGTAATACAGCTCCACATAATTCCAGTCTAGGTGTGGATATTCTTTTGACAGGTGCCACTCTAGTTTTAGCTTCAATCATTGTCACTTTAATAGATTCAGGTAGAATTGTACGACAATATACTACAGCAGAGTATGCTATATCTGAGGCGTCTGAAAATCCATGAATTTCAATCTTAGTTATATTGTTTGTTATGCCTATCCATCTATCAAGCTCTATCATTGACATATTACAAAGTTGACTACGAAAAGAAATCCATTCTGTTTCTAATTGTTCAGAAATTTCATCATCCCAATCTAGACCTTCTGTCCACAGTTTCTGTAAGAATACTTTTGCTCTAACTACTATAGGAGCTAGCCATCCAGCTGGATCATATAATTTTGCAATATCTCTTAAGATTGACCTTTTAGTTGGCTTCTCATTACAATTTTTTATTTCAAATGCAAGTTCAAATTTATCGGTTTTATTATTCCAGTTGATTCCTAAAATCTTTCTATTAGACTGTATGGAATCTGCTGTAATTGATGTATTTGATGCCCACTTATGTAAGATAAAGCCACCTCTTTTCAACAATTGTATTAAATTACTTTGTAATTCCTTTAATTCAGCAGGTGTTGATGCTCCTGTAAGTAAATCATCCATGTAGAAGTCATTAAGCAAAACATCTATTGTTTTTTGTGGAAAATTACACTTTTCATCAAGAGCTAACTGTTTAAGTGTTTTTATTGCTAAATATGGAGCTGAAGAAGTTCCATATGTGACAGTAGTCAGTCTATAATGTTGTATTGGTTCACTAGAATTAAATCGCCAAAGAATCCTTTGGAAGTCTCTATCTTTCTCATGAATGTGTATTTGTCTATACATCTGCCGTATGTCTCCAATCAAAACTGTAGCATGTCTACGCCAACTTAAAGTTGTTTGTCTAATATCACTTTGTAGCGATGGTCCTATCATTAAGTTATCATTGAGTGATTTTCCATTACTCGTCTTAGCAGATGCATCAAACACTACACGTGTCTTTGTGGTTAGATGCTGTTCATTTATTACAGAATGATGCGGAAGGTAACACACACTTTTGTCAGGTTTATTATTTATGGATACAGGTTCCATGTGTTTCTGGTTTAAATAATCTAACATAAATTCATTGTAACTATTTTGTAAATCTGGATTTTCTTAAATTTCTTTTCAACTAACATTAATCTTTTTAATGCAATCGTTTCAGATTCACCAATATCTGGAGGATCCACTAGAAAAGGTAATCTAACTATATATCTACCATCTGCATTTCTACTATGTGTTGTATTATAATGCTCTTCGCATTTAATCTCATTATTTGTCATTATTCTTTTTCCAGGTACAGCATCTTCAAGCTCCCAGAATCTACGAAGTTGATGATCTAGTTCTAGTTTTACATGATAAGTGAAAGCTTGGATTTTTTGGTTGTCAGTACTTGTTCTATTGCTACGACCTGAAATTAACCACCCTATTGACGTTTCTTGTGCCACAAGTGAAGTTGATTCATTTCTATATACTATCAGACCTTGTTGAATAATGTCTGCGAACACTCCTGCACCCAAGAGTAGATCAACACGACCAGGCTGTGTGAACAATGGGTCCGCTAGTGGTAGGCTATTTAGTTGTGGCCAGTTTATCTTGTGTGTATGCTGTGGTATATAAGATGTTAAATTCCGAAGTACATATGCAGTTATTTGTATTATCTTGTTTGGGTCATGTAAAGACATTATTTCAAATTTTACTAGTGCTTTGGTTATTGTTTTTGTTGAACTAATGCCAGCTATGTCTCCCTTAATAGGTGATTTCTTTAAACCCAACTCTTGACACGCCCCTTCTGTGATCAATGAGACTTGTGATCCTTGATCAACAAGTGCACGTAGGGTGTGGATACTATTTCTGTTTGACGGTACTGCTACAAGTGCAGTTGCTAGTATAACTGATTCTGGTTTACTTATAGAGGCCTTTAAACTGTGTATGTTTTCTATGTTAACATGTTGTGCTAATGGTGTACTTGGTTCCAATGTGCTTGGTGGGATAGAATACCCATGAAGTAAAGAGTGATGTTTGCGACTGCAAACTCTACAACCTGTCTGTGTGCAATCTTTTGATATATGCCCTTTTTTCAAACAATTAAAGCAAAGATTATTTCTTTGGATATACTGTTGTCTTTCATTTACATTAAGTTTACAAAAACCTTTACAGTGGTAAATTTTGTGGTCCCCTTTACAGTATATACAGAAAACAGATGAATTCATATTAGTTGTAAAACTTTTAGCGCTAATTGGGTTTCTATGTTGGATTTGTGTATCCTTGTACTTTACTGCTTCTAAGGTTCTAAACCTAAATTCTAAAAATTTTGATAATGTTTTCCACGATGGCAGTGAATCTTGACTTTCAATACTTTGCTCAAACAGCTTATGTGACTCTGAATCTAATTTCTGTATGACTATATAGACGACTAGGTCATCCCAATGCTCAGTAGGTATATTTATAGCTTTGAGAGATATCAAGCACTCTGATGTTATATCTAAAAGATCCTTAATCGCTTTGGAAGATTCATTAGTAATTCTCTTTTGATTTATAAGTTTGCCAATATAAGCGTTAACTATACTTCTACGGTTATTGTATCTTTTATTTAAAATATCCCATATTATGTCATAGTTTGATTCCGTGATGGAAATCTGTCTGACTAAGTTCTCAGCTTCTCCATGTAAACTTGACTTTAAATATTGACACTTATTAACTTTGCTTAAGTTTGGATTATCATAAACCAGCGATTTGAAAAGATCATGAAATGATAGCCACTCTCTATAATCCCCAGAGAATTTTGGAATAGAAATGGAAGGTAACTTTGCAACCATTTGCAATGACTGTTCATTGTTTGATATATTTATACTTTGAGATTTCTCTTTTAATAAACTTTGCATTTCTTTAATTCTAGTTTTCATATCAAGGTATATATCTAAGCAAATATCATATATATTTTTCTTAAAGTAGTCCGACTTAAGTTCTGCTGTTGTAACTAAATTATCATGATTAATTTGAAACTTTTTCCAGTTATTTTCTAGGATTTCCAATCTAGTATCTAAATATCCTTGAGTTAAACGTTCTTTAGGACTCTTTTTGAAATTTTCTAATAAATGCTTTATTTGTGAATATGTTTCTAACTGAAGAGCCTCCATTGTTTTCACATATAATATGATGAAATATGTAGTCAAGAAAATATGCTATATTTATTAATAACGAGTCTTTGCACTCTGACCACTGATAATTTATAATGTTCAAAGTCAATTATATTTTGAGAAATATTCACTTTTTATGAAATAATTACTCACGGTTACCAATCCTTTGTTTAAACACTGTTTTATAGTTCCTACACACCAAAGAACACTGATTTATAACTTTTCTATAAAAGCACACAGCACGTGGCACGTGCTTTTTTGCCGGTACACAACTTCACTTTTTACAAAAGTTTACTTATCCGGCTCGAAGGACCAAAATGTTAACGTAACTACTGTCTATTGGAAGTTGTGATTAAAACACTTTGTCGCAAAAATCTCTTTACTGAATTACTATAATTATACTATTACAAGTTTGCACATTGCATGATTGCATTACGGATGCGGAATTTACCAGTTGCCATTTTTTAAAAATCATAGACATAGATATCCACAGACGTATCCATAGACATATCCATAGACATACTAATACAATATTGCCTTACGCAATCTATTGGAGAAATATAATAATTTGATTGAACATGTATATATATATTAGTATTTATTTATCGTTAACATTTCATGTATTGTTGTTATTTATATTTAAAAAATAATTTACTACATGTCTATACATTTTTTTTTGCACGCCTACCTACACTCTTTCTTCCACGTCCAGGGTTGGCTGGCGAATGCTTTTAGCATTAAGCCCGTCTTTTGTGCACTTTGTGCAATAAAGTATAAATAAATAAATAAAATAACCTTACTGGAAATAATCTATTTACAGTTTTCGATTTCTGTATGCATGTAAATTAGTAGTAGCCATGCTAGTCTCAGCACAAATGGGCCGGCTCGAGCGGGAAGTACTACCCTCTCAAGGAAATTCGGCGTAAAAGTAGCAATATCAGTACTGTTGTGTTTTTTTTTTTATGTTTTCGTTCGATCCTTCATGTTTTCCTTTCTCATCCTTCCCCTCCTATCCTTCGGATTGGCAACGCGAACGTGATACTTCAAGTGTTGCAAGGATTTCTAGGTTGCTGTGACTACTTACCATAAGGTGGATCGTATGTTTGCCAACCGTCATGACATGGAAAAATGGTCTTGAAGACTTCAAGATTCTCTTACCATCATATGAATCGTGCGCATTAGTTCACTTAGATCCTAACTTTATCACATAAAATCTAACAATGACTTGTATCTGACAAGTCAGTATTCTCTGAAAGAGTAATACTTCAAGGCAGAGTGAAATAATTGCACATTAAAATACCCCTTTTTTGACAAGTCTGTGTAAAATGCATTTGCGAAAATAATTACATAAAATAAAAAAAATATTAAAAACACTAAGACAAACATACACGTGTTTATAATTAATACTATTACTGGCCTGTGTTTTCCACGTACTTGTCCACGAGTTTGACCCTACGTGTGTCGATTACCATTTTATTCGTTTGATGAAAGATAATTTAAAAACTATTAATTTATGAATATTAAAGCTGAAAGAATTACCGTTCACGAGTAACGATATTTATATTCACTCTTCATGGTCTTCTTCTTACTAATAGCATTTTATTTCCGGTATTTATCTAAGGCTTAAACTTTTATCCTTATTTGACGGGTTAGCTTTTACATTGAGTGATTTGACTTGTGTAACCCTATATTTTTTTTTTTTTTTTTGGTGTCGGGGAGGAAATCTACTACTAGATACCCGGCGTCTTGGGGAGGGCAACCGGGTTATGTGGGGATCCACGACAAGGTGGAAACGTCATGGGGACCCACTAAAACCTCCTCGGTGGCCTACCTCAGTGTGTTTGTCAGGTTACGGGAACTCTCGCAGAACATACCAACGTGACCTGACAATCACGGTGCTCCGATTGGTAGCGGAGCTCAGTCCCGGGGGTCGAGTTGGCAAAGCCCCCCAGCGCTTCCCACGCAAGCGTACGGCAGTCGGGACCACACCGGCTGCCTTCCTCCTCAGGGCCGCCCTTGTGTAACCCTATGGGCGAACCAGTCGCTCATTATACCATAGCAAACTACCTATTGTTAAATTATCGAAAACAAAGTAGTAGTTGGGTGCGGTAATATTGAAAAACTGCAGTAATTTATTGTAGTTTTTAATAATCACCGTTCACTTCAACGATCGGTATAGGAATGAATTCAAATAAGACGAACTGTCACTAAACAAATGTTTTGTTACGAGTGGGGGCGACAGTCGTTAAGCTTCTTATTTAATCAAAGCAGTCAATTGACTTCATTCCTATACTTACACAATATAAATTATTATAAGTAAGATTATATTTAATTATTTATTACACATTAATTAATATATATTAACAATCAAGCAATATTAGAACATAATATTTTAACAATATAACACATGATATCTAAAACTATCAAGAGTTAACGATTACTATCAGATGTTTTGATAACAACCGGGACCGACAGCTTAACGTGGTCTCCGAGCCACGGTGGGAAAATCCACAAGGAAAACGCCCAGAGTGAAACGTATTTTTATACCAAACATCTGTATCAAGCAGCTATCTAACCCGCGACCGTCGAACTCACTACCAGCACGCCAAACATGGTGTTGGACAAACTACTTTAATGCAGATAGCAATAATAGGAAGTCTATATTCATACAGTATGCGAACTATAAATCTCGCAAAGTAAGTGTCCAATTGCTGCGAACACATTGCGAATGCATATGAGAAATTCCACCAACTGCATTGTTACATTTTCACCAAATGTTCTGTACTTCTACAATTTCAGTGGCTTAAACGTAAAGTTAATCTCTAAAAGCCAGTATGGTAAGAAAATAATATGAGATTTATTTTCATGTTTATTGTTCTCCAGATAGTAGACATAAAAGATAAACAATAGCCGTGCTCTACATGACCAATGGCTAGCTAAAGTGTTAAAGTTTGGCCGTATAGATTAGAATGTGATGGTGATTATAATGAGAACTTTTTTTAAGGCAAATTAGTTATTTTTGTATGTAAGAAGGAGGAAACGGGCAGGAGGCTCACCTGATGAGAGGTTGCCGGCGGAAGTTAATTGAATGATTGAAAGAGTGGCTGTGCGAGGAAGAAAATGTCTTCTAAATCGGGCTATTTCAATTATATTCTAGTAGCATGGTTGACATGATAAGTATGGAAGCCTGTATGGCGAGACGACGACAAGTCCTTCATTGCAAGATCGGACGGGAGTCGATTTTTGTGAATTTGCCACCACAAAGACGTCGGTACGGTTGCGGAAAGCAACCGCGTTAGCAACCCTCGCCTTGCCTACCCGTATCTTAACTCGATTATGTGCAAATATATTAATGAATACAAAACTTAATTAATCAACTATTGCCTTTACGACCGAGTAACTAAGATCATTTTGGTCATGAAATTTAATCAGTAGATTCCGGGGCTATATTACAACACCGACGTAATTTTATCGGCTAATCAGGGGCCCCAGGAATGGCTCGTAAATGTATAAGAGTGTCGTATCTCTTGCCTCGTAACTAAATGTCAGCTACATTTTTCTCGAACGGCATTTATATATACAAATAGTTACTAAAAGTCTACGCCTCATTAAGATTATAAGAGGTGTAAGTTGGACGCAAATAAGCAATACCATGTCAACCCACAAAATTGAAAAAACTGAGTTATATATGCAGTGTTGGTAAATGGCTGAAGAACATTTTTCTTTAATATTTGTAGGGTTTTAAGCTTTAAAACTTCTAAAAGCCATTTTTTAATCATGCAATTTATGTATTATGTTAAACATTTTGGGTTATTATATACGAAATATGCAGTTTGTATACATATTTTTTGTAAAAATAAAATAACTTACATAAATCTGAAATTGCCAAAAACTTGACCAATATATAAAAAAATCATATAAAGCAAGTTGTTAAAAACTTTCAAACGCGTTTTTCTCGAAATGACTTTCGTGTGGGTTGAGATGGTATAGCTTATTTGCGTCCGGTTAGGGTATTTGCTCATTTGCATCATCAAAGTCATTACCGTCCATTGCCACCAGATGATACTCCTACATGATCAGAGAAAGAAAAAGGAGTAGGGAGAGAGAAAAAGGAAACAGACTAATGATTTTAAAGCTTTAAAAAATCGTTCAC
Organism: Hestina assimilis; assembly: GCA_023373885.1. Lineage (NCBI taxonomy): Eukaryota > Metazoa > Arthropoda > Insecta > Lepidoptera > Nymphalidae > Hestina > Hestina assimilis. Next base: position 16,313,425 of record CM041743.1, on the reverse strand, counting down.
GAGCTTTTTTATATGCATTTGTGCAAAAAAGTTATGTCAATTCAAAACACTCCAGATATAAAAAACCTGATTCTTATCGCAAGCTAATGAAACCCTCACAGTGAAAAAGCAATAATTTTTTAGAAACATACGAGTAAATAAAAGCAAATTGTTTACTTTTCCCTCACCGGTGACGCTATCGAGGCCACTAGCCCACTAGGGGCAACAATGATAAGCAATAAACACCAACTATTTTTTTAACAATAATAAATAAACGCTACACACTCATGACACCGTTGTGGCGTTGTGGGTAGCCTTTAGCCTCGACGGTTGCGGGTTCGATTCCCGCTCGGGCTGATGTTTGTAAAAAATTCCGGTCTCGGTCTGGGCGTTTGTCCATGTGGGAGACCCACCGTGCCTCGGAGAGCACATTAAGCTGTCGGTCCCGGTTATTATCAATAACATCTTATAATAATCGTTAACTCTTGATAAGTAAATTGCTCTTATCCAATGAGTTACTGGTTCGCCCTTAGGGTTGCGGAGGTTAGATGGCATTGGCAATGTAAAAACTAGTAACCTGTCAAATCCGGATAAGAGTAATAAACAGACCTTGGATACATAAAATACCGGGAATAATGCTAGGATGAAGAAGAAACGCTACACACTCAACTCAACACCCTCATTAGGATTGTAATATCCTGTGTACGGGAAAAACATACAAGGACAAGGACAAATACATCCAAACCGGAACATATAACTGCATGGGCAATACAAACATTTACTCCGAGTGGAGCTCGAACCCGCGACCTTTGGCGCTTTAGTTAGTTTCGTTTCGCTACTACTGCGCCACAACGTCGTTACTAAAACACGTCGTCGTAATTTAAACACGAGTATAAATACTAATCACAAACAGCTACGACACTATAAAAGTGAACGACACTCGAATTAGCTGTCATAATCGAGGCATTAGAGACATTGCCAACGATATAAACCCGGTAACGATTCTCCGAGTACTTGGGAATTAGTAACTTTAAAATTTTATAGGTAACACCTTGCTCAGAACCTGTTGCTACGTGATTTTTTCTCAAACGTGATCTACACAAAAATCATATATTTATTTAAGAAGAAAGAAAATAAATAATGTAATTATTTCATTTGAAAAAAAACGTAAATATTAAATTATATTACATAATATAAAAAAATACTGGAATGCTTAGTTTCAGAACAGCAATGAAAAATACAGAACGAGAACGCCTTAACGTCGAAGTTTACGAATTCGATTCCCTCTCGGAGTAGACGTTTGACCATACAGACATCGATTTCGGCCAGGCTTTTGCTTCTGATATCAATTTCTAGCTCTTCTTAGGAAATTTATTCTAATGCAACGAATTACTAGTTCCCACTTAAAGGTTCGAACTGTTAATCATAATCGATCTGTATTATAACTGGAAACCTCAGTATATAAATTAACTATAATGAGGAACAACTTTAGCAATCCGGTAAAGAAGAGGCTTAATAGTGTACATTAACTAAAAAGTTAAACAAATAAAATATCTCTGGATATAAAAAGGCCGGGTATTCGCCTTACATTCTATTGTCATAAAATGATTATTTTAACATCTTGCTGTCAACAAGATTATTTTGCTCTTAATCCTTATACAGATTGAAGGGATTAACCTAAATCAATCATTGCTATTTATGAATTAGATTTATCACTACATAGTATAAAACAAAGTCGTTTTCTCTGTCCCTATGTATGCTTAAATCTTTAAAACTACGCCACGGATTTTGATGCGGTTTTTTAATAGATAGAGTGATTGAAAAGGAAGGTTGATATGTATTATAACATCCATTAAATAGTGGAGAAAACAAAAATTATTTTTGAGGTTTCTAATGTGATGTCGTAAATAACTACATTTAACGCGTGCGGGCCACGGAGAGTAATGAATAAATCAAAACTACTGGATCGATTTTAATCATTTTTTCAGTGAATGACATAGGATATACATTTTATAGCCTTGCGAAGCCGGAGCGGGCCGCTAGTAATACATAAAATTAAATATAATGACATAATTATAATAACAATTTTTAAATAGAGCGATTGTCGCACGATGTGTTTGTATGTGTTGTGTAAACTATGCGTAACGCTTTTATTAGTAAAGTCGAGTCAATTCAATAAGACACCAAGTGAGATAACACGATGTTTCAGACCCACTGAGCCGGAAAATGAATTATGTAAAACCGACGGACAAAGTTGTACGGTTCTGGTGACTACTCGTAACTAATTCAACTAAGTCTCGGTACGCTTAAGTAACTTAGCAACACGGCGGGCTATTTCACTATCAATCAATATTGCTTTGTGTGGAGTAAGTAGAACTATATACTCGTAGATAGAGGATATGGTTCATTTGACACAAGATGCACCCGTGGATTTATCCAAGCACAGCATGTGTTTGAGCCTCAAAAAGTGACAGCGCTTATTATTTGATAAAATTTTATAGTATATATTATAAACGCATGATTATTTTTGTGAAATAAAATTTAGAAAATTGTGTTTTAACATTGTTGGGACAAAATATGTTGAGCTCTCAACGCACATATTTGTGCAGTCAAGACAGAAGTATGATCACATCTACACATAACATCTTATTAATAATATTTTTCTGGTAAAATCCTGATGTTGTTGGCGCAATGTGAAGTTTCGTGTGACTACAGTTATAGAACCTATTTATAACGTTGGATTAGAACGACAATATTTGAAAAGCTGTCATTCTAACGAAGCGTCACATTGATGGTAGGGCGATGGTTACTTCAATATTCATCATGCAGAAATCATGGCCGCACCGCATAAAGGACGAATAGCTGAAATCCGACGCAGTAGTTAAAGTGCTGTGCAATTTATTGTGTTATATAGCGAAGTGATTAAAAGCATTGTTGATTCCAATAAGAATCTGGTGCACTTAAATCTACAGAAATGGTGGATGAAATTGATAAAGGCTATCCTGGGGCTTTATATTTATTTTTACATAGTTAATACCGCGATAGTAAAATTGATTTAATAACAAAACAAATTCCCACAAAATAAATTAGAATCTTTAAGTAAATTCCAGCTGATTTCTCGTTAAAAATGCAGACGCTTCGACTGCTCATTGCGACTTGCACGTTCCGTGTTTTTCTTTCCCAACGCTAGCGGAAACTGGATGTAGTTGTTCATTAAAATTTGTCCGGAAACTTTAAAATTACTTTAAGGCGCTCGCGGGTAGTTTTTCTTTGAGTTGTACACTTGTTGGCAACTAATCTGCATGCGTAATGTACGTAAATAACTTCGGACGTGAATGTCTGAATCTCGAACTCAACCTCATTTTACAGATCTTCGAGTTGAAGTTTTCCAATGTCGATTTGACTTTCGTAGCTACAGAAAAAGGTCTTACATGTAGTTTTCTTACTTTATTGATGTTATTCAATTGTTTGAAGATGTATTCAAATAGTATTTGAAATTGTAGTAATAGCAGAGCCATGCTTCTCTCAGCACAAACGAACCGGCTCCACCAGGACAGTACTAACCCGTCACAGAAAATCGGCGTAAAGTAACAGAGACTATTGCGTTACGTACGATGAATGAGAGCGCCGGAGTCCCAATCTCCCACCCCTGTCTGTACCCTTCCCCTCTTCCCTTCTTATCCGTTCTCTCCAATCCCTTGGGTTAGAGACACGCGTGTGATTTACATATCGCACGCGTTCGTATGTTGCGGTGCCTGCTTACCATATGCTTGTCGAACCATCATGAAATTAAAAAAACATCGGTTTTATTTTAAAATACGTCAGTCATATCTAAAAATCCGAGATGGCCGAAAGAAGTAATATTTATTTAATTTAAATAAATAAATAAATAAAAAAGGATACAGTCCATCTGTTAGTAAGAAGTCAAAATGATCTAAGAAAGATTGTACGAATTGATATTTAACGTTGAAATTCTAATAACGATATATTCGTAAGAGAACCAAAGAAATCATTATATATATATATGTATATATACATATAGATATATATAGATAACCATCTCGCTTGAGTAAATTTGTCAGTTAACAATTAAGAACTCCGGAACTGAGCATACCTCATGTACAGACACATACACGAGTGCGTCTGATAATATATTATGATTATATTATACGTTATATTATAATTATGTTGTGTGATTGTGCTCGCTCGATGTAGTTCGTTATTTGACCTGACTATAAAATTAAATCTTTATCATTTATTATTAACAGTGGTATTTCAATTGAGTCTCCGTGCTTTGGATGGCACGTAAAAAGTCGGTCCCGTTATTAAATTGATGACAGTTGTTAAGTCAAGTCAGAGGCCTACGGGCGACCTGAACAACTCTGACACTAGGTCACTAACCAATCGATAAGATTCTTCTTATTTAACCAGATGGGCGGCGTTAACCGCTTAACATCAAGTTAGCCTCCTGCCCGTTTGTCACCTCTGACATAAAAAAATTATATATATACATATATCTTTACGCGTTCACCTTTCTATAGACTGACCGGGTCTAAAGCTGCTTAACTCACTGATAATTTAGCGACCAGTGTGAAATATGTTGTGATATTTCTCATATAATTACATTTAAGAATGGAATTAAATAAAAAAAAGTAGCAATATTATTATTTTTTTTAAACAAACTTGTTATATTTTTCAGCTTAGAATATGACGATGGGAAAGGCCTATTTAATTAATACCATAAATGAAGGTGTCAAGCAAACCAGGAATGGAATCGTGCGAAGTTTAAAAAGTTGCTCGATCGACTGACTCGCCTAATTGTGTTTACGACTCGTTGACAACTTTTTCTATTAGAAGTTACGCCACTTTACCGTTATTAGAGTATTTAATTTCCCGCTGGTACTGACATCGCACTCAAATTACAACGTACTTTTTTATAAATAAATAAATAAACGCTACACACTCAACGGACACTCAAGATAGTTATATCCTGTGTTTCGGTGTCCGGAAACATTCGCAATGACACAGACAATTACACCCAGACTGGAAACATGCCTGTTTTGTCAATACAAACATCTGTTCCGAGCGAGAATCGAACTCACGACCTGTGGCGCTTAAGGCAGGTTCGCTACCGCTGCACCACAACGTGACATATTCTAAGAATAAAATAATAAATAGAAAAAAAAAACACTGAGTCGTGGAATTTGGGAGTGACGTAAACAACACTTATTTTGGCTGTCAAACATAGGCACAATAAAATTAGGCAAAGATAAAAAGTTTGAGGAGCGTGCTCTATCTCCACTACCAATCATTAGTTGGGTCAATTTTAAAGTACAGCGTATTGGATAAAAGTCATCAGAACCCCTTCGTCACATAGATACAAAAAGCTTCTCAGTTGGGAACCTATTTCTTTTATTTTTTAGAGCCACTTAGTTCAACTGCTCTTTTTTTGTACCAACAATATTTTATCATGACAGTAATGTTAGTGCTACTAATTACTTTTAGTTTTATTTCTTTTAGTTGGACGCAAATAAGCAATACCATGTCTACCCACACGAATGTCATTTCGAGAAAAAGGCGTTTGAAAATTTTTAACAACTTGCTTTATATGATTTTTTTATGTATTGGTCAAGTTTTTGCCAATTTGAAGATGTATGTAAGTTATTTTTCTTATTTTTTCATCAAATGTGCATACAAACTGCATATTTCGTATATAATATAACCCAAAACGGTTAAAAATACATAAATTGCATGATTGAAAAAATTGCTTTTTTAGAAGTTTTAAAACCCTACAAATATTAAAGAAAAATGTTCTTCAGCCATTTAACAACACTTCTGCATATATAACTCGGTTTTTTCAATTTTGTGGGTTGACATGGTATTGCTTATTTGCGTCCAGTTATAAGCCATAATTATGTGTATGTATTTTTCTAAGATCCATTTATGTTTCAGTTTATACAAATGAATAGCTTATCTATCTATCTATCTATCTGTCTGTCTGTCTGTGTCTGTCTGTCTGTCTGTCTGTCTGTCTGTCTGTCTGTCTGTCTTTCCGTCCCTCCGTCCGTCCCTCCGTCTGTCCGTCAGTCCGTCCGTCCGTCTGTCCGTCAGTCCGTCCGTCCGTCCGTCTGTCTGTCTGTCTGCCTATCTATCTATCTATCTATCCATCTACCAACAGACAAATTATTAAAAATTAAAAATTACAAACAGACTCTTAAATTTTATTTATTTCTATACATACGTGCAGTAATTTGACAATTCTGACAAGTTTTTTTTTACGTCATGACGGTTGGCAAACAAGCACGAGGGCCGCCTGATGGTAAGCAGTCACCGCAAACTATGAACGCGCGTCATACTTGAAGTATCACAGCCCAAGGAACAGGAGGGACGGGATGAGAAGGAAAAAAAAGGAAGGGAACAGAGGGGGTGAGAAATTGAACTTCCGGCTCTCTCACTCATCGCACGAAACGCAACAGTACCAAATGATGCTGTTACTTGACGCCGATTCTCTGTGAGAGGGTAGTACTTCCCCGGCCGAGCCGGCCCTTTTGTGCTGAGTGAAGCATGGCTTTACCGTTTATCGATAAACCATTAACAATCCTGCAACGATTATATATATACGATTATATATTATTAACTCGACTAATTAACATGCCCAAGTTATAATTATCACATTGCTATATTGCAGGTAATGCAATATAAACACATCGATAGATCTCTATATCGTGAATCATTAAACTATTGCTTAATTATTCACAATACTAATGGTTGTCAGTGAATGCATTAATTAAGCATTTAACTAACAATGTTGTAAGAACCACTTACCTTACGTAAACTATCTAAACTAACTATCATGGCACATGACGAAGTATAGAACCTATTTAATACGTTGTAATAGAAGGCAATATTTGAAAAAGATGTCATTCTAACGAAGCGTCACATTAATGTTTACTTCAATATTCGTTGAAATCCGACGTAGTAGTTACAGTGCTGTGCAATTTATTGTGTTATGTAGTAAAGGGATTAAAAGCATTGTTGATTACAATAAGTTGTACATAATGGTAACTTACTTGGATGAAATTCATAGAGGCTCCAGGCTATCCTTAGTTAGTTTTATTCAAAATGAATACTGATAAAACCACAGGCGTGGTTTTATATATATGTAACAATATCTACTATTTAGAAGTCTATGTATATAAAACAATTACATTTTTAAAATATACGAGTCATCTTATTTATTTTGTTCTCATGCAAATTCTGCTGAATCGATTCTAATACGATTATTACATTAAATAGCTTGAGTATTTCTTTTTTAAAGTGACTATTTTGACAAGCACTCATACAGTTACCACCCGTGAGCGGTTGTCGTAGCCTACGAGTCCTTGCAACATCATTTGTTTATATGTATCGCTCACGTTGCCACGCTCGAGATATTGGTACTTAAATCTTCTTTGTCCAGTAATTTAATTAGCTATGGTCTCCTTGAAACGGAAACACAGGAATCAAAAAAACACTATTGTTTTAGGTAGATATCTGACACTACGGTGGTTCTTCGGTTTGATAAAATACCATTGTAAATTTTAAAAGTATATAATAAAAAATAATATTAACATAAAAATGGTCCAGGAATTGTCCACTGACTCACTGATCTGACGGACTGATTTTCACCACGTAAAATACAATAATGGTTTAACTAAATATTTAAGTTCCTCTTAAATTATTAAACTATCTAAAGATATCTTTGTCTACGGCAATACCCAAAGAATCTGATCTTAAAAATCCAACCTGTAACTCAGGTTTTGCCGACCGCTGTACTACTCGCTGACCTTTACAGTTGTAACCGAAGATTGAAATCCAGGCCCGGACCTCCAAATTTTCGAATGATTTAAACTCAAAATATTGTTTACTCAAACAGGCCTTTAAGTACTTTAGATTAATTTGTGTTTTCAATTGTCTCGCGGAGAAGAAAAATATCGTGGAGAAACCTGCATGCATTGGGAGAAATACATGTTTTTTTATATCAGAGGGGGCTAACAGGCAGGAGGCTCACCTGATGTTAAGCGATCACTGCCGCCCATGAACATCTGCAACACCAGAATGGATGCAAGTGTGCTACCGACCTTTATGTAAAAAATAGGCTTTTGCAGGTTCCCAGGTCATATCAGATCGTATAGACTGCTACATGTAATCGAAAACCCCCAACTTTTGGGGGTTTTTCAACTTTTTCAACAACAAAAATCTGTAATAATGCTAAAAATACACAAATCTAGTCAGCGGAACAAAAACTTAGGAGTGCCACAGGGCAGTATTTTAGGCCCTTTACTATTTTTGCTATATGTCAATGATTTACCGAACTATACAAAACATAAAAGCATTTTATTTGCAGATGACATAACTGTTATTATTAGCACCAAAACAAAACAAGATTTAAAATCTGAAATAAACAATACAGTACAGGATGTTATAAATTATTTAAGCTTACATAACCTTACAGTGAATCTAAAAAAGACACATTACATACACTTCAAGACTCATTACAATAATATCACAGATATAAAAAATAATTCTTTAAACCATAGCATAATAGATGAAACAGAAACAGCAACATTTCTTGGTATAATAATAGACCAACATTGTAATTGGAAAGAGCACATTAATAAAATTTGTTCAAAATTAGATAGATTTCCATTTGTTTTAAGTAGACTTAGAAAAACTGTTTCCGATAAGGCAGCTAGCATGGCATATCATGGTTTTGTCTCCTCGGTTATAAGATATGGACTAATTCTATGGGGTAACTCTGTAGATGCCATTAGAGTGTTTAGATCACAAAAAAGCTGCATCAGAGCCCTTTGTGGTGCAAAAAATTTAGAAAGTTGTAAACCGTTATTTAAAAAGAAAAATATATTGCCGTTACCAGCTTTATACATTTTCGAAATTTGTAAATTCGTTAAAAAAACCTTGCAATGTTTCCACTTAAACATAATTTAAACCGGCGTAAAAATGCAAAAATTGAAATACCGTTCCAACGTTTGGCCCTATTTAAAAAGAATGTATGTCGTTAAAAATATACAATTACTTACCAGACGACATAAAGTCATTACCAATATTAAAATTTAATAAAACGCTGTTTCAAAAATTATCAGATGAATGTATTTATGATATAAATGACTTCTTTAAAATTAAATTCTAACCTAATTTACTGAATGCAACCTGGAATTGAGTGTATGTATATTAATTAATTATAAATATTGAATCTAATGTAACGAATCTTTATATTAATCAATAATTGACATAATGAAATTTTATTTTTATTCTTTGTATTATTATAGCAGTTCTTTTATGATTATTAATAGTATATATAATTTAATAGCTCAACTACTATGTCTACTGGACTTACTTGATGACTTTTCTATTTTATGAGAATTGTATTTAGATTTTCAAATTGTAATTGACCAATGATATTAATCAACTGACATTATTGTATTCTTTTTATTTTCCACATACATCAATCGTTGTTATTATTATTGTATGAGGATTTAAAAATCATAATAAATTATAATTGACTAATAATATTTGTATGCCATGTGATGGGCAAAACATGAAAGGGACTTATTGTAAAATGACCATCATTATGTATTATTTACACCCATGTTTGTGACAAATAAAGATTATTATTATTATTATTATTATTAACTGCAGTGAAGTGATTCCGCACCATTAGCCGAAGAAACCTATAAGACGGAATAAGACTCTAACAAGCTGATACTCTTTTACTTCGAAAATATATCAACATTGTAATACACAAATATAAAATTCGAAAAGAATCGCCGAAACAATTCCATCAAATATATACCGTCGAACGTTCCCCATTTACCGATCCGTCCGTGCATTCAGCATTAGTTCTATATTCAGCGCTGATCTGATAGAATATTCTAGTACCGAATTCTACACGTGGATCGGAACTGTACCATATACTCGAATGCGTAATGAACCTTAATGTAGATTTTGAAACCGATCAATTTGATTTATATAAAATAACCTGCTATAAATATTATGTGTTAACAACGCATGTAGAATATACTTGTGACGATTAAAAATGTGACACAAAATTCAAACTCTAAGCCTGTGTTTGTGCGTGTGTGTGTGTGTGTTTGTCGTAAGAGGCTTTGAGTATAAATCGTTAATTATTATTTATTTATGACATATTTAAGGCCTGTTTACAGAAAGGATTTTGTACCATAAAGATGCTTAGTACTTTGTCGAACTGCCTGATGCTGAATACAAGACACGTACAGTCGTACACACAAACCCTTATAAACAAAAATTAAAATAACCAAGGGTAAAATAATAATTTTAAATATGATTAAATTTAATGATATAAATAAATTTAATTAAACGTTCTTTAGCTATCTGCTAAAACAAAATTATCTTATAGCACAGTTACCTTCATCCTGCGTAACCCTTTTTTTGTCAGGAACTAATGAGCGTTTGCCCCTCGAGCGTACGACCTAATTAAGTGGCTCCCGCAAAACCCTTACACGCTGTTCTTACCAAAAATACAATTAATTTGCCGCAGTCACTTGCCAAGACGCCATATTTATTCAGTAATGAGAAAGCCTTCACATAATCTACCTATTTTGGAAACATGGAAGTAACTTTATAAATAATTAAATTAATTTGTTCCTTATGTTTTTAAAGCCAAGATGGTGCAGATTTAATGGAAAATGTTAATCACAAACTCAAGCAAGCAGCTTTTAATTTCCAAGTTTTATTTTTTTCAGAATATTAGCAATGCTTTTTCAAGGCATTTTTAATATTCTATTGCCCTCCAAAAAGCTAGAAGCTTGTGCTAGGAGTGGGTGCGACTATAGCCTAAGAGGGTCAGGATCGAACCCCTGACTCTCGCATTAACGGAGTAAAGTCAGCCCTTTTACCGTTGAGCTATTGAAGAATAAGTGATTGATTTTTGTTTCGTTTAGGTACTTTTTAACTATTATTCATAATTAAAAAAATTAAAAATATTTATTTTTGCCACAAGATTCTGACAGTCTTGTGCGACAGCTGTTAATATGCATACTGACAATCGTCTTATCATAAATAAGAACAGTATTAAATACATGACCGCATCTTTATAACGAAAACTTCACAATTTAAAAAAAAACAAAAATTTTGTTATCAACTCAAAGTGAAATGACGAAATTCTCAATGTAGCAATAGTTCAAACATAGCCATATTCAAGCATAAATAACCAAGAAAATATAATATAAATAAATAAATAAATAAATGTTGCACACTCAACGGCCCTGTGTCGGGGGTCCGGAAACACATACAAAGACAAGGAAAAATACACCCAGACCGGCAAATATGCTTGCGTGATCAATACAAACATATTATGCTCCGAGTGGGAATCGAATGCGCGAATCAAATTTAAAACATTTTTTGTTGATTCCCAACTGCAACTGAACTGCATTTTGATTTACGTCGTTTTCGTCGTAAAGGTGCAAATTGTATTATTGCCATCTATCATAAATTCTTTCAATTCTTCACTTCATATAAACTATAAGCTATATGACTATTAGACGCTCCTATCAAAAAAACGTAACTTAATCGCTTTTAATTTAATGAAAATCATCAAAGGATATTATGGCTTACATATAACCCTTACATTTACATAAATAAAGAAATAAATGCAACACACTCAACGGCCCCTATTTAAGTCTGTTGTCGAGTATGACGCCTAGATATTTGGTTTTATCTTTCCATGGGATGATTGAAGAAGTGAAGTTAGTCACACGTTTGCAACATAATCGAATATTTTCCTGTATTGAAGGGCCGGTTCTTTATTTTTTTTAAAGAATATTACCAACGCTTTTTAAGACATTAATAATATTCCTATTGCTCCTCCAAATAAGCAACCACTATACGACCAACCAATTATATATACAACTAACCAATTATACGACAGTCCAAAAAATATTTTAGTTGCTATGGTAACCGTCGCTATGGTTGCCATAGTTATATTCCGTGTTAAACCATAGTCTAGTTATAACCAAGGGCTTTAGGTAATGCGAACTCGTAGCAAACAAATAATTGAAAATATACATTACAACTTCTCTCTAATGAAAAGGATGATTTCATATAGCACTTAGCGTAGCCATCTTTAATAAATCATGAGAACCTTTCAATTCGGCCGAATCGAGCGTGACTTGACTGATAACGATACGATGTCGGAAATTCGGTGCTGGATTGACGCATTTTTAGCAGCGTGTGATCCATAAAAAGTTTGGCATGCTCTTTATCACATTGTACAAACCAAACATTTAAATATTCATAGTTTTGAGTTTGTATTGCCCATACAGACTCATGTGTTTTGGTTTTGGTGGTTCTGGTTGTGTTTTGAGTGTGTTTCTGCACCCACAACACACTGCTATTAATTGATTTAGAATGTGGCTTTTTCATTATAATACTAAAAACTTGTTTCTTATTGAACAGTATGATAGTAGCTTTCTGAGAAGACACATTTAGTAATCATTAAATAAGAGTAGAGCGATATTGTTTTCCGAATGAAACGGCCAGCTTCAAGAAGTGTTAACCTTTCATAGATTAACATCGTGGACCATTATTCGTAGTGTTTATTGTATTTTTATGTTACAAGTTGGCAAACAAACATACGGCCCACCTGATGGTCGGTAACCACCTACCGCCGGCAACGGCAACCGCCGTAGCTTATGAGCGCTTATAGCACCATTAGTAGGTGCTACTCACGCTAGTTACTAACACTCACGTAGTCTTAAGTTTCGTTCTATAAGTGAGAACAACGGAGACCTATACTCCCTCTACTTTCGTCGCATGCCCTTCCCTGAATATGCCGTAAAATAAAAGACCCGTGAAAATTTTTAAAAAATTTCGTAGTTAACTAAGCAATTATCGGGCTCTTCGTGTAGAGTTTAATCGTATTGGATTCAAAATTAAGAGCAAGCATCTCTTTTTTTAATGTGTTGGTGCTAGTGGCCTTGACAGCGTCACCGGGTGGGATATATCTGAGACATGTACGAATATTATCCGTCAATTCGGGATGGAGCAGTATGATATATTAAGCTCTTAATCCTACTCCTTAACAGGAAAGCTATAGTGGGACCGTAACAAACTGTTACTATGACGTGAAACAGCCATCGTAGGGCAGATATACATTGTCGCGCAATGGTAGCGAACCCACTTTAAGCACCACAGGTCGCGGGTTCGATTCCCACTCAGTGCTCATGACCTCTTGTTTTTCAGTCTGGGTGTGTTTGTCCTTGTCATTGTGTACGTTTCCGGATCCCCGACACAGGATATAACTATCCTAAAGAAGGCCGTTAAGTATATAGCGTTTATTTATTTATGATTTAATGAGTAAATGCATTGAGTCGCTATTGCTACTAAAAAATTTAAGGCGCTTTGAAAATTCCGTTCAGTATAACTATAATAATAATCATTTAATTTCATTTAAATGTTACTGGAGTAGAATCATATAATATACATATTTTTTCAATTTTCGTAACACCATAAAATATTATTTAGAGAATGTGTTTAGAAATTATTTTCATTGGATTAGAAAATATTTACTGGCGTTTGAAAGGTGTCATGAAAAACCACTGAAACTATTGAGATTTAATGACAAATAAACAGTTTTTAATTTATGTGTTGCATGTAGGTACTTTCCCACGGACGGAGTTACGAGCTAAAAGCTAAGCTAAAAATAAAGAAGCCTCAATAGCTCAACGGTAGAAGGGCCGACTTCGCTCCGTTAACGCAAGAGTCGAGGGTTCGGCCCTGACCTGGGCTATTGTCGTACCCACTCCTAGCGCAAGCTTCGAGCTTATTTGGAGGGCCAATAGGAATATTAGTAATGCCTTGAAAAAGCATTGCTAATATATTGTACACCACTTTATATTAAACGAGTTACATTCAAGCACATAAGTATGTATATACATAACATGACAACGCAATAAAATTTAATGTATATTTTGATAAAAGTGAATATGAAAATAACAATGAGTCAGAATAAATTCTGGAATATTAATATATTTATAATAAAGATAGGCAAACAACTTGTAAACCACTTGAGCAAATTGATAACTATATACGACCACGACGGCTATAAATTAAATAAAAAAACAAAAAAACGTGACTTATGAATTGAACAACTGCTATATAAAACAAATACACAGGTCTTAAAAGACAAAAAATAATAATTAAAATTATATTACGTTGATAACTCCCCTATTAATAACTTACAAAACGTGTATGTTAGGTACATTCGGTTTTTTTTGGTATTCTATCTGTGCACATAGAGTACGTTGGGGCGAAAAGGTTCTCGAGTGGCGACCACGGACCGAAAGGCGCAGCGTGGGCCCCACAAGGCTGATGACATGGTAAAGGGAGTCCCCGGAAGCGCGTGGCGCAGGCCCGATCATTGTTTCACTCTTTGAGGGAGGATATGTTGATGATAATGATGATAATGGAACCGTTTTATTAGCTCATATAGAAAGAACTGAAAAGGATTAGCACAATTCATAAGCATATGGGTATTGTTATATAAAAGTGTATAAATAATTTTTTTATGGGAAAAACTTGGCAAGCAACCATACAACCCTCCTGATGGTAACTGTTGTAGCGCTTGCAAACAATATACGTTTGTAGGTATCTCTGTCCTTCAAAAATAAACACAGTATACTGCTTTGCGGTAGAATAACCATGGTGGTACCAACATAGCCAGCCTCGTTCAATAAAAGGTCTACCACCTGTAATATACGATGTTATTCTTAGAATTATATAAGTACGACAAAGACTTATAAATGAAAAGACGAAAACAACGATGTCTCCTTAAATTTAAAACGACTATCTGAATTGTGAAGTCAAAAGACTAATAATTACACAAAGAAATGCGATATAATAAAACTCAAACGCACTAACCAAACATGTCCTAAAAACCCTGACAAGTGACAAAGTGACAAGTTAGACAAAGCATAAAAACGCATGCAACATCATCTTTTCCGGCGGAAACGATATGCTTCATTTCGAACATCGCGACGCCTTGTCCTGGGTGGGCCAGCGCGCAAAGCACGCCTTCAATTTCTTAGTTACGAATAGGCCTTCCAAAGCCCCTTCCTTTAGAACCTTCAAAGATTTTTTTTTTTTGTAATTTTGACCTCAGTCGGTCAGTTGCTTCTAATTCTTTTTAAATGGTTTTTCAACGATGAATATCAGTGCACAGGACGGACTGTCAAAGGCAGTAGAGGCGACTGTAACACGCATTCTAAAAAAAGGCTTTACAGCTAGTAATCCACAAAGAAATGCGATATAATAAAACTCAAACGCACTAACCAAACATGTCCTAAAAACCCTGACAAGTGACAAAGTGACAAGTTAGACAAAGCATAAAAACGCATGCAACATCATCTTTTCCGGCGGAAACGATATGCTTCATTTCGAACATCGCGACGCCTTGTCCTGGGTGGGCCAGCGCGCAAAGCACGCCTTCAATTTCTTAGTTACGAATAGGCCTTCCAAAGCCCCTTCCTTTAGAACCTTCAAAGATTTTTTTTTTTTGTAATTTTGACCTCAGTCGGTCAGTTGCTTCTAATTCTTTTTAAATGGTTTTTCAACGATGAATATCAGTGCACAGGACGGACTGTCAAAGGCAGTAGAGGCGACTGTAACACGCATTCTGAAAAAAGGCTTTACAGCTAGTAATCCAAAATAAATATTTTGTTCAACAATCTTAATTACATTTTATATCATAGCATAGTCGCGGGAAGTAACAAGTAAATATAATATAATCAATAACATGTTTTCAAAGTACATATTAATTGTCATTATCGATATTCTTTTGTACGTCAACGCTCCATTTAGCAAATATTAGCTTAGTATAATATATATAAATTATTGTCTTATTTAGTGCTGTTGATAACTTAGCACGTAAGACGAGTTACTCAACACTGAAAAATGAAGGGTCGCATAGGTAAGTTTTCTATGTAATGTAAATGATAATTCAAAGAGTTTTTTCGTTTTCATAAAAACATTTAGATAATAATTTTATCAACATTATTTTCATCAATATCAATGTTTTCTTTCAGTGGTATTCGCGTTCATAGTTTGGTTTTTACACGAATCGAAAGCTAGGTGTAAAGATGGCCCATCGTGTAATTGTTCAACAAAATACGAACCAGTTTGTGGTAGCGATAATGTAACATATTCTAACGAATGTATCTTTAACTGTACAAACAATTTCTACGGAACTCTCCTCATCATTGACTATCAAGGAGAATGTACAGACACTTGCTATTGCCCTAGCAATTACGATCCCGTATGCGGAAGCGATGGTCAAACTTATCCAAGTGAATGTGACTTGAAATGTGATAATAAGGAACGTGAAAGAAATGGACTTGTGCCAATAAATCTAGTAAGTAAAGGAAAATGCAAAGATGGTTGCATTTGTACAAAAATTTACAAACCTGTATGTGGCAGTAATGGTAAAACATACTCCAATGAATGTGAATTGAAGTGTGAAAACGAGCGCTTACAGCAATCTGGAAAATTACCTATAAAAGTTATAAGTCAAGGAAAATGTCCCGATGATTGTGCATGCACAGCAGTGTATCAGCCCGTTTGTGGAAGTGATAGAAAAACATACTCCAATGAATGTGAACTGAACTGTGAAAGCAAACGTAAACAAGAAAATGGAAACCCTCCCATTGAAGTTGTCTCACAAGGCACTTGTCCCGCAGTTTGTGCCTGCCCTAGAATTTATAAGCCAGTATGCGGTACTAATGGCAAAACATATCCAAATGAATGTGAATTGACCTGCGAAAGTAAACGTCAACAGCAAAACGGACAATCTGCTATTGACATAATTAGTCAGGGAGAGTGTCCAATCGATTGTGTTTGCCTAGAAAAATATCAGCCCGTATGTGGGAGTAATAATAAAACATATTCTAATGAATGTGAGCTGCTCTGCGATAGCAAACGCCAAGAACAAAATGGAAAACCACCCATTGAAGTTTACAAACAAGGCCAATGTCCCGCACTGTGTGCTTGCCCTAGAGATTATAAACCCGTTTGCGGTAGTGATGGAAAAACATATCCAAATGAATGTGAATTGAACTGTGAAAGTAAACGCCAACAACAAAACCAACAACCTCCTGTTGATATCGTCAGTCAAGGAAAATGTCCCGAATTATGTATCTGTCCCGCATTGTATAAGCCGGTCTGTGGTAGTAACGGAAAAACATATCCAAATGAATGTGAATTGAACTGTGAAAGTAAACGCCAACAACAAAACCAACAACCTCCTGTTGATATCGTCAGTCAAGGAAAATGTCCCGAATTATGTATCTGTCCCGCATTGTATAAGCCAGTCTGTGGTAGTGACGGAAAAACATATTCTAATGAGTGTCAGTTAAAATGTGAAAACTCTAAACTTGTACAAAACGGACAAAAGGCTATTGAAGTTAGAAGTGAAGGAAAATGTCCTACATCATGTATTTGCCCATTGATATATGCCCCTATATGCGGCGAAGATGGTGAAACTTACGCAAGCAAATGTCAACTTGCCTGCAAAAATAAAGAGAGACTGCTTCAAGGTGTACCGATCGTTGAAGTTGCCAGCGAGGGTAAATGTCCCGACAATAATGTTTGCCCTGCAATATACGCCCCCGTCTGTGGTACGGATAGCGTCACTTATTCAAATGAATGTGTTCTCAATGCTGCTAGTAAAAAAAACCAAAAGAACAATCTTCCTGCAATAGCTGTAAAAAGTCAAGGCGAGTGTCCTACGGGTTGCTTCTGCCCGGCGGTATATGAACCTGTTTGCGGAAGTGATGGTAAAACTTATTCCAGTAAGTGTCATCTGGAATGCACTAACAAAGAACGACAACGAAGTGGTCTACCAAATATCGAACTATTAAACCAAGGTGTATGTCCAGAAAGTTGTGTATGCCCTAAAATCTATAAACCAGTTTGCGGCAGTAATGGCAAAACATATCCAAATGATTGTGAATTAACCTGTGAAAGTAAACGACAACAGCAAAATGGACAATCTGCTATTGACATCATCAGTCAGGGAGTGTGTCCAGACGATTGTGTATGCCTGGAAATATATCAGCCCGTATGTGGGAGTAATAATAAAACATATTCGAATGAATGTGAGCTACTCTGTGATAGCAAACGCCAACAACAAAATGGAAATCCGCCCATTGAAGTTACTAAACAAGGCCAATGTTCCGCAGTTTGCGCCTGCCCTAGAGATTATAACCCCGTTTGCGGAAGTGACGGAAAAACATATCCAAATGAATGTGAATTGAACTGTGAAAGTAAACGCCAACAACAAAACCAACAACCTCCTGTTGATATCGTCAGTCAAGGAAAATGTCCTGAATTATGTATCTGTCCCGCATTGTACAAGCCAGTCTGTGGTAGTGACGGAAAAACCTATTCTAATGAGTGTCAGTTAAAATGTGAAAACTCTAAGCTTGTACAAAACGGACAACAGGCCATTGAAGTTCGAAGTGAAGGAAAATGTCCTACATCATGTATTTGCCCATTGATATATGCCCCTATATGCGGCAAAGATGGTGAAACTTACGCAAGCAAATGTCAACTTGCCTGCAAAAATAAAGAGAGAGTGTTGCAAGGTGAACCAATCGTAGAAGTTGCCAGCGAAGGTAAATGTCCCGACAGTAATGTTTGCCCTGCAATATACGCCCCCGTTTGTGGTACGGATAGCGTCACTTATTCAAACGAATGTCTTCTTAACGCTGCTAGTAAACAAAACCAAAAGAACAATCTTCCTGCAATAGCTGTAAAAAGTCAAGGCGAATGTCCTACGGGTTGCTTCTGCCCGGCGGTACATGAACCAGTTTGTGGCAGTGATGGCAAAACATATTCTAATAAATGTCAGTTCCAATGTGAAAATGATAAAAGATTAAAAAACGGCGAAACTGAATTAGATCTTGTTAATGAAGGAGAATGTTACGATACGTGTATATGTCCTTATATCTACCTTCCAGTTTGCGGTACTGATGGTGTAACATATCCAAATGCATGTAGTCTTAACTGCACCAGTAAAGATAATATGAAGAAAAACTTGCCACCAATATTCATTACAAGCGAAGGTGAATGTCCCAATTCCTGTGTTTGTACTGATGATTATAAACCAATTTGTGGTAGTGATGGTCAAACGTATCCAAATCAATGTGAATTAGATTGCAAAAATCAAGAATTAGAAAAGAAGGGTCAACAACCCATTACTGTGAACCGATCTGGAGAATGTTCAGAAAACAATATATGTCCAACTATTTACGATCCCGTTTGTGGAAGCGATGGTATAACTTATTCAAATCAATGCCAATTTAATAATAAAAACTTTGAACTATTGCAAAGTAACCAACCGACCATTAAAATCATTAATCAAGGCCCATGTGTTGAATCTTGCATCTGCCCAGCTGTAGTTGACCCTGTATGTGGCAGTGATGGACAAAGCTACGCGAATGAGTGTGAATTAGTATGTGAAAGTGATTCTTTGGAGCGAGAAGGCTTATCCTCTATTGAAGTACTGTACAAAGGACTTTGTGCCGAACCATGTGAATGCTATACTACGATTATACCCGTCTGCGGAACAAATAATAAGTCATACCGTAATGCTTGTTACTTAGACTGTGCAAGAAGAAATATAGGATCAAATGAATCGTACATTGAAATTCAATATACTGGTGCATGTGGGAATTGTACCTGTTCTGATGACTACGAACCTATCTGTGGAAGCGATGGTAACACATACCAAAATTTTGAGAGACTTGATTGTGAAAGTAGACGGTTAGAACGCTTGGGCAAATCACCATTAACTATCATAAATGAAGGTAAATGTGGTGAATGCATTTGTTCTGATAACATTCAACAAATCTGTGCAAGCGACTACAATACATATACAAACGAATGTCAAATGGCTTGCGAAAATGAAATACGTCAACGGCAAAACGAAACTCAGCTGACTAAGCTTTACGAAGGAAAATGTCGAGACGTTGATTATGATTGTGATTCTTGTCCACGTTTGTACAGACCGATATGTGGTGATGATGGAACAACATATTGGAACCTCTGTTGGCTATACTGCAACAACCAGTGCAGTCAAATTGAAGGTACAAACACCGTCAATGTACTAAAAAACGGTAATTGTTAGAATAACGTCAATTACATTGTTCTTATTACTATACAGTTTATTTTATCAATTCAAATATTTGGAATAAAGTTGAGTTGCATGTTACATTATGTCCTTGAAACATCATAAAAAAGTATGGTGGATTTAAAAAGCGAACCAACTGAAACAGAAATAATAAAAATTTAGAAAAATAATGTTTATTTAACAAATTTTACCTAAAATTATTGTATTTAATTTTTGAGCATAAGACAAAAGTTTTTGGAGTAGAGTAAGTTTAAAAAAATATGAAGAGTAAAATTTAGTGATCCTTGCGTTTTTTTATTTTTTATTATCATTTTACTTTTTTACTATTTTTATGTATGCTTGTTTGTATACTTGATCCCATCCATCGTGTCAGTTTTGTCTTCGTTTATTTTAATTCTTTTATATTTATTGTTTATTATCTGTTTTATTTTACTTTTTAATATTTTATTGTATGTATGGCTGTTCACATGCATGTTTGCGTGTTAGTTTTGTCTTCATTTATTCATTTTTTTTTATATTGCCTTTTTATTTTTCCTCTTTGCGCTACTGCATATTCAAAGACAACGGTAGTTCATTAAGTAAGCTCCAGACGTGCGTCGGAGTTGAAACACACACACTTTCCTGTTATATTGAGATACTAACATGTAAATAGCTTTGGCTACATGTTAAATTTTTAAATAATATTGTTTCTTCGAAAAAAGTTGCAAACCTCGTCACCGGTGTCAGCACGTGACGTGCACATCGCCCGCTGTTGGGATAATCTCTGTAAAGATTATTCCACCGGTGCAATGAGTCACACTGGTGGTCTTTGGTTGCAATAGGCTGGCTAGGTAGGTACAACTGCAGCGTAACATATTCTACCACCAAGCAGTAGTGTCTAAGGCATTAATGTGTTGCAAGCACTTATAATAATAATAATAATCATCGTTTATTTCAATCACTAGGATCATAAATATTACAAAAATTAATTAATATATATTATAGGCTACGGCAACCCCTTACCATCAGGAGGGCCGTATGCTTGCATGCCAACTTAGTAACATAAAAAAAATCTTCTGGTTGAACAAAGTGAATCTTATTTTGTAACGATGTATAATTTGTTTTTTTTAATAATACACGCTACACACTCAACGGCCCCATTAGGACAGTGATATCCTGTGTCGGGGGTCCGAAAACACATACAAAGACAAGGACAAATACACCCAGACCGGAAAACATGCTTGCAAGCCCGCGACCTGTGGCGCTTAAGGCAGATTTGCTACCGCTGCGCCACAACGTCATCAGATTAAAAGTTTAATTATATGCCTGAATAAAGAAATTTCGTCAAAATAAAGATTCATAATTTCCAAACATGTAAAAACATCGAAAACTTATATTTAGATACTAAGTAAAGGAGAAAAATAAACTATTTGCGAATGCTTATTGATGCATTGGTGATGCTTGCCATTCTCACGTCCAGGTTATAAAATTTTCAGGAATAATAGTAATTATTTTTATGAAGACGGTAATATTCTTGTTTTATAAAATCTGCGGCCATTTCAGCTATCATTATTACAGCCGCGTTGATATTACCGCTCACCTGTGTGGGCATAATACTTGCATCTACCACTCGCAGCCGATTCACGTTGAACACACGAAGCTTACTATCGACCACTGACCCTAAAGAACAAGTCCCGATATAATGTATCAGAGTCGTTGTCATACTTTTAACGTAACATCTCCAATATTCTCTGCTACCGAAAACCATATCAGCGCATTCTCGTAAACCCAAATCTACTATTTCTGATTTCATACTTCTAAAGAAAGTCGTGTTGACTATGCGAACAAAATCTTCTACATAATCTGTAAAATTTTCTATATCTCGTTCATCGGAAAATATGCCAGTTAACACGTTAGGTGGATCCATTGGATTACTGCTTCGTAAAGTAACTCGCCCACGTGACTTAGGATGTAAAAAACTTAATACGGTTAATATAGTGTTTCTGCCTTTTCCAGCTTCGTATAAATTTTGACAGAGATAATCCTTATACCCAATATTGAAGGAACAAAATTGAAGAGGTCCTTGAGAATTTGCAGGTATGATACCGTTAATGGCCTGGTAATCTGGACATGTTTTAGATTTATCCAATGCTACATAACCTGTTATAGTTGGAAATGGTATTTGATATGGATTACTAGGAGGTGGATTTAGTGGATTTTTATCCATCTTGAAAGATAGCAAAAATAACCCATGATCATGAAAGTTAAATCCAACAGGCAAATTACTTCTTACTTTTATGTTAACAGAATCTAAGTGCTCTTTGGGTCCGATGCCTGATAACATTAGTAATTTGGGAGTATTGATAGTACCTGTTGATATAATAACTTCAAGTTTTGATTTGAGAGTTAAAGGCTTGTTATTATCAGTAATAGCTCGTACGCCGATTGCGTTATTGTTTTCGTCAAACAAAATTTCTGTCACCACTGTTCTTTTTAGAACATGAAGATTTTTTCTATGCTTATTTACTCCCAAGTTAGTTAATGCAGTTGTTTGTCTAATTCCTTCTGATATCGTAAACAATTGCTTGGTATAACCTAGACTACGTTTTCCGTTAACATCTAGCAGAACATTATGACCCAACTCGGCAAAAGCCTGTAAATATTCATTTGTTATAGGTCTATTTTCTCTAGTTATACCTAAGAAACCTGACTTCCCGTGGTAAAATCTATAACAAGAATTCAGGATTTCTTCGCTTTCTAGTCGTTCACTTTTTATGAAATACGGCAAGATATTCTCATATTCCCATGTGTGATCTTTGGCCAATTTTGCCCAGAGGCTGTAATCTCCCGGACAGCCTCGCACATAATACATGTAATTAATACTACTGCCTCCACCCAATACACGAGCACATGTAAGATTGAACTCCTTTCTCTTCCGGGCATTTCCCGCATTTGGTTCAAATATTGAAGAGATATTCCAGTCATACTTGGAAGCAGATAGATATGGGTACAAACTTGGTATCTGAAAACATACAAGATTATTACAATTTTTTCTATGCACAGTACTCAGTAATTGTGGAAACGCGGAGACTCACGTATACATCGGATCACGCAAAGCCATATACTTAATATGAAAGACTTGTAGCACATCAATTCAGACGCGTTAGTTAGATGTTGCATTGATCTTGACGGGGAGAACTAAGCATTTAGTTGTTTAGTTGTTCTATCAAAAAAAAAAAATTTTACATAAAAACAACTAGTTATACGAAAAAACTTTCATTACTAATAAAATAAAAATAAACAGACAGATCCTCAGTACCCGCCCCAAGTACATGCTATTAACATTAGACACATTTATTTTGATCTTGGGTTATGTTTGTGTGAAATAATGACACAAATATCTAGTTTTTCAACCCACCATAGCCTCCATGGGCGGGTCATCGCCCGCTTCTATCATTAGCACCTTAAACTGGTAATTTTCTGAGAGTCTGTCGGCGAGAACACTCCCTGCTGATCCTGCTCCCACTATAATGAAATCGTATTCCGCAAAATCTGGTAAATAAAAATAAATAACTTCAATTTTATTTCATCTGTTTGGATACTTTGTTAAAAATCTTGTTTTAGAAGATTTATCTGGACATGAATAATATCCTATGTTAAGTGACACTTAGGAATATATTTAAAAATTTCATATTTATGAAAATAGGTTTTAGACTTTCTATTATCCTTTATGTTTTGGACAAAACGATTAAATACCAATTAAATACCAATCATAATTAAGTAAGAAAAATAAGCCCAGAGTTCAAATCTAAAATTGTATGATATTAGAAAAATAAAATTAGCAACATAATCTATGTAATACAAAGTAACTGAATTAATCGGGGTTAATGTGTTATTTCGAGGTGGGAATTTGCATTTTAATTAATATATTTCCTTAGTCTAAACTTCTATAACAGAAGATAGACAGATTATGGACGTATTGTATTTATGAGCGCCAGAGGCCTTAACCGTAGCCAATTTGCTGTGTAGTAGCTGGGGCGCAAACCTTAATGAGGACCAACAAACAGGCAAGGCAGGCCTCTAAGGTCAGGGCACAATAAGAACTTAACCAAAGTAAAAAAGCTTTATCGGAAATTTCTGAAAATATATAAACTCTAACCAATACGACTTGGGAACCTTCAAGAGAAATGCGTATTCTTTTAAAGGTCGGCAACGCACCTGCATGTCTTTTGGTGTTGCAGATGTTCATGGGCGGTGGTGATCGCTTAACATCAGGTGAGCCTCCTGCCCGTTTGCCCCCTCTCACATAAAAAAACTCAAACATTCATATTTATCATACTTTGAAGGCAGAATGAAGATTTTGGGGGGCTCAAAATCGAAATCATACCCTGTCTATTCTTCTATCTTATAAATTACAACGATTAAGAATACATCCGCTATTGCCAGTGAAGTAGGGATCAAAGACCATTGCTATTACTTTTCATTCAACGTTCAATATGGTTGCTACCTTTGTTAGTATAAAAAAAATACCTTCAACTACGGCCTGCTTAGGAAATAAGTATGCGGTCAGCATCAAAAGTCCGATGACCCTAAAGGCCTGTTGTATGCGTATACTATTTGTGACTACTGCCGCAGCGTCCATTTCTGAATGACAAAAATAAATTATAATAAAACAAAAAACAAACACAATTTTTTTCACAGCTAGGTTACCACTTATATACCTTATGGGACTATAATACAACCTGTTATCAATGGTGTACGCAACCACCGCCGCTACTAACTAGTATAGTATTAAAAATAATCGTCAAATGTTATCTTCTCGAAATAACTGATAACGATGACAGGTATTTTATTTTTTTAGTTGATTATAATATTTATTCATAAGAAAAATGTGACAAAGGATTTTAAAAATTAAGAACTCTACGTCGGTGAACATCATTAGTATATCATTTTAAAATTCGGAAATATGATACACAGTTTTTTTAATGGTCGTTTACTTACGTTTTTAAATGTGTAGCGTAACGTGTAGTGTAACGATGAGCACGACGACAAGTTTCGACGAACTGTTTAATTTTTAAAATGCAAACAAGAAAATGATAATTACTTATTTGCAATTTTAACGAAGTTGTGCAATGGGGTGGAGCGTTGTTTTTTTATTTTCAATATTGAATAGCATTAGAATGTTGTATTGTATTATCAATGAAATAAAAAAAAATGATAATTAAAAAATATTGGAACCTACTTTTAGCCCTCTACTGCCGTTTAAAGATTTTGAAAAATTATGAAATCAAGCTAATTATAGAACTTAATATAAAAAGAGATAAACATTTATTTTATTGTTATTGTTACTCATTATACTCTAAATATCATTAATTTAATACACAAAAGTTAAATTTAATGATAAACGTAATACGAAGTTATAACAGTAGGACATCAAAGTGAAGAAAATAAATAAAAATTGCGAATAGTTATATTAGTTGATTTGTTTAATTTACTGTATTAATTTAAATCCTAGATTCTCATTTGGCTTATATTAATGGAGTTTAATTACTTGATAGATCAAGACCATTTTAAGCTATTAGTTTAATATAAATTCTACTTATGAAGAAAGTAAAAAATTACATGAAACGAAGCAGACAGTGCCCTTTAGGGATCACCTTGTATATAAATCAGTAGTTCCGATAACAACCCACATATTGAATCATTGAAATTACTAAAACTATCGTAAGACATTCTTTAAATTAATGTAAATGTAACGTTTAAAACGCGAAGCATTCGACCTGATGAAGCACCACCGATGGTTCCGAAACTAGTCGGTACCTAAACCGATTGAACGTGAGATTTAGCCGTAAAATTTTACATTAAGTTAAATATTGAAGATTAATACTTTTGCCATGAATTAAAATAATAATAATAAAAGACAATTTCCAACAGCTTTCTATCTTCGAAGCCGATGGAGAATTGATCTCTTAGAAGGGTGGATTGTAGCTTTTTTATTTATTATTTATTTTATTTATTACCGTTATCATACAAAGTATGACACAAATATTAAAAAGCAATACGATGTAGCATTTTTTGATTTATATGAAATCTAAGCAAACAGAAAACTTTACAGTGAAATTACACGAATGGGAACAAAAAAATGTCACACAATTGCTTGCCAATTGTAGCTGCAAATTTATAGATCTAAATAGACAATATGGTTGTCCTCGGGTAAAAACAATGAAATTTTGGACAGCTGCAATCTAGTGGTGACAGAACAAGAAGAAAGCTCCCTCGTCTTCTACATCTTCTGTAAGCCAAATTTTACGTCTCCTCCAATGCTGAAAGACATCAGTAGCGACGATTTCCAAGACCTAGTTGCATCAATCTCCCTCATTATGATGGAGTTGCCGGATTATCCTTGTATTGCAAAGAGAGAGATGGGATTTCTTGTTACACATGTTATGTTAGTCTATAAGTGGGATATACAATGTATAATCTTTTTTGCAAACTTGTGTATAAAATAAGATAAATATGTTGAGTAAGTGTTGGCTTCCTATTAAAAAAAAATAAAGTTTAATAACTGGAGACGGCCAGCCAAGGTTCTTTTTTTATGTTAGAAGTTGGCAAACAAGCATATGGCCCACCTGATGGTAAGTGGTTGCCTATGAGCGCTTGCAGCACCATCAGTAGGTGCCACTCACGCGTTGCCTTGAGATATTAGTTCTTAAATCTCCTCTGCCCAGTAATTTCACTAGCGTACAGTGCCCTTCAAACCGGAACACAGCAATGCTTATGAACTACTATTTGGCGGCAGAATATTTGACACTGCGGTGGTACCTACCTAGCCGGCCTCTTGCAACAAAAGACCTACCACCAGTGTGACTGATTGCACTGGTGAAATAATCTCTGCTGTGACAGAGGTTATACAAACAGCGGGCGATGGGGTCGTCACATCTTGATGCCGAAAAAACTGCTACGTGTAATGTTGATGAAACTCCCTCTGAGAACTCTAAGTGATGAGATATTTTTTGCAAGCAAAAAGGGCCAAGCTCAATTTTTGGTCTATTTTTCCCATGGATCGCAAATTTTGGTGTGCCCAAAGGCAGGGTTCAAGGCACCGTTGTTCATAGTGTTGTGTTTGATGCTTATGTAATTGATATCGATAGAAAAATGCAGAAACTAGACGATACATATTCGAAAGCAGAAAGATTTTTTTTGCATTAAAAACACTTAATATCACAATCCTTAATACAGAAAAAAAATTACAGGATGTTATTGTGTATGTAATTAAGGAACATATTATGATTATTATTCCCGCTCGAAGCAGATGTTTGTATTGACTACACAGGCATGTTTTCTGGTCTGAGTGTATTTTTCCTTGTCATTGTGTGTTTCTGGACCACCGACACCGACCCCGACTGGATATAACTATCCTAATGGGGGCCATTGAGTGTGTAGCGTTTATTATTATTATTAAAGCGGGGGGTATGTAGTTATATAGATTTTATTTAAAAAAATATAAGTCATATTAAATTATATGGAGACCCTTATTTTTTATCACATAATAGTGTCCTCCACATCAGTTCAGCAACATTATGACAACGTCTATCTTTTTGTGTGTAGCACAGAATAAGTACGCTACCTTGGGATATTTTACATGAAATTAAATAATTACTTAAAGAAGTAATATCTATACTTAATATGTGAACATGCATAATGCAAAGCTCCACTGCGGTGCATGAGGGACAGTACTTCGTCACAGTATAATGATAAGAGCTATCGGCTTCGTTCCTACTAGATATTCGAGAGCCACTCAATACTAGCTAACGTCAGCCAGAAAGAGTATATTATTAGTACATAACCCGGCTTATCCGTAAAAAATATACGCCTACCTTATCAAGAAATTATATTGTCTCCGATTGATATTGCTACTTTAAATTATTCAGGCTTACACATCCGACGTCTTGATACTACTATGAATTAAAAAAATGTGTGTGTGTACTAGTGTACACACGTAAGAAGTGAAACTTCTTTATAACCTTATTTTTTGAAAAATGCTCTACTATATGCAACTTTAAAGAAATTGGTTAAACAAAATCACATTAGATAAAAGTTTAACAAAAGGCTTTTATTATCATAGACATGAATACAAATAATACAATTATTTCATTTTACCTTATTACTACTAAAATTATTACAGCATTTCATTAATTGTAATAGAATTATTACATGCTTTCTCTACTCAGCTGGAGAAAGTACTCTTAGAATCAACCGTGGTAGGGACAAGAAAAAAATGGCGCGTAACGGAAAAATGTGACGATAAATTTTCAATAAACCAATAAAGAAAAATTTATAAGAAGCCAATAAAGAAGCTTCACTTCAAAAATTAAAAATGAAAATAGTAAGTAGTAGTAGTACAGCCTTCCTCCCCTAACCACACATGGGCCTCTCACAGAAAATCCGCGTATAGTAACAGGATCAGTATTATTTTTTTTCGTTGGAGTTTCGTGTGAGTGAAAATGCCTGAGGCTCAATGGTTAGGAACCCTCTATTCCTTCCTTTTTTACTTCTTATTCCTTTCCTCCTATCCTTGAGTTGGCAACGCGCATGTGATACTCTAAGTATCAGAGCGTTTATAGGTTGGGGTGACTGCTTACCATCAGCCAGACCGTATGATTGTTTGCCAACAGTCATTCAATAAAATTTTAAAAATCCCATTTTCTCTAAGATTTTTTATCTTCATATATCCTAACAGCTACACAAATAAAATATTAGAAAAAAAAACTGAATTTAAGTTCAAAATTATAATGTTTTGATATCATTAAGCAACAGGCATCACATAATTTAACATTATCTTATATTTAAATGCGACCATTGCCATATTAGCCCAATTTCGCCTTAATAAATAAGTGCGATAAGAATACTTACAATAGAAATTTTGCAAACACAAAAACTATTTTCTTTTTACATATATTTTTACTTTAATATATATATATATATATATATATTATATATATATATATATATATATATTATATATATATATATTTATATATATATATATATATATATATATATATATATATATATATTAAATCTAATTACATACAACTTTATATTAAATTTTTTACCGATTCTTAGTCTGGATAGTAGTTAAACAATTGAACTTAAAAAATTAGCACAAAAATCAAGTTTGTCATATGAGAGCCCACTTAAATCTGAATTTTATTCTGTTTTTTTAGTATTTTTTGTTACAGCGGCAACAGAAATACGTCATCTGTGAAAATTTCAACTGTCTGATACTGCCTGGTGACAGACGGACAAAACGACACACTAAAAAACATAATTAAACTAGCAGACACGAATAGCCCATGGCTAAAAATAAAACTAAGAGTAAATATATGAAAAGACAATATTTAATTCATTTAGAGTATATACAGAACATAATTATATAACTGAGTAGATAAAACTTCATTTATCTTCAAGACCAGTTTTACATGTCAGTAAATTTATATATAAAACTGCGTGGTTAGTACCTCTTTAAGCACTCTGCAGAAGTGTATAAGTATAGAAAGAAGAAAAAAATGAATAATCCAATATTATGTAAGTTAGAATTTTTTATTAAACATCCTTACTAATATTAAAAATGCGAAAGTAACTCCATCTCTCTGTCTGTCTGTCTATCACGCCAAAACTACTGAACCAATTTAAACGAAATTTGGTACTCGTATAGTCTAGAGCCTGAGAAAGGACATACATTTTAATGCGAGAAAAGGATGGTAAGGGGTTGAAAGAGGTGATGATAACTTGTTTTGACGTTTCGTAATTTTTAGAACTAGAACCTTGCAACTTTTCTTAGGCTGTTGGTTCGATATAAATAAATATTTTGTAAAAGCGTGTTCAGAGTTTGTACTAAAATCATTATTCACGCAGACGAAACCGCTGGCAGAAGCTAGTCTTAAAATACTTCAGTACTTCTCATTGAACTTATAAACAATTTAACATTAAATTAGAACAATAATATTTCAGGTATTCTGGCATTTCTAACTTTACAAACACTATCGGTGAGATGTAACGTTTTTATAGTGAAACAAACATACGTTCCTAGAACAGTATACCCCTGCGACTACAACTATGACCCTGTATGTGGATCTGATGGTGTTTCGTATATAAATAGCTGTCTACTCAAATACTCTAACCAAAATAAGACTAGCGATTTAGTACCAATAATTGTTGATGATAGCAAATGCAGTGGCTGCAATTGTCAAAATATAGATCTCCCCGTATGCACCTTGGATGGTACCACCTACCCAAATGAATGTGAACTGTCTTGTGTAAATATAAAACGAATACAACAGAATCAACCAATCATCTATCTTGCGTATAGAGCCGCTTGTATTGGACCTCCTTGTGGATGTAACACGATCGCTTCACCCGTTTGCGGTTCGAACAACATTTTGTATAGAAATCGGTGTGTCCTTGATTGTGCTGCAGCTAACGCCGAAATTGACGGCCTTTATCCGATTAAATTTAAAAATGTTGGCGGCTGCTTGGATGGTTGTCAATGTCCAAAAAAGATTGAACCAGTTTGCGGTAGTGACAGCGTCGTTTATGACAATCCATGCCAGTTAGCATGTAAGAACAAATTCATGTCGTACTCAAAGAACCCTATTGTAACAGAGGCTGATAAAAGTGTATGCGCGATTTGCAACTGCCCCAGACCTACCTCTCTGAAAGACTTCGTTTGTGGCGGCGATGGCGATATGGAACCGAAAACCTATGAAAATCCTTGCCACCTCGAATGCGATGCTAAACGTTTGAATAACCCAGACCTGAAGGTCATAAGTCAGGGTCCTTGTCCGAAATGCTACTGTACGGATGTTTACTCTCCAGTTTGCGGTACAGATCGCAGAACCTATCGTAATCTATGCCTCCTTAGATGCATCAATAATGGTCTTCCTGAAGGCAAGCAATCATTGGGTATTTTCTATTACGGCGAGTGCCAAAATGACTACTGCGATTGTAACTACTGCCCGAATGAATACCAGCCGATGTGTGGCAGTAATAGGATTACCTACTGGAACCTGTGCTGGTTGAATTGTAACAGCAATTGCAACAAGAAACAAGGATTATCCGAAATAATTCTCGCTCGTAGAGGTTCTTGCTCTATGTAGTATCAGAACCCTTAAGATATATTTTTTTTGTAATTATTATTTCCACTATACCATATAATAAAATTGTAAACACGTGTAATAAAAGTAATTTTTGTGCAGGCCAAAATCCAAAATTTTTGTTGCCCAAAAACAAAAATCACATTTACATGAGAAATGTTTGCGTTACGTTAGTGTAACATTCTACTAGTACCTGGATAGATGGATCGGGCTTTGTTGAGTATATTTTCTTTTTGTAGATCGTGTTTTTTGGAAAATCTATTATATTATTATAAAAAGAAGGAACTTAAAAAATAGAGAAAACAATAATCGGACTTAAACCAGGGTTTTCATTGCAATAAACACAGATACCTATACGATCGATTTATTGCCCCAGAATACGCTTATGTAGGGGGAATACCAAATTACATGATATTTATATACAAAAATTGCTCGCTTAACGGTATTGGGTACGATTTATATAAATCTTTAACATACAGACGTATAATCGTTTACGTAATACAATTTACAAATTACTTTTTATTGGAACGAAGTTCCTTATCGCGCGTTGCAAAAGGGGGCTACACTGAAAAAATTAAGACCAAAAGTTGTAACGACACTTTTTGCTATAGTTGTAAGCCATGCGGCGTACGCGTATTTCTCTGTCTGTCTCTCTCTCTCATAGAAAGCAAGCCAGTTATTTTCGTTTCGTCTTTCTATTTCGCATTGAACAATGTGGTGTCGCAACGGTTATTTTTGTTGAGTGTGTACATGTTTTTCGTACATAATAAATAATAAATAAAAAAAATATCATTATAACTTTAAATTTTTTTTTAATTACAATTCCTTCACTAATTAATCGAAAGGAACTTCGTTCCATCCGCGTGTCCCTTGACACCTCTCAAGTTTTGTTTAGCTACATATGTCCCCAAACTTTGAATTTTTAAAAGTAAAATCGTAAGCCCAATTTTTCCAGTATAAATGTATCAATAACATCTTATTAGTACTGTATGTATGTATATTATTATAGAATCAAGACTTGGTAAAATACCGTGGCACTTACATTATAAAGGGTGCGGGTCAAAGCCTGACCTGCGAGACTTGAGGGGCAGTATGCTAGTTAGCTTTTGTGTGGAGCTACCTGCTTGAGAGCCCCGAACAATGGGCTCAGATATAAGATTACTGCTCTAAGAGATCCTTGTAAAAAATAAGAGGATTTTTATTAATTACGTTTGAAAACCAGGTCAATTTTAGTCAGTACCTTCTATCTTCTTCTTCTTGTTCAACCTAACATAATTCCCAGTATTTACGCACGATCTCTTATCCTGATTTGCCGAGTAACTCGTTTTTACACAGAGCTATTGCCTTTTGACCTCCCCAAGTAAAGGGCGAACCAAGGAATCATTGAATATAAGCAAATTCAAACTATACTTTGCTACTTGCTCCAGTGTACATATTTACTTTTTTTTTACTAAATGACGGTTGGCAAACAAGCGTACGGTCCGTCTGGTGGCAGTCACCGCAACCTATAAACGCATGCGATGTATCACATGAACTTTGTCAACCTAGGGAACAAGAGGGATGAGAAATGGAAAAAGAAAGAGATCAGCGGGTGGGAGATTGGGCCTCCGGCACTCTCACTCATCGCACGAAACGCAACTGTACCTACTGATACTATTACTTTACGCCGATTTTTTGTGAGAGGGTAGTACTTCCTCAGTCGAGTCGACCCATTTCTCCTGGGAGTAACATTGCTCTACTACCGTAAGACTTAGTATTTTGTTATTGTAACATAATTAATGAAATAAATAAACAGTACAAAAATAAATATACACCCAACTGCCCCCATTATGATAGTTATGTCCTGTGGGGGTCTGGAAAACATACACAATGATAAGGACAAACACACTGAGACCAGCAGATATGCCTTTATGGTCAATACAAACATCTGCACCGAGCGTGAATCGAACCCGCGACCTGTGGCGCTTAAGAGAGGTTCGCTACCGCTGCTCCACAACGTCGTGGAATAAAGTTGATACGGTCAAAGTAATTAAATTTAAAATAGAATTTCTCTTGAGTCCTTTCATTATTAAAGTACCATAATTAAAAGAATGCAAATTTTATTCAATAGTTAAACCTAATGAAAATTTACTTACCCATACATAAATGAATAATGCTAATAAATTTAAATGGAATAAGATAATTAAATTTACGCAACTTAAATAAGTCAATATTATCTTTTATAAAAAGTTAATTGTTTTAAGCGATTTTAAACAAAAATATTTACTTCAAACTCCGGTGAATACAAATAAAGGATTATTTGTATTCTATATTACTAATATTATAAATGGGAAAGTAAGTCTGTCTATCTGTCTGTTTGTAGCGCTGTCACGTTAAAACCAATGTACCGATTTAAATAAAATTTGCTTGGCTTTTTAATGCAAAAAAGGATTGTAAGGGATTGAAAGTGGGGGTAAAAAGTTGTATGGAAGTATTCTTTTGAGTTAGAACTTAGAAACTTATTTTTTAGGCAGTTGATGTTGATCAATATAAATAAACTAGCGGGCCCGACAGACGTTGTCCTGCCCCGAAAAAAATTTGGGACCCGATAGCAGCGCCATCTACCCGGTGAAAGTCTTTGATTGACTAAAGGGGCTATTAAAAAGCAAGGGTTGGTGATAAAAAAGTGAAAATTTAGGGTCGTATGTATTTTTGAATGCCACATAATAAAAAAATAAAAAATAAAAATTTTATCCAAAAAAAATTGGGGTGGACACCCTTATCACTGAGGGTTTGAAAAATAGATAGTAGCCGATTCTCAGACTTACTGAATATGAATAAAAAAATTCATAAGAATCGGTCAAGCCGTTTCGGAGGAGTATGGGAACGAACATTGTGACACGACAATTTTATAAATTAGAGAAGATATGACGTTCAAAGTTTTGTAAACAGGGGAGGGTTTTCAGAGTTTGTATTAAAATCGTTATTCACAAAGGCAAAACCGCTGACAGAAGCTAGTGTTAAATAAATAAACTTATTCAATACAATGTTATACAATTGCTAAGAGAATAACAAACAATTCGAAATTAGGACGAAACTTGACGGAGACACCGCGCCCATCTACAGACCAGACTTGGTCGAATGAAACAAATATAATTACAAATTGACGAAGAAACCGTGCTAGTACCTGAAAAGTCGTTAATTAGATTCAGGGGTGGATCTTTTAAGTTTTAAAACGTTCCGCTGAGTTGCACGGCCCAAGGCTTTCAAACTTAATTGTATTTTCATATTAATCTTGACTTTTTCTACGAAATTAGTTAAAGTTACAATCAAATAAAATAATAATCATATAAGAAGTCTGAGTAGTTCAGGAGCACAGGCGTTGAGATGTTTATTCTAAGTGCACTTTAGTAATAATAAAACTAGAACGAATCATATACTATTATATAGCTACTTTTTACTTATTTTATATAACGCTTATTGGTTAAAGATAATCGATGATCAACAGGCAAGCAATGAGTGTTTTGTATTTACTATGTTAAGTTGACATGAGTTTGATCAACGTTCGAGAAACCGGGAGCTAGTCCGTCCGTCCGTCTGTCACTAATAGTGTGTATAACTTTTGCCGCTACAATAAAAATAAAATAAAGGGGGTTACAAGAAACTTGATATTTTTGTACACCAGTACGGACGCCTTTGTGGCAGTCCGACACACACTAGGAGGGTTTATTTCATTATTATTAACGTGAAATATATTATTATTTATTAATCTATATATATAAAAATGAATCCCTATATCCCTTGGTCACGCCATCACATGAACGGCTAGGCCGATTTCACTTTTTTTTGTTGCGTTTGTTATTGTCAGGAGAAGATTCTTATGACAGAAAAAAATATTAAATCACGTGTCACGTTGTTTGTCCGCGATGGACTTCTAAACTACTGAGCCAATTTTAATAAAATCTTGCACACAGTATGCAGTTTCATCCAACTTGAAAGATAGGATAATTTATATCTCAATTTATAATCGAAATATTATTTTATTGCATATTATTTGCTTATTAACAAAAGGTCATGATTATCTCTGTTAGTTTATTGAGATTCTAAGAGATAGCAATATAAGGTAATTCGTTGACTGGGTTGAGTAAGTATCCAATAGATGGCGCCACGTTAAAAGTACATTATAAATAAATTCAGAAGGCCTGTACCAAATCTAATTTTTGTTGTTTCGTTTGTAATTGTCAAAACAAGGTTTGTATGGAATCGACGGGTAGGGAAGTTCGTATGGAAAAATTTGTATTACTTAATGTTTGTATACAGGTAGGTAGTTTATAAGTGGAAGAACCAAGAACGGAATTAAAACTACCACGGTATCGGGATAAACGGAACGGGCATCTGCCCGCGACTTTGTCCGCGGTACCTATACAATCGGCTTCAGAGAAAATGGATCATTTGTAAGTAAATGCCATAAGACATGTTTATACGAATCGAACATTTTTCTGGGATGAAAAGTATCATATGTCTAAATCCAGGTAACAATCTATATATCTGTGCCAAATTTCATCCAAATCCGTTCAGCCATTTTTGCGTGATTGAGTAACTAACATCCAAACATACAAACATTCGCATATATTATATTAGTAGGATCATTACATTACACAATACTTGAAGACGAAGTTAATTTCATGGTTATTTATTTTGATGTATAACTTACGCAAACTAAAATTAAACTGAGTACAATAATACATATTTTCCAATATGAACTTTTACAGAAACCACTAGAAAATTATTTTACTAATAACAATAATGAGTTCTATAGCAACATTAACGTTCATAAACACAACATTTTCGTAAATGAATAAAAATGAAGAAGATTATTCTTCAAATTATTAGTTTGACAATAATAATAGTGTGTGGAGAAGAAGTTAAAGTGCGTCGAACATTGGAGATAGACTACACAGAGCTGGCTGGCGAAGCGGAAACCAATAAACAGAACATCCTTAAATTTTTAAACGAGACCAGAGTTCAGCTAAAATATAAGAAGTTATTTGAGTCATTATTGAATAAATTGACAGGTAGACCTTTATAACTATTTCGTTAGTATTTCTGTTCGAATTCTGTGTATTTTATACGCATCTCTCATTTGATATAGTATCAATAGTTATCATTTAATGATACTATCATTAAATATTTACATTTAATGATAACTATCATTAGATGAAAGCTTAGATTACGTATAAAAATCTCGAATTTTTTTTATAACTAAAACAAACATTTAATTAAATTTATATAACAAAACCTTTTTTTTTCGATTGATTAAATCTACTGAACATGTTTTCAGCTTACACAACACCTACAAGAAAAGGTATAACTAACACTTGCTTATTTATGTAAAATTTAATAAAAAAATATTTATTTTATGTTTATACAGTTTTTGATTAAATTTTATCCTACTTGTTAAATTTAGTCTTAAAAAATCACAAATTCTTAATAGGTTGCTCGCAGCGGGCAATCTTTCTAATTACTGAAAAGGTTTTAAAAGTTCTTTGATATAATATTTATGTATCTATCGATAGTTATTTTAAGTCTCTGAAAAGAAGACACAGAGAAGGAAGCCGAAAAGGAAATCATCTTTGATTTTTTGAAAAGTAAAGCAGTATATAAATCTATTTATGACTTAAAAACATTAGAACCCATTCGTCAATATAACCTTGTCTCATATAGAAAATTCCATGGGTTCTACAAGACGCATAGTCTCCGGAGTAAACACGTCTATAGCCGCTGTACCCTGGCAAGTGTCATTGAGGGAAAAGACATACCCGATATGCGGAGCTTCTGTTATCACAGCTCTGTGGTTGTTAAGTGCAGCGCATTGTCTTTTACGGTAAGTGAAAATATTAAATACTTTTTTGAAAAACAACATAATTGACTCTACTTTGAAGAGTTTCAATCATTATCTCCGATGTCTTTTATCAGAACTGAACCACCTTGACGACCGTTGTGGAGCAACAGTAACGGTAGTGGCGCTACAAATCTCGGGTTCGATTCCCGCTCGGAGCGGATGTTTGGATTAACCATAAATAGCCGTGTTTTTGCTTGTGTGTGTTTCCAGACACCCGACTATCGTAATGAGGCCGTTGAGTGAGAGTAGCGTTTATTTACTTATTATTATTAACCTTTCAAATAAAACAAAATCGGTTCAAAAACGGCCGAAATATCTCGTACAAATCAAAACCTAAATGCTATAATTATGTCCTTGCTACCTCGCACTGAAATTGTAAATCAACTTTTTGATATTACTCTATTTATAGATAAAGTTTATACAAAAACAGAAGGCTGATACTTAATCAAATATACCTTACCACCTTCCACAAGATATGGACGTACAACAACATCAATCCGATTTTCATAGACCTCGCAGTCCCGATAGTATTGTCTCTTGCGTGAATTTAAGCGCACTACGTTCTTTTTACGCCTCGGCCCTCGTGAATTGCAGCCTTCCACAATTTCAATTTATCGTCGAGGGGTGAATTGTATTTTTTCCGATGCAAAACAGCAATCGCCTCCAGGGCGGCGGAGAAACACGAATATATTTTTTCCCAGTCCAATGTAGGTGGTTCGACTCTTTACGAGGTCTCTAAAGAAATTTATTATCGAATACTTGGAAAACAATACGTTTTCTGGGAATAGTGTGCTTGTTTCCAGCCAATAGGACATCTTTGGGATAATAGGGACATATGTTTTCTTTTCTTTATGTATGTCAACTTGACGAAATGTGTTTTTTCGCCGTTTTGATGTTATAGTTGTTTATAAGGCTTATTTTTGTATATTCCTAAATGTATTTCTATTTATAGAAGTTTAATTTCTGTAAGTGTTACTAGCGGCCCGCTCCAGCTTCGCACGGGTATAAAATATATAGCCTATGTCATTCACTGAAAAAATGATTAAAATCGATCTAGTAGTTTTGATTTATTCATTACTGCCCGTGGCCCGCACGCGTTAAATGTAATTATTTACGACATCACATTAGAAACCTCAAAAAATATTTTTTTTCCACTATTTAATGGATGTTATTATACATATAAACCTTCTTCTTCAATCACTCTATCAATTAAAAAAACTGCATCAAAATCCGTTGCGTAGTTTTAAAGAGTTAAGCATACATAAGGACAGAGAAAGCGACTTTGTTTTATACTATGTGAAGATGGGATTGGTATATATAAAAAATCCCAAATCAATACAGATTTAAAAAACTTTTCTTACAATCTGAATATTGTGAATTTAATAACTAAACAAATGCTACACACTCGCAAATATAGACAAATACAAGAACTACACAGACTTGTCTTTTTGGCCAATACAAACATCTGTCTCAAGCGAGTACTGACATAAAAATATTTTTTCAAAATTTTTGTCTGTCTGTCTATCTGTTTATTTCAGTTATCTGTGGAACGTCTATACTTATTTTAACGAGACTTTCACTGGCACATAGATAATACACACTTAGTTTCAATATATAATTTAAATTATAATACTACATAAAGTATTGAAATTGTGTAGTTCTTCATAAAAACTAAGTGTACTACAGCTCACCTTCACATTCTAAAAAAGTCGTCCCAAGTTTTCTCTTCACGTACAGATAATAATTACAGTAATATTTCTTTTTCTTTTGTGCCCAAAGCATGTTTTATAAATTCTTTCTTACTTAGCAGTAAATAAATAGGATAATTATATTTAATAATTATATTTAACTCTTGATAATGATATAACGCAAAAACGTTCAGAAAATCAACAATAACTATTTTACAGTGATTTACTTTTTTCCAAGATTTAACTAAAACGTAAGCGATAAAGCAACTGACATTCAAAACAGAATCAGTCATGCGAATGATGACAAAAACTAACAAAGAAACTTGGCGAAAAATTACAAAAAACGGGTCCCCAAGCCATAGCTAAATACTGAATTAAACTGTAAAATGTAAAATTTCGCCTAATTTTATCGGATTAAGAAACGAATAAAATTACGTAAATTTTACTACTGTGTAAAGCTTGTCCTTAAATTATTCATTTTCACATCTTTTTATTGAAATAATAAACAAATACTACACCTTTAGAACGAGAACGAAGTAATTTTTTGGGAATCAACAAAATCAATTTTAAAATATTGACACCTGTACAATCTTTCGTATATAAGACTTTTTTTGGTTATTTACGTCAATTATTTACGCTCGAATATGGCTATATTTGGACTATTGAGAATTAAATTGGTTTTTTTTTTAATATTGGCGTTTTAATAACAGCATACAATGATCGAACATCAAGTATATCGAAGCAGATTGCAAATGTTATTATCAAAACTCATAAATCAGAATCAATTATAAACGGAATTAGAAACTTTGGTTCTTTTGTCGTATTATACATAGCACAATAGCTATTGCTAAAATCAATCAATTACATAGTTTAAATTACAAAAGCAATAAATTTACATAATTGTAACAACTGCGAACTCACTTGCTTGTGTGCTCATTTGGCTCGATACACACGCACACACACAGCATTTCATTACGTGACGATTTCTTTTAAATCGCACTACCCGTAAGCCACGTTAAGGAATTTCGTTCCAAAACATCGATTGATAAACAATAAATAATAAATTTTTATTACATCTTTCAAAAGTCACAGTCATAACATAATTATTTAACAAAAACATTGCGTCTCTCCATTTGTATGTCGGAAAAACTCAAGTTACTCTCAAGCCTCACGTTGTAACTGATACTCTGGTATACAATAGGATTTAGAAATCACACAAAGAAATAAACCTATCATAATTCAGTAGTTGATTAGTTGCCATTGGTTGATGAATTCAGTTTTAGTTTTTTAACATAGTTAAATTATAATTTACAGACCCAAGGCCAGTGAACTAAGCGTACGCCTCGGTTCTTCGTGGAAAACCCACGGTGGTGAGATGTACGACGTTAAAGAATCATACGTTCACCCTCAGTACGCAAGAAACACAAAAGCTAACGATGTTGGCCTTATCAAACTGTATTCTCCTCTTCGTTTCTCTAAGAGGGTGCTGCCTA
Source organism: Hestina assimilis (assembly GCA_023373885.1). Taxonomy (NCBI): domain Eukaryota; kingdom Metazoa; phylum Arthropoda; class Insecta; order Lepidoptera; family Nymphalidae; genus Hestina; species Hestina assimilis. Next base: position 16,273,028 of record CM041743.1, on the reverse strand, counting down.
TCAGACTGGTGGCTAAGGGCACCAGGCTTCCGGCAGATCAAGCAGCTATTGTGTCTGGATGGGGAAAACTAAGAGTTAGTAAATATCTTTTTAATTTTCCGGCTCTTATTACGTATTATATTCTCCTTTAGCTTTTAATATTATTGAGCAAGATATCTGCAATTATTTTAGTTGTAACTGCAAATTAGCGAAGTACTGCAATAACAGTGGCCCAGATAGGCATAGCCTCGGTGCACTTGGAAGTACGTGGTTATATTTTGTACAAGTGAAAACTATTCGTCCTGCAGATTTTTTTTCATGACGGTTGGCAAACAGTCACAGCAGCCTATGGACGCTTACGACACCTGAAGCACAAGTTTTGCCAACACAAGGTATAGGAGAGAAAAAAGGAGAAGGGGAAAAAGCAAGGGAACAAAGAGGGTGGGAGATTGGATCATTGGGTTGCTTACACTCATCGCACGAAATGCAACAGTACCTACTGATACCAATATTTTTCACTGACACATATAACATCGTAGATTAAGCCTTCTAAAATTTTAGGAAGGCGGTCCGAGTGCCACTTTCCTTCAATCGTCGACGATTAAAACTATCGCGATGAAACTGTGCCGACATTCAGGTCTTGATAGGAACCCCATAGACCCAGCTTCCATGTTTTGTGCTGGTTCGTTCACTCAACCTTCGCCAGATGCTTGTCAGGTAAAGTACCTTTTAGTTACTTTTAGATTCTTTCATTTACAATGAAATTGCAATGCATCATAAGACATTCCATGACGTTGTGGCGGAGTGGTAGCGATCCTGCCTTAGGTCGCGGGTTCGACTCCCGCTCGGAGCATATGTTTTTATTGACCATACAGGCATATTTTGAAGTCTGGGTGCACATATTTGTTCTTATCATTGCGTATCTTTCCGGTTAAATATTTCCTCTTGCCAGGACAAAATTTAGTGCATCCCCGTGTATTTGCATTGATCAAACAGGGGTTGCAATGGACGCCATGACTTACGTTTTCTTACAACACGGAGCTAGACCCATGTGCGAAGTCTCTCCGTGTGCATTGGTGGGGTGGTGGTGATGGCAGCCTTATACTAACTTTTGTTGTAATACTAACCTCCAAAAAACGTTTTTATTCCGTTAATGATTGTTATCAAATAGCTGTAAAAAACAAAATGGCCTTCCTATACACTTTTTTTAACCTGATTAAATTTCCTAAGACTAAATAAGAAATTGAATGTCGGGTGGAATTAAATGTCGGGTGGAATTGTACTGTAATAACAACTAAGACCAATAGCTTAACTTGCTCTTTGATACACGGTGGAGAGAACTACAAGAACAACATCTAGACCAACTCAAATATTTACACAGCCCGTGCAAATACCTGCCGCTAGCGAGAACTCGACCCATATCGAATAACGCGATATTATCAAAATTTGAGTACACTTTTATGTCCCTAATAATTTCTTAAGGTAATAATTTCCCATCTCGAGTCTCAAAGGAAATTTTTCTAACCATAAATATAAATCTTAACAAATCTATTTTACAATACTACTTTATAATCAATGTGAAAGTTTGTTTGGATGTACGGATGCTTTTTACTCAAGCACTGAAAGACAGCTGAAAAGATTTGGATAAAATGCACATGGATAAGCTACCCAGTCTATGTATGAATTAGCCCTTAGGATACTTTTATCCCGGACAAATTTAGGTTCCTCTAGGATTATCAAAACTACTGCATAGTTTCCAAGTGTCCACTTATGATGTTCATGGGCGGTGGCGATCGCTTAACATCAGGTGAGCTTCCTGCCCGCTCTGCTACAACCGGTGTAGGGATGTGACGACACCATCGCCCGCTGTTGGGATAACCTCTGTCACAGCAGAGATTATTCCACCAGTGCAGTCAGTCACACTGGTGGTAGGTCTTTGTTGCAAGAGGCCGGCTAGGTAGGTACCACCGCAGTGTCAAATATTCTGCCGCCAAATAGTAGTGCTTAGGCATTACTGTAATCCGGTTTGAAGGGCACTGTACGCTAGTGAAATTACTGGGCAGACGAGATTTAAGAACCAATATCTTGACGTTGGCAACGCGTGAGTGGCACCTACTAATGGTGCTGCAAGCGCTCATAGGCTACGGCAACCACTTACCATCAGGTGGGCCGTATGCTTGTTTGCCAACTTTTAACATAAAAAAACTTGGAATTATATTTTTGTCTGGAACATTATTTACCTACTTAAAATGTTTCATTTCCTCCTGAAACCAATTCTAAAGTAATTGAGGACGAATTGGAGAGAAGAGAGAGTTCGACCCGCTTGGAGGAGCAGATGTTTGTGAGGACCATACAGGCATGTTTTCCGGTCTGGGTATGTTTGTCCTTGTCATTGTATATGTTTCCGGATATAACTATCCTGATGGCAGCCGTTGAGTATGTAGTGTTTATTTATTTATTTATAGTTTTGTCCGTCAGGGTGACAGCGGTGGACCGATTGTGAGTGAGGGCGTCTTGATCGGTGTGGTGTCCTGGGGCCTCGGCTGCGCTCGTGGGAACTTCCCCGGCGTCTACACTCGTCTTGCCAATCCTATTATATGGGACTGGGTATATGGTCACATATCTAAAAGAACTGAGAACAACGTTACTATATAACAATTGGGGGTTTATATTTTATCGGATTTGTATAAACTTTTAGCAAATGTCGTGAGTAAAATTGCCTTGTGTTGGTTTGCTAAAAGTATGCTGATAAGTATATTAAAAAGTTTTATTTATAACATAATCTAATATACAAAATTCTTGTGTCACAATTTTAGGTACCATACTCCTTACTCGCTTGACCGATTTTGATAAAATTTTATATGTATATTCAGTAGATCTGAGAACAGGTTTTTATTTTATATACACATAAGATAAAGGTAGTCCACTCCAATTTTTTTGTTTATTTATTGCACATTCTTTTTTATGATGTGGCATTAAAAATAAATACACGCTTAAATTCCATCAACCCCTATTTTTTAATAGCGATATTAGTAATTCAAAATTTTTTTTCGGTGTCACTTCTGTTCCCAGTTAGACTATTAGGGGGCGCTGCTATCGGGTCCCAGGTTTTTTTGGGCAATTCTACGTCTGCCGGGGCCGCTAGTATTATCTAAAGTTAGGACAAACCTCAACCAGTATTTTACTGAACGCTTGTCACATTTCAGTCAATGTTAATAAAGGTATGAATAAAAAACTGTTATGACGTGTATTTTTATTTCTCTTTCACATAATTCGGATACATGACTTCTTTAAAATAAAGTACCATAAAACATTTAAACCAGGTTAACCGCATTTTGCCTTACAATAATTATTATATGTAATGAATAACAGTACATAAACTAACAATACTTTGAACATACTGATGTGTTACATTTATTTATTTTTAATTTTAGTATTTACAAATTAATCTATAACATATAAAATTTTACTACAATTTTATTTATACGTTAATTCTAATTCATTCAACTCAGATATATCGCTTACGTTAAGATATACAATGGTAAATATTACTGGGGGCTTACCAATGCCCTAAGCTGAGCTGGACCGCTATTTGGTACCATGACATATTAATACGTCATGCTCATATAAAATCTGAATCTATTTACTGTCAGAATTGAATTGGATCGAAATAGAACTGTTACTGAAATTTAATGGCAAGCCCCAGTTCTTTTTTTTTGTGTCGGAAAGAAATCGCCTACCAGAGCGGCGTCCTGGGGAGGAGAACCGGGTTATGTGCGGCTCCATGACAAGGTGAGAACGTCATGGGGACCCACTAAGCCCTCTTCGATGCCCGACCTCAGTGCATTTGTTAGGTTACGGGAACTCTCGCAAAACGAACCTACGTGACCTGACGCGAAAGCCCCCATTTCTAACTTATCTTTACTTGATTTCACCCAAGTTAAATTAGAAGACATATGCCAGCTTTATACCCCAGACCACAGCGCCACCAAACCGTGCCAGTGTCGCCTAATAGTCGCTTACAGTCATACACTTCTACATCCTGGACAGGCTCTTTCATACAAATAAAATTGTAAGCACTCGCTGGGCGTTCTACATAAATTCAACTTCGACCTAAGGAAACGAAGTTAGTCATAAGCTTGCAACATATTCGAGTAAAATTAGCGTGTTACTAGCTTCATTTCGTTGCATTATTGCAAATTTAAGAAAAAGCCAAAGCGAATATTTAGATTTTTTTTGTATGGAAAGGCAGGTCCATAATTTAGTAGGTGCAGTTGCATTTTCTAATTAAACTGAATTTTTAATTTTTTTTGTCTATATGCATGTTTATTCGGGCTTATGTTAATCTCTATATTGCAGGTGTTATAAGTAGTAACTTTTATTTTAGAAAAAGAAGAACAATAAAAAAATCGGTAAAGCACGCAAGCGGAGTAACAAGCAGTAAATTATCTTAATGTAATCATTAGTTTTATTATTAACAACGACTTAAACAACAATAGTACCTAATAGTTGTGCGTTCAACTTACATCAACAGAACGATCTATAAGAACCTTTATATTATGTGCGTTCGAATAAACATAACTATAAAAATTATAATAACGAGTTTATTTGTATACAATGTTAACGATTCATAGTTGTAAACTTTTTACAATAAATGCAGAATAATTTGTACTAGAAATATTATTGGATTATTCAAATTTAAATAGTTTTATTTATGTGCACATTTCAGTGTAACAAATAGCAGAATAATAAAGAAAAAACAAGTATATAAAAATTACAAAAAATGTAACAAAAATATTCTAAAATAAATATGACACAACAGAAAAATATTGAAAACTTAATTTTTTTTTTTCATTTTAAACAAAAAACTTAAAAATAATTGTACCTAATTGAAAGTACAGTATATGTAAAAGTTTAATATAAAGTAATAGAACGTAAAAAAATATATTCTAATTTATTTGTTGTTTAAGTCAGTAATTCTATTTTTATAAATCTTCGTCACATTCGACGTTTCTGTTTCATAATACAATCATGAATAAACAATAAAGCTTTTTAATTACGTAATTTTAATATTACCTTTTCATATAGTCGTTGCGTATTGTTGCTAAAAGTAGGATTAGAAAATAATAAAAACAAACAAAAACCTAAAAGAGTTGTCGTGTTATCCTTGTTGTGTTATCCTAAAAAAAAATTATATACAAGTAAGAAACTCGATACAGAATGCGACACCCCAGTTTCATTTTATAAAAGTTATGATAACATTTCTAGGATTATTACTAGCTGGCGTACTCTCCGAGGCATGTAAAAATATTATACATTGACATATAAATCTAAATTTATATAACTCTATAATGAAATTGACTTAGTATAGACACATATATTGAAATAATTTGTACAGTATTTACAAAAACTAAACAGAAGTAGGCTTAACAATATTATAATATAATTATATGCTTACACTATTTAACATTCACTTACACCATTTCCACATTCAAAGTTTTACTATCTAAGGTCATTGCACTATGTATTTCAAGTTTCTTAAAAACACCACATTTAATATGTCGACGGACTTTCGTCAGAAGAGTCCCACAAAAGTTGCACATATAATTAAAAGGCCGGCATATGTAGCACGGCCTTGCGAGGCCTAAGTTTTCTTCGCCGGCGGAGGTCTACGCAGCAAGTGAAGTGGGTCCCTTCTGTATCTCGCGTAGAGCTCCCTCTTAAATGTCTCGAAGTGTTTCCGGTTTTTTTCGTTCTGTTTTTCCCTCCACAGAGGACGCGTTCTCCGCGCTTGAAGTCCCCAGTGAATCGTGAATATCGGAGACAGTACTTTAAACTGATACCCAATCAGAAACATCTCGTACACCTAGGAACAAAAACTAAATTAATTCATTGAAATTTCGGCTAACCTAAAATAAAAAGAACGGCATAAAATTTGGTACATTTTTTCTGATTCTGAATAAAAAAGGTCAAAATAAACCATACATTTAAATCTGCTTTGAGCTTACTAAACTTGCTCTCGTTTAGCTTCAATTAAAATTCTCTGATGTATAAAAAATGTCAAATAAAGCTCACTTTTTATGTATTGAAGCTTTTTGTCGATTTAAAAGAGCCTACTAGAATAAAAAATAAGCTTTTGACTCTTCAAACAAGCTTGTACAATTTCGTTTTAGTTAAAACAAATTTTTAGAGACAGTTATACATATGTGTATCAAGATTATTATTATAAATTAAGCGGAAACTTTAATACATTTTTTTGCAATAAAGAGTGCCCTATATCCTTTTCTAAGGTCTAGTCAATCTCTGTACCAAATTTAATCAAATTCGGTTCCGTGGTTTAGACTTGAAGGCGTGACAGACAGGCTGAACTACTTCGCATTTATAATATTAAGTAGAGATGAGAAATTTATATTAACTATTACCTATTATACATGTGTGAAAATGTTCATAGAATATGACGTTCCAGTGATATTGAAAGAAATAGAATCCCATTCGTGAAGCGGCAGTTGTCCGCGTTCAAAGAAAACAAGATTATTACGTAAAATTTATTTTTAAAGGTAACAAAATAAATAGAAGCAGTCGATAAACATAACAGGCGTATGAGCTCAAATATTTGTTCTTTATTTATATCACAGACACTTTCGAGCTATTTTACATGTTCTTGCACTAGAATAAAGTTCATTTTAGATTGACGATCAAACTCCAGTATTCTGCGTGACCCAGTCTCGTAAAGCGGCGATATTACTAAAGACGGTGGGTGACAACGGTAGGGCACATCCTCTAGCAAATGATACAATGCCAAACGCAGTTCCTCGGAAAACAGCAGGACCACCAGAATCACCCTTAAAAATAATAAAATATTAAAACAAGTTCTGAAAAAAAATGCTTGTATTATGGTTTCTATATTCAACCTGGCAAGAAGATACTCCTCCAATCAAGAAATGTCCTCCACAAAACATGTTCGAGGTCAGAGAATCTCCGTATGAGAGCCTACATAGCCAGTGCGGGACTACTGGGACATTTGCTTCCATCATCATCCGTGGTATTCTCCGTCCTCCGACCTGAAAGGCAATATTTAACTAGTAGTTAAGCTCAAGCCAACATACGAAGAGCCTTGATAAAAAATTCTTGACCACAAAACCTGGTGGTAGCCTATAGTAAATGAATTGCAAAAATTTTTCCCCTCCAATTTTATACCCAATATGCCTTTTTTAAGAATATCAAGGATTCCATTAATCGAAATAGGCCCAAACCGAGTCCCTGAATGTACCGACGAGATATTTCTACTGAGTGTTTTAAAAGTTTCATTAGGGTTTGATACATCCATGACACACGAAAAACATACATACAGAAACATAAAATACAAAAATACTGATTACTCAGGTTCTGTCTGCGGCTATACCCGCGTGTTGCTATTCTTTAAAGAGGCATCTTTATTAATACAAAATGTTTAACCCCGATCAGTCTCTAAGTATTTTTGCGACTAACATTCGGTTCAGCAGGTAAGACGTGAGATTCAGGTTCAGAAGGTTAGAGACAGACAGAGTTACTTTTACATTTATAGATTAGTCTGGATTCCGTAAGACTCATGTATACCGAAATGTAAGTCCTATTCCTATTCCCTTTTGTTAATCTCATGAGAACCAGGTAACAATTGATTTGTGTGCAAATTTCATCCAAATCCGTTGGAGCGTTTTTGCATGACAGAGTTACAAACATGTTTGAATTTATAAAAACTTTCACATTCATAATAGTAATAGGATACATACAGCGGTAAGACCCCAGCCGGTGACAGTTAATCGTACAAGTGGTACAGCCTGACGTGGTCGTGGCAGTCGGATGGGCTGAATAGCCGGACCGAATACCAGGGGCTGGGCCAGACGCAATGCTGCGATGTCGTGGTCAAACTGTGGCTGTCCATATTGTGGATGAACTGACACCTGTGAAACCCTTACAATGCTGCCTCCAGAATCTCGGCGTGTGCTTCCCACTCTTAATCGAATTCCTTCCGGGACTACACTATATTCATATTAAACACAAACTTTATAAAATATATTACTCGTATTAAGGCAAAGACTTACTATATTATAGAAAGGCACTGCCATTCCGACAAAATGTCCAAAGACTCACTGGTGCTCCTTTGGAAACTCAACAGCAATGATACGAAAAGAAGTTAGTCACTGATTATTTTCGTTCAATTATGTTGCAAGCTTTTGTAGCACCAGCGAGTATTTGACTTTTTGCTTCTATGGAAGGGCATTTCATTAGGATCTAGTAAGTGGTTATAGTAATGATTAAAAATAATATCGTTGAGTTACGCAAAACCATTAAATTTATAACTATAATATAATAAATTTATAAAAAATATTATAAAAAATTTATAAATATATGGAAGATCTGCTATATAACAGTAGTATGTATTTACTTACTTTTGCACGCAATGAGCTGCTGTCAGAACATAATCCCTGCTGATTATAAAACCACCACAGAAAGAATTCCCATTCAACACCATTGACACTTGATAGGGATGTCTTGCCACTGAACTTGGTCTACCACCAATAATCTGCCCACTAAGCTCGGGGCAAACGACGGGCAGTTCCACTTGCAGTTCATTCTCATTCTCCTCTGTATTTTGAGCATCAGAACAACATTCCCCTTGTGGTGCTTGTTGGGGATCTACGAAAATTATTTATAAGTAATATCTCAAATAAACTTTTAAAATTCTCAAAGATAAAACATGGTTATAAATTTAAAATAAAAAATATACATACCTACAAGAGATATTAGAGAAAGAAGAAGCCATAGAACAGGCAAAACCATCTCGGAACAGGTGAACCGCGTACAATTAACTGGTAGGAGCTAGGGCGACTGCGGCTGGGCCCAAGCCGAAGATTGCAAAATAAGTTTGACCGCAATCAGAAATTACCCACGCTACACTAGAACCACGGTCACGACCTTTCATTTACAAACAATATTTCAGCTGTATTATATATAAATATAGAAAAAATATTATTATTAAAAGTTTTATATAATATTAGTCGATTTCTCTTATGCATAATATATTGTTGTGATGATGTTTTTTATTTCACGACGGTTAGCAAACAAGCGTACGGTCCGCTTGATGGTACGCAGTCATCGGGACCTATGGACGTATTGGGATAGTTGGAGTATCACATACGCGTTGCCATCCTAAGGGAAGGAATAAGAAGGGAAACAAAGGGGTCGAAAGATTGGGCTTCTAACGCGAACGAGCGCAACAGCAGGTCTACTGATACTGTTACTTTACGACGAATTTATGTGAGATGGTAGTACTTCCCCGTTCGACACGGTCCAGTTGTACTGGGAGAAGCAACATGTTTACATCATTACAAACAGCTTAGTACAAGAATAATTTCACATTTCAAAGTGCCTTTGACGTCATTACTCGTCGTCATCTCTAACGTCATGTTTCACACGTTTCTTAACGCAAATAGATCAGCCGAAATCGTGTGAACCGGATTTCGAGATTACAAAAATACTTCTTAAGCTACGTTAGAAGGATTACTTTATTTTCAAATTCAACAAAAAGTACAATAAATAAAATTATACTACTTACGAAGGAAAGAGAATACGAATGACAAATTCAATTAAAGTGATCTTGTTTCAATAGTTATATTGTTTTTACTTATCATTAATCTGAGATGTTTAGGAAACCTGTATGGGGAAACCATGTAATGTAACGTCCAGAAAAACAACGATAAATAGTCTTTGACATTTTGGAATAAAATTTTATCTTAATTTTTCACCCATAGGGTTGGTATTTTTTCTTGATATATAATGGGACCAAACGAGGAGCATACCGTTCCAAGCAAAAGAAGAATTTTCCAAATCAAAGGTTGAAAAATATCAGTTAGTTTTCAATCGTCTTTAACCGCTTAACTCCAAGGGGCATCCATTAATTACGTGAGATGTTTAAGAGGAGAAGGGTCTAGCTGAATCTCACTAAATCTCACGTGAAAGATCAGGGCGCTTTCAATTTTGCAATGTTTCGTTGGATCGAAAAAACGCCAAAACTGCCTCGAATATTCGAGGCGGTGATTACTATTAACTTATTAACTTGTAGTTCCATTCTATATAATATCCGGAGTCCTTGACCAGATCACCATTAAAATACATATATGATCACCTCAAAAAGTTACTAGACACCAATACTATCGCGTTACAAACGCACAAACAATTGATCCCTTTTCTCCTTTTGTTGTTAAAAATGTTACAAAACTTTTTACGGACTATAGATTTTTATTGACCTCCAAGTAATAGAAATTCAGATATTCGTGAACTGATTTTTATAACCTTTGACCTTAATTATCCGTCAATGTCGGCACAACATCGATGTCTAGTTTGACCTGGTCATTGTAAAACAAAAAAGAACTGAATATTTATTTTCACAATCGTCCCAAAATGTCAGTCGTATCAGACAAATGATTAAAAAAATCTTATCGTGAAAAAAATATCTACGCAAAAAAGAATTACTTAAATTCATTTCGCTTGCCTTAATTATTTGAAATCTTTTGAGCAATCTGCCCGCTGATAAAATTGAAAATAATGAAAAAGGACCATGATTAGCTTAGTTAGCAGTCCGTTGAAACATCCAATCAGTTCTAACGAGAGGGCATTTCGAAAGATTCCCCTCGAAACGGTAAATTCGCGACAGACAGATTGGCACAAAACCGACGTTTTTATTATTTTTAGTATCAGTTCCGTTCCGCGGACGTCTGAAAATAATTATATCGCTTGCAACATTCCACGGCTTATGAGATTTCTAAGAAGACTCTGGAAATATTCAAACGAAATATTGACGAATTTTATTTAATAATGGATTCTGTCCTATGTTTCATTGCTTTCCAATGATAAGCTTGTTTTGATAAAATGTTCGTTTTCTTTCGATTTGCCGATTTGTACTACGAGTACGAGTATTGCACAAAGTAAAGGCACGACCTCTCATCTCCTTTTTTCCCTTCACATCCCTCGATCCCTCGGGTCGGCAGCACACATGGGATACCTCAAGTATCGCGCACATTCATAAGTTGCGGGACCATCAGCACCACACCGGACCGGCCCACATGCTTGTTTAACAACCGTAATCACATTAAGAAAATTCTGAAGTATTGTTGTTATATGCTTATAATAGAAGATGATTATTAAATTTTCACTCCTTCAAAAAAACAATTTAGATAAATATGTCTATTTAACAAGTGAATAATAATTATTCTTTGAAATGAAGTCAAGGTATCCGTTGACGTTGAATAAAATGTATTTATTACAGTTATAAAACATTTTATCACAAAGCGTAGGCTGAAGTGGTTGAAATAAACAACCGTTTGAAAGAAATTAATTAACCTCGGCCGGTTTAAATTTTCGGTAAAGTCGAAACGTTGTCTAAATAGAAATCAGGTGATAACTGCCGTATCGATTAATAAAGTCGATGATTCATCGACCTTCACCCTCCGATAGACCGTGACGGCACAAGTTATGAGAAAGTAGACGTTTTATATTTTAAAAATTATACTAGAATTAAGCCTAATATAATATCTTATTTTTTATCTAAAACATATACACTTAAATACTAACTATATTTACAAATAATTACATATGTTAAAACCATGTCCACGGGGAATGGTGGTAAGAATGCTAGCCGGATTTCCCCAGGAACCGCAATCTCAATGTTTTGAGCGAAAAATTAACCAGCCCTCCTGTCACCTGTGGAGTTTCATGGCCCAAGATATTATAATTATTTACAGTCTTAATCTACTGCTTCTTTCCAGATTCGCTTGTCGCCTACATTCTCATTTTACTCAAGTTACTACTTTCAATTTATTCAAAGCGTACGTGTAAACGCTTTTGATAATTAATATTTGAAAAAAATCCTTTTTCTATATAGAGTTTTTGAGACAACTACTTTAAAATCAAATAAGTAAAATAAATAAGTTATTAACGATTGGGTGAACAACCTTTTCTTGTAATAATTTGAACCAGCACTCTGATAAACAAATCGTAAGGCAATAATGATAAAAAGCTGAATGATATAATTTCGCTTACAAAGTTTAAGACGTTTTTTTCTACGCTTTTGGTTGTGTCTTAATCTTTTTTTGTCGATCTACGATAGTTTGATCAATAGTTCAATTAGTTTCTACAATTTCTAAAATAATTAATATAAAATATAAAATGATATCAACAAAAGAATGTCCACACAACTATAAGTGTTGTAAGATAACTAAGAATGGAATTAAAAGTAAAATTACTTAAAATTATTGTTAAAAATAGAGTGCATTTTCAATTATAAGATTTTATAATTGAATAATGAAACAGGAAGTATATCCAAATTGGAATCGTTAGCTCATTAATTTTATCGCGTTTTTATATTACTTGCAAACAAAGTTTGGGTAAGAGACAAAATAATTTAAAAAGTACAATATTTTACTAAATTCGCATGTCCTGCGAGGTTACTATTAATTTTTGTAAAAATTCTATTCAATTCTGAAAGAAAATCCATTCAAATTTTATGAGAGTGAGATATAAATATATATGTACGTCATGATACGAAATAACGGTTTAACTAAGTGTTTGGCATGTTTTTGGTAGTTATTTGAATTGCCGTAAGAGTTAATGGTAAGCCCCTTGATTGAGTATATACTCTGCATCGTAAGAATCAGAATCAGTGTATCTTCAGACTCAGATGGGACTGGGGTAGAACAGATGATATCAATGCACATGATTTCTGTGCGCAGTTATTAAAAAAAATAGGTGGACTCATGTTTTGTATTGTTGTGTATATATTTATTATTTATTTATTTAGGTCAAACAATAAAACATACACCATACAAGTATAAATACACATTAAAGATTGGAGCTTAGTTTTGTCTTATAGGTTGCCGCGACATGCTTATAATTAAGATTTATTTTACAAATGTACAGGAAAACAATTATATAAATCAGAATATACAAAAGATCGTTATAAAAAATAACTAAACAAAAGCTGAAAGTCTAACTTTTCGAACTACTGCGATTCTCACTTTAAGCAAATGCTTTGAGACTTATTTATTTGTAGAAAGATAAATTGGATTTTGCTAAAGTTTTCTTTTAATTATGACAGCTGTTTGTAATTAGGTGATTGTTAGTCATTAATTAAAAGAAAATGCACTTTGGTTCATAACTTAGTAACTACGATAAAAAAAACATAAAAGTTTAAATCTAACAAAATAGGTTGCCTATGAGAAATCGCTTTCAAGCGATAAGGCTGCCATTTGTTCTCCCGTGTTGCTTAGTTTTATTGTTTTTTTCTTTTTGTATATTTTTTGTGGTGTACAAAATAAATAAATAAAATATATATCACGCATTTGTCTTTACGAAGATTAACCTGTATGTATAGAAATACAGAAAAAAAGAATTATTAATGCATAACAGAATTATTAATGTATGACAGTCAAAAAACCTAAGATAATCATAATATATCTATAAGATGCCCAACGGCTTGGAGCGTGGACTATTCACTTGAATTCCACGCGACACTGCGGCTTAGCGCTATGCGTCGTGTCGCTCCCGACGTGCCGTACAAACCGTATCATGTTACAGAATACTCGCGCAGCGTTCCCGTAACTGCGCCGCTATTTCTGTACCTACCTCGCTACATACTCTATCCTAAATAGCAGGGCTTGCGATTGACAGACAGTTAAATAAACTAGAGTTTTATTAGTATAAAATATAGTGGGTTCGTTTTTGGATAAACAAATTCTATTATATTATTATTCTGTTTTTAAAATTAGTTCTCATTCTCATGACGCGTTTAGGAATATAGAAGCGAATTTTATGATGCTCGCAATCAACAACACGATTTTCCGACGTTATCGATAACTAAAACTCAACTATAATGTACGCAGCTGCAGGTTCAAAATTTTAGAGTTACTTTTGTTTCGTTACTCAAGAGAAGTATAGCTTCTTACATGCGGACATAAGTACACACAACACTATCACAGCCCATTTGTTGCTGGTTCAAGGGGTTGGAGGAGGGACAGTACAAGAAATGTAACAAGAGAAATTTGAGCTTTTTTTATAGCAGCTCCGTTTTTTTCCTCTTTCCTAATCTCTTATCCTACGTCTCACATAGGTGGTAACGTACAAGATATAACTGGAGTTACTGGGAAAGGAATGGAAAAATACGGACATCCGGAGTATTTTATAATATTGTAAGCAGTATTGCTAACGTCGATATTCCGTGTAGGTATTACTTCCCCAAAAAATATCCCATTCATACTAAGACAAAAAATTTGTATTATGCTAAAACCACACCCTATAAATTTTCGAGGATTACGTATTTAGATTTGTTATTAAGATGTTTCAAATCTGCGTAGCTATTTATAATATGTGGCCAAATAGATATTGTAAAAGTAGGAAAAAATATTGTTTTCAATAATAATGGATTATTTTAAAATAACGTTGTCAACCCTGCTGTAGGTGTACAACGGATGTTGTCAAATTCATGTGGATTTAGGCTGCATGCTAACAAACCTATAATAACCACGTCTGTATCTTATCTATCACATAAATTCCTCAGATAAATGTTGTTAAATGGTCTAAGTAAATGTTTAATTATGATTTAAGTAATAACAATTTTATTTCATACAAAACATTAATTGCAGAACTTTCTAGAGAAGTGTATCATTAACATAATTTTTTTATTTATTTATTATATTATAAGCAGTCGATATTTTTTCTTCAATGGTCTTCAAGCGTATATAATATACGACGCTCATACCTGGGTGTGATCACTGATCTGAAACGATCATAGGGTTGAGCAACTTTAGGAGGGTTACTCAGTAGATGGGTGATCGCATCGTGGTATTTGAACTGATTCTTCATGCCTCTTGGGGCACGTAAAAAGTCCCTACTTTTTATTTATTACTTATGACAATTTGACAATACTCGAAAGTCAAGTCAGAGGCTTATACGGGGGCCACCTGAACAACTTTGACACTAGGTTGAGAACTCCATTAGAAGGAGAAGAATATAATATATATATTTTTTAATATTAGCAATACTTTTTCAAGACATTACTAATATTGCAATGAACCTCCAGTTCAGCTCGTAGATTCCGCTATCGACCGCTATTAAAAACAATTGTTTATAATTTTCAATTTTAAACAATTGCACGTAAATAAACTATAATTACTTATGTGAACTAGAATCCTTGATCAGACCACGGCTCTCATCCCAATTTCGACCTAAAATGTTCATGACTCCGTCGGTCTGAACATCGATTAACAAAAACAAAACAATCACAATTAAGACGTATGGAACAAACATCAATCATCAAAGAAGAAAACAGAACAGTTACGAGCTGTAACACCTCCCAGATAGATCGCGAGTGCCAAATGCCATCGTTTGGCACGGCTCCATGATTGCCAACAAGAACTCATGCCGTATGTCAGCCGCTCACGAAAATATTATTTAACTCCAGGCATACACTTATTACTTTCTAAATTGTATTTGGGATAAAAAAATATTACAAAAGAATTGTAAACGTTTCTTATACGAACATGAAGTATTATTGAAAAGATTTTCATGGATGTTAAGCTTACGTTCGATATGTGTGTTAACCGTCTATCAAAAAATTGTATCCATGCAATATTTTTGTTATTCAAATTGATTAACCCTTAATCTTAATCAAAAAACTTGACTTATTGACACAATATCCTAACTTGACTTATTGTCACGAGAAAACAATCATATTTATTGTATAACTAAGAAGTAAGAGTCATAGGCGAGGTTGTGGTGTTCGGGTCGGGTTCGGTGGTGAGATAATATTTTTAATGACCATGCGGGCATATTTACTCGTTTGTCCTTGAACTAGTATGTATTTCCGGATCCCCTACACAGGATATCACTGTCATAATGAGGGCCGTTGAATGAGTAGCATGTATTTTATTTATTTATCGGCAATGTGCTAACTTGGATTATTTAAATTAGATTGACCAAATTTCATAATTTCAAAACTATAGAATAATTGTTGGAAAAAAAAGCGAAGTAAACTAATGGTCTGTTAGGCAAAGGTCTTTTACCCTACTATTTTAATTTGGACTACAAATTGAACACAAAAGTTTTTAAAGATTCCGAAATTTGAATCTCTAGTTAAAGTCTACATTTGCAATATAAGTTTGGGCTGTGGAGTGTATATCTTTCACTAAATATAACTATCAATTGTCCGGAACCCAAAGAAATCGGCTATTCTTTACCTTGGTGATACCTGATATTACAATTCTCATGTCATTTTGAATTTATTTTAATTAATTTGAGAAGATTATTGGACAGTGTAATCTGGTTTTAAGTTCGTAATAACTGGTTGACCCTTAAATAAAAAAAGAATATCCCGTGATAATCATATTTCACAACTCTGCATGTAATAAAGAAAATACTACCGAGAGCAAATTTTGTATAGACCTAAGATGCCTTTAGATCTTTCAATATAACCTTTAAAAAAAAGAAAAACAGCGGGCTTACCATTAACTCTTATTGCGATGGAAATGACGAGCAATATATATTATGACATTTATATTTATACGTCATCTTAATATATATAATCTTATCTTCTTAATATATATAAATCACGTATCACGTTGTTTGTCCGCGATGGACGCCTAAACTACTGAGCCAACTTTAATAAAATCTTGCACACTGTGTATAGTTTCATCCAAATTGAAAGATAGGATAATTTATATCTCAATTACTTAATGTTTGTATACAGGTAGATAGTTTATAAGTGGAAGAACACAGAATGGAATTAAAACTCTCACGGTACCGGGATAAACGCAACAATTTACTATGCACCCGGTCAAAGTCGGGGTGGGTCGCTAGTGCTCATATAAAATCTGATTGTCAATTTTGAATTGGATTGATTTTAAATTGCTATAAGGTGAGCCCGGGTGTTTTATAAAAAAACAGACAAGTATCTTTTTAAGTAATCAAGATCTGTAACCTAGAAATGTTTTTTCGTAACGCAAAACACTTCAAGAAAATCAATACTAAGTTCCTGCCTCCTGTCAGACGGGGCTTGATTTAGAACGACATTGAGAAGGGTCTTAGAAATCTATTGACAATTAAAAAGGAAGGTCTAAGAGCTTGGAATAGCCTACATTTAGATAGTTTTATGTGCATAGTATTTTATGTTGTTTATCGATTCCTTTCGACAAAACGACGCGACAATCGACAAACAGGCGTACAGCGGTCATTAAAGCCTTTTATCATTAGTAATACAACATGAATCACCATGCATTTCCACGTCAGCTGAGAGAGAAGAAGAAAGAGCCGACGAGATCAAAATGTGGCTTTTGACGCATTTACTTTCAATCACAAAACTGTAACTGGCTAAATATTGATAAAATTGCTTATAGGAAACTTTTTAAAAGTCTATAACATGATCTATCGTTTCTGAAGTAATGCTCCTGCTAACGGGAAATCCATTAAAATGCAAATAGCTTACGTAGTTAGGTGAAGATATCCAATATATAAAGTATAATGGAAATTGTTCGAGTCTCTTCAACGGAAGGGCAAGGTTCGGACCGGAATTTTCTTCAAACATTATTAGGGAATAAAGTAAGTATAACCTTATTAGCATAGCACGACCCACTTCTTCTTGAACTACTTTCTTTGTACACGTAAAGTTCGATCCTTATATTAAGAGCAAGTTGTATAAGTGTTTTGGGCATTAATAGATCGGCACTATTCTATTAATTAATAAAGAGTGAGAGTAGCATTGTATATTCTGTTGCGTTGTGTTTTTTTTTGGTAAATTTAAACACCGGAAGTCAAAGCTGTCCTTTTGAAATGGAATTTGACGTGAGATTTTAGCTAAATGGCTTTGCTAAATCTGGGGGCACGGCAGTGCCCCCGCCAAGTCGAGCAAAAAGCGGCACGGCCGTACTATCCTTTTCTCGAAGCAATTCAGGCCATTTTCGACGCTCTATAACTTCGTTGTGGATAAAGCTATAAGCCTGAATTTTTAGTAACCGAGCAGGCATTGTATAGACACGGTATATTTTAAATTTCATTCAATTTGAACCAGTAGTTTTAGAATTATAACTAGTCAAATTTCTTAATTTTGTCACTCACTGACTGACCGATCATCAAAACTCTAAGGCACTTCTAGCAGACATGGAAGCTTCAAATTTAGAATATAATTAGTGTTTAGTGTATAAGTAAAGGAAAAATTAAAATATTTTGTAATTTCGCTCCAGTTTACTAGATACACCAACTACATAAATAACTTTGTAATCGCCTATAAATGTATAGGATTACAAAGTTACATTTGCAGTCAGATACGCACTTATATAATTTTCAACCTCCTATAACTTCGTTGTGGCTAAAACTAAAAGCCTGAATTTTCAGTAACCAAACAGGCATTGTATAAACACGATATATTTCAAATTTCATGCAATTTGAAAGTGTAGTTTAAGAATTATAACTAGTCAAAAATTTCTTAATTT
The DNA here is from genome assembly GCA_023373885.1 of Hestina assimilis. Lineage (NCBI taxonomy): Eukaryota > Metazoa > Arthropoda > Insecta > Lepidoptera > Nymphalidae > Hestina > Hestina assimilis. The sequence continues at coordinate 16,254,534 of CM041743.1, read as the reverse complement.
TGTTATTTATTGGCTGACCGTCATCAAAACTCTAAGGCACTTCTAGCAGACATGGAAGCTTCAAATTTAGAATATAATTAGTGTTTAGTGTATAAGTAAAGGAAAAATTAAAATATTTTGTAATTTCTGCTCCAGTTTTCTAGATACACCAACTGTATAAATAACTTTGTAATCTCATATAAATGTATAGGATTACAAAGTTACATTTGCAGTCAGATACATACTTACATAATTTTCAACCTCTGATAACTTCGTTGTTGCTAAAACTAAAAGCCTGAATTTTCAGTAACCAATTAGGCATTGTATAAACACGGTGTATATCAAATTTCATTCAATTTGAAAAAAGTAGTTTAAGAATTATAACTAGTCAAAAATTTTTTAATTTTGTTATGCATTGGCTGACCGTCATCAAAACTCTAAGGCACTTCTAGGAGACATGGAAGCTTCAAATTTAGAATATAATTAGTGTTTAGTGTATAAGTAAAGGAAAAATTAAAATATTTTGTAATTTTGGTCTAGTTTACTAGGTACACCAACTGCATAAATAACTTTGTAATCCCATATAAATGTATAGGATTACAAAGTTACGTTAGCAGTTACATTTGCAGTTAGATAGGTATTTAAATAATTTGCGACCCCCTATAACTTCGTTGTGGATAAAACTGAAAGCTTAAATTTTCAGTAACTAAACAGCCATTGTATAAACACGGTATATTTCAAATTCCATTCAATTCGAATAAGCAGTTTAAGAATTATAACTAGTCAAAATTTCATAATTTTGTTACGCACTGGCTGACCGTCATCAAAACTCTAAGGCACTTCTAGCAGACATGGAAGCTTCAGATTTAGAATATGATTAGTATTTAGTGAATAAATAAAGGGAAAATTAAAATATTTTGTAATTTCGGTCCAGTTTTCTAGATAAATTAACTGCGTAAATAACTTTGTAATTCCATATAAATGTATAGGATTACAAAGTTATGTTAGCAGTTACATTTGCAGTTAGATAGTTATTTAGATAACTTGCGACTCCCTATAACTTGGTTGTGGATAAAATTGAAAGCCTAAATTTTCAGTAACTAAACAGGTATTGTATAAACACGGTATATTTCAAATTCCATTCAATTCGAATAAGCAGTTTAAGAATTATAACTAGTCAAAATTTCATAATTTTGTTACTCACTGGCTGACCGTCATCAAAACTCTAAGGCACTTCTAGCAGACATGGAAGCTTCAAATTTAAAATTTAGTTAGTCTTTAGTGTATAAATAAAGAAAAAATAAAATATTCTGTAATTTCAGTCCAGTTTTCTAGATACACCAATCTGCATAAATAACTTTGTAATCGCATATAAATGTATAGGATTACAAAGTTACATTTGTAGTTATATAGGTACTTCGATAATTTTCCACCTCTTATAACTTCGTTGTGGCTAAAACTAAAAGCCTGAATTTTCAGTCACCAAACAGCCATTGTATAATCACGGTATATTTCAAATTTTATGCAATTTAAAAGAGTAGTTTAAGAATTATAACTAGTCAAATGTCTTAATTTTGTTACTCGCTGACTGACCGATCATCAAAACTCTAAGGCACTTCTAGCAGACATGGAAGCTTCAAATTTAGAATATAATTAGTGTTTAGTGTATCAATCAATGAAAATATAAAATATTTTGTAATATCGGTCCAGTTTTTCTAGATACACGAATCTGCATAAATAACTTTGTAATCCTATATAAATGTATAAAATTACAAAGTTCTATTTACAGTTAATCAATCAGTGTACCTGTATATATATATGCATAATATAATGAAATAATAGGTGTAGGTACCTAGATAAAATACGATTAAATTCAAGAAGTGGGTAAAAAAGTAGACCTTTCAACAAAAGATATGAGATCCCATAAAAACATAAAATGTAAAAAAATTGCCAGTCTCGCAAAGCAGTTCTTCTACTACAAAAAGTGGTGAGATCTCATGTATAACTACGCCTGAAACTTGGCAGTTTACGAATCTAAAAGTATTTGTATGAGTAGAATAAGTTGCCGTACAACTGGCAAGTTTCAGGCGTAGTTATACATGAGATCTCACCACTTTTTGTAGTAGAAGAAGTGCTTTATGAGACTGGCAATTTTTTTACATTTTATGTTTTTTATGGGATAACTATTACCGCATTCTCCCCGTATGCCGTCGGGTCAGCCCGGCCCGTTTTAAACTCTACTTTTAATATTACAAAAAGAATGAACATTTTCCCATTTTAATAATACCGAGTATATTGTCGGACAAAATACAATTTTTATTTCAAGTAAAAAAATAATGCTAGGTTTTTGCGACAATTTATGTGACAGCAACGTCAGAGGCCGAGCCGGAATGAAACTCATTAATACGATCGTGTTTCAATATGTGGCGCCATCTATAAATTTTGTCGTGAGCAATTACATGCTGTCGAGGCGAGAAGCTTAATTTATGGTTTCGATACGTTCCTTTTTTTCTGATGACAATTAAAATTTAATTGGGGGTGATATTGCTTTAGGTTTAGAAAAACCTTGCTATTGGGCATAAATGGGCCGACTTGACCGAAAAAGTAGTTCCCTCATACAGCAGTATTTGTACTGCTGCGTTACGTTCGATAAATGTTAGCGCCGGAGGCGTAAAATTTAACCCCTACGATCTTATCATTCTTCTGACTTCTTGGTTCGCTCCTTGGGTCGGCAACACGCATGCTGCTGATATAACAAGCGTCCCTAAGCGATAGTGATCGCTTACTATCAGGTGAACTATAAACTTGTTTAACACCTTCGTAATAAAAAATACAGTAATGACGATATTGATACCGGCATGGTGATGAACAATGCTGAACAAATATAGTGCAACAGTACAACCAGTAAGTAACTTAAATTATATATTATATTATATTCGTAATTTTGAAAAAAAAAAACAGTATGCTTTAGACCACGCGGTTGAAGTAAAACTTCTTTTGCTAAAATTAGTCAGCGAGTTAAGACTTCATCTGTCTGTCTGTCCGTCCGTCCGTCCTATACATTTTTGTATTTTTATCTTTGTTTTTTCCGTTGCATCCGGTTTAAAATCACAACGATTCTAAAATAAAAATATTTTTAGAAGTTCAATTTTATCTTCGGTTTGATAGCCTACGTCTGTCTGTATTTCTCTAACTTCTAAATCATACAACGGATTTTAAGGTGTATTTAATTAAGAATATATTTATTGTATAACCGTATCTTCCTGTTAGTCTAATTTGTATCTAAATGTAAGCCATTAAAGACTATTATTTATCTATTTAATTTCTATTTACATAATGCATTTTTATGTTATATGTATATATAGTTTAATATTTATTAGTTTATTATACTCATGTATATATTTATTATAATATATTGTGTGTATTAAGTTTATGTATTAGTGTGTAGTTATTTGCGTGTATGTTTATTTTATTGCTACACCACCCACAACTTTAAACAGATCTCCTATCCTTAAGGTTGTCTGGAAGAGATCGCTTTTAAGCGATAAGACCGCCTGTTGTGCTCGTTTTCTTTTTTAAGTGTCGCTTTTATATTGTTTTTTTGTGTACAATAAAGTATTAAAATAAAATAAAATAAAATAAATAATTTCACAGCAGTGCATAATTCGTGGAATTGTGAAAAGGATAAATCGTTATCGTTCAGGCGGCATAATTAATTGTGTATTTCTGGTTTCAGTGATAAATTGCATATGAATATCACTAAATGTTCATTTGCAATAACAATTTGAAATACGGCATGTTTCTGGCTGTAATATTTATTGAAATGCGCTTAAAATCATGGACGTTGCAAGGTAGAAGAAGAATGAGATATGCATTAAATAAAGCATTTTGAATGATTTAAGACTTTAGACTTCTAGATGCTGGCTAAATTGAAATTATATTTTTCTAAAGATTATGTAAATTTGTAAAAAAAACTCCTAAAAATGGTAAGCGCAACATATCTGAATTTCTATTTAATTTATTTAGAACTCTGCATTATTTACCTGTATGTAACTAGTAACCAGATAATGTAATAACTAGCTCCCATATAAGTACTTTTAAAAAAGATAAGGCACCTGTGTTATTTAAGTAGTAGAAGAGCCTTGCTGTTTTTCAGCATGAATGGGCCGGCTCGACTGGGGAAGTACTACCCTCCCACAGAAAATCGACGCGAAGTAATAATATCCGCACAGTTGTGTGTCGTTCGATATGTGGGATTTGCGACCAGAAACCTTTATCCTATCCTTTTATTTCCCTTCCTTGTTCGCTCCTTCTCTTGGATCGGCAAAATACTTGATAGCTACTGGTAATACATGTGTCAATAGACGAGGGTGACCGCTTACATCAGAAGGCCATTTTTGGTGGTAGGTGTATTATTGCAACAGCCCGCCTAGGTAGACACCACCGCAATGTCAGTATACTGTGTTTCGGTTTGAAAGATACTGTAACTAGTCAAAATACTGGGCAAAGGAGATTTAAGAACCAATATCTCGAGGTCGGCATCCCGTGACTGACACCTATAAATAAAAGTTGTTGCAAGCGCACATGGGCTACGACAACCGCTTATCATCTTGCTTGCTTCCCAACATAAGTGTTAAATTTTTATCGCTGCTAAACTAAATACAAAATTTTGTGAAATGCGTTAATTTTAGAATATCAAAGAGTCATTAAGCGATTAGTAACATTTAACAGGCATCTGTTCGAGTAAAAGTTTGCAGGTTAACGTCGTCGCTATTTCCATCTTCATTCCACAAACATCTCGTCCAGCTGCAAGGCGGCCGCTTGTTTACGAGATTTTTTGTGGACAGAATTAACATTTAGTGATCTGGAAATGTGTCAAGTTTAGATACTTGTTAATATACATTTAGAAAAGAAGGCTTCGTTTATAATATGTTACAGTAAAATATTGTTCTTATTCCTAGCATTAATCTCGGTACTTTGCCCAGGGTCTGCTTTTTGTTCTTATCCAGATTTGACAGGTTACTAATTATTAGTTTTTACACAGAACGACTGCCGTCAAACCTCCGCAAAGCTAAAGGTGAACCAGTAACTCATTGGATAAAAGCAAACAACTGATTGACAGCTTAACGTGCTCTCTGAGGCATGCAAGGAAGACCCGCAAGGACAAACGCCAGAACGACGCAGATGTTTATAAGATCAATACAAATACATATTCGAGCGGGACTCGAACCCGCGATTGTCAAAACAAAAGCCAGGCTCGCTACCAATACGCCGGAACGGGCTTCTGGTACATTTTTTTATTACATCATATATTATAGTGATTTAATATTTTATTTCAATACTAAAGTTCTTCTCGTTCCAATCGGCGCTTAAAGTACCGTTACCGTTTTTGATCAGGATCAGACCCGCGGCTCTCGCGTTAAAAGAGCGAAGTCCTTCCTTCTACCGTTGAGCTTTTGAGGCGTAAATCTTCTCTTCTCATCTCTATCCCTTGGGTTGGCAAGGCGCATACTTTTACCATCGCGAGCGTTCATAGGCTGCGGTGACTAATAATTAGAGCATTGCTGTTCAGCATAAATGGTCTGTCTCGACCTCGAGAAGTAGCTACTACTTGCTACACAATGTAGTACTTTCCTTATCAAGTCAGCTCCATGTGGCGTCAATAACAACAAGTTACTATCTCTTTCAACCCATTACAGACTATTCTGACTATGACAAAATTATGTTAAAACGAAGCAAATTGGTGATATTTTCTTGCAATTCTTATTTTCATCTACGTGAAGATAAATCTTTATACCCCTTTCTAGAAAGTTCCACCTTTATATAATAGCGTTATTTATATAATAACGCACCAACATTTATATAATAGCGGATCACAAGCACATAATTATAATACTATTGCAATACTATCGATATTCATTCGTTACATTTTCGTATTACTTTATTGCAAAAATGGTATTTGTAACTCATTAGCTTAACGCATAGAGTAAATAATAAAGTTCAATTTAACTTCAAGACTATTTTATTTAACAGTCTGACAATGACAACTTCGTTCGTATATCTATGACTTAAAATGTAATGTGCAGTTAAAATTTCATGGTCCAATTTTATTGAAGTGAAACTTAATGTAATTAAATTATGAAATTAAACTGTGAAGTGAAACTTCTTTAAAATCGTTGTGATTTCAAACCGGATGCAACGGAAAAAACGACAGGTAAGAGACACAAATACAAAAAATGTGTAGGATAAAGCCGGCAAAGAATGAGACAGAAATATATATACTATTTTATATTATCGGTCTCTCCTCTTTGCGCCATGCCTTAGTGAGCCAGAGCGAGAGAGAGAGCAAATGTCGGTGCGTATGTATATTGCACAGTGTTTAATACTTGCTTGTATTTGAACATTTAACGTGTTAGTATATGTGAAAAGTACGTGAGCTAATACTACTGTACGCGTATTACAGCTTTTTAGTAAGAAGTCAGCGTGGTGTGTTATTTTTAACAGTGTTTGTGTTCATCTCATTCTTTTGACGATTTACTGAAGTTTCGCTTCTATCGCGTGTGAATCGCACACACACCTTTTTTTTTAATTCTGTAACTGCTATTTCATATAATCCTAGTAATCAAAACGCATCGGAATGAGGTCAGCCAACTAAGATAGAAGGTACAGTGGCCTACAAAAATATCATGATAATATTGCCGTGCGCCAGAAATCCTGCAACACCAGAGAGCATACAGGTGCGTTGCCTACTATTTTTTTCAAAAGATGCAACTGATTATACTCTTGGGGCCTCGAATAGAATCTGACGGGCAGTCTCACGAGTTTTTCGCTAACGTACGTCAATAACTATATAGGCGGACATTTGAGCCCTACCACTTGCTTGCCCGTATTTGATTTCATAACGCCACAATGTAATGTAATGTATGGATAAAAATTAATTATCTTTCTATATTCAATAACTTCGTAAAAGTGTTTGCTAAAAAGTTATTGTGCAACACTGTTCCTGCGCTTGTTTTAAGAAAATTTATATGTGACCTACTGTACTGGCGCGAAGCCAAACATCGCCATGGAACTTTATTGTATTCATTTCATTAGATTTAAATAGCATTATTTAGATCCGAATTTCGAAAGCTTACATCCGAATTTTTACAGTAGACGCCATGTACATCTGACATCTTATGATAGTAACAAGAAATATTAATATTATATAATAATCGCTCAGCATACTCATTTTTAATATCAAATAGCGCGAACTTCCGTGGCTTTCTAGAACACACTTCTGCCCCTTTTCATAAAAAAAATTAAATTATGAGTGCAGAGGTACTTTCCAATTGGACACAAATAAGCAATACCATGTCAACCCACACGAATGTCATTTCGAGAAAAACGCGTTTGAAAATTTTGAACAACTTCCTTTATACGATTTTTTTTTATGTATTGGTCAAGTTTTTGGCAATTTCAGATGTATGTAAGTTATTTTACTTATTTTCACAAAAATAAGTATACAAGTTTGTATAAATATGCAGTTGCATATTTCGTATATAATATAACCCAAAACGTTTAACATAATACATAAATTGCATGATTAAAAAATTGCTTTATTAGAAATTTTAAAGCTTAAAACCGTACAAATATTAAAGAAAAATGTTCTTCAGCCACTTACCAGCACTTCTGCATATATAACTCAATTTTTTCAATTTTGTGGGTTAACATGGTATTGCTTATTTGCGTCCAATTATAATATATAATAAAAATAAATAATTATCAGTCAAGTGCGTTGTGAACCACGCACAGTCGAAACTAAAGGGTTCTGCAGCTTGATCATGAAGAATCTTAAGAACTTTAAAAATAAAATCGACCGCAAAATTAAGTTGGTATTTTCATAGTAATTATTAAAAGTAATATGAAAAACATATTTAGGGAACAACTTATATATCCCCTAAAATTTGTAGACCTATCTTCTTCAAACCGAATGTGGTTGAAACTTCATTTGCTGTTCCACAACCTCAAATTTTTCTAGAATTTTAAATCCCATAATTCAAAAGTTAGAACACAATTTTTATAATATTTAGGAGCTTATATCTCAACAACCACTGACTTAATGAAAAAAGGCAAAATCAAACCTCCTTATAATATTGAAAGACCTAACCAAAGATATCACACACGTTGCCATACCTTAAAATTTTGTGTTGAAATGTTTACAGAACACACCATTTTCCATTTTTACCATTTGGATACGGAACCCCAAAAACTTCCAAAAATAATTATTTTTATTATAAAAGTTAACAAAGCTGGTGCAATGTAGACCTTTAGAGTAAAGAGCTCTTTACTAATAACACTTTTCGAATCTCAGATTTATCCGGTTTTTATTACGTAGTTCATTTCCAAAATATAATAAAAAAAGACTTCAATATGAATCTGCCTTTATAGTTATGGACTCACCTGAGTATTCCTCGTAAAACCGTACCCCAAGAATCTCTCGTCGTGAGCGGGAACGATATCCGGAGCAACGTAGAACGGCTCGTATAACAGCTCGAAGTTAGTCACGTTGTGACTGATGTGAGTATCCGTTGTCTCATTACCACCAGATGACTCCCATCTAAAACAATAAATAGATATTTAATTAAAGAAAACATTTTGCAATCAACAACCTTTCCTATACCATGCCCAATGGAATGCAGAAGGTTTCGGTACTTGGACAAAATTGACATTGCTGTCGTGTGCAAACACGATAACATGTAATTATAGTGAGCATTTCGGCATATGATTTTTGGTATACCTACTATTTCGAAGCGCTGTCAATCGACAACGCAGCACTACTATGGTGGCAGCCAAGATCCTCAATATTTCTTGTGGAATAGTTATTAGCGTTTTAGCGTGTTAGTGGCGTTTGGCTAGCATGCCCTTTATGTCAACGGTCGCGGGTTCGATTCCCGATCGGGATGGATATATGTATTGAAGTTATAAATATCTGTTTCGGTCTGAGCGTGTGTCCTTGTAAATCTCCTCACCGTGCCTAGCAGAGCACGTTAAGCTGTGGGCCCCGGTTATTATCATAATATCTGGTAATAATCGTTAACTCTTGATAGGTAATTTGATCTTCTCCAATGAGTTACTGGTTTGCCTTTAGGGTTGCGGACGTCAGATGGCAACCGCTCTGTGTAAAAACTGGTAACCTGTCAAATCCGGATAAGAATAATAAGCAGAACTTGGGCAAAAATACCGGGATTAATGCTAGGAAGAAGAAGATGTCGCTTGAAGAAACGTTGGCGCCGTGTGCTAATAATATAGAAATTTTGCTCATGAGCTCCCTAAGTTTAATGCATTGACATTATTCAATTATCTATTAAGTTGCTATCAAAGATTTCACAAGAGAAAACTCACCTGGAGAAGTTTGAGGCGTACTGGTTATAAATAAATACTTTTCTGTGAAAAGGAATAGCTAATCTGTTTCTTGATAGTCGCAGTAATTCAGATTTGTTTGCTGGGAAGTTAGCAACTCGTTTATCTAGTTCATATGTTGGCACCACGTAAGCGCACATAGAACACTTGGGAGCTGTGTCTAAAAAGTTGTCCAATGCCTCCGCCATGCCCTTCGATGGTACAATATCAACATCTACTAAAAAAACATATGGTGTGTGACAATTCCTTCGTGCCAAGTTTCTTAAATGATTCTGTGGATATGGATGTCGCCGTCTCCATGCAACTGTATCAGCTCTCCTTTCTTCATGCGACAATGGAGTGACTTCACAGTTTTTAGCCCAATGTGGCGTGTTACCATGTATTCCAGGTCGTTCTACAGGAGTAGCTGCATGCAGAGCTAGCCGAGCGTAGACTTCTGGTTGACATCGAATCAACCACATAGCAAATGCTCTTAGGAGCCTCAATTCATCTCCCGCTACAAAAACAGCTACTGATATAGGTCCTGACCAATGCGCTGCGATTCTGAGTAGTTCGTGTAGTCTTTCTATTGAGCTTTGAGTCGCCAAGCACACACGGTGATTGGCTGATGATTCAGCATACATGTCTCCAACCGCAGCGTAGTCGAACATCCTATAGGATCTTGAGCTATCCCATCGACCTAGTCGTAAATCGAGTCTGGCTATGGGGTCATCTTCGACTGCCATCACAGCAGCTGTGTCAACACATGATTCACAGGTTGGTAGCTCGCTGGGAGGCGGAGTACTGGGCATGATGCAAGGCGCCGGCCTCAATAGCCTCATATTGGCAACAGCATTGTACACTATGAGTGCGATGGCCGCAAGTGTGATCGCACTCCATTGGCAGCGCCATCGCCACTGAAATTAAAGAACAGCTTCTATTAATTTTCATTATAATAAGTTAGATTTGATATACATCCTTATCCTTTCCAGTATTAGTACTGCTGACTAGTCAATTAGTTAAGGTAGACTTTTTTAAATACAAGCGAAGACACAGTCAACTATATGTCTAGATTAACTTACCATTGCGTCTCGCCGTATCTTCGACATGGATCGTTGCCAACTTGAGATTCGCATAACTTTAAATATAAATTACTTCAAGCTGACATCATCTAAGAGCTTTACTCCATCTACGCATTTCGCTTCCTGCAAATGAAAAGAGCAATATGTGAATATTTCTAAACTGTATCACACATCAAATAAAATGATCCCTACATACGTTCACTCGTTATTCCCTCGTAATAGCTAGTGTTATTGTAGATTGCTATTTATAACTAGCGACTGTAACTGAACGTTTCATGCAGTATGTTTAATTGCAGTCATAATTATAGAACGTCGAACGAGCGAAATATGGTATACTGAATTTAGTTGTTAGCGGTATTACAACAGTTTATTTTTAAACGACTTCAAAACAGAGGAAGCTATCAATATGACTTTTATTAGTATATCAGGCGCTTGCAAACAGATTTTGATGTATTTTTTTTGTTAGATATTATGATTTCATCAAGAATTTTAGAAATATAGAACAGAACTCCTTAAATTATAAGAGATTATTTGCAAATTATACTCAAACATTATATCCGCATTGTTTTTGAGCAGTAGACCTGCAACAACTTAGGCAGTTAACTGAATTCGTTATTTTTTTTTAATTAATATATTTTTCCAGTTTGAATATAACAGATTACACTTAACTTACTCAATGTAATTTAGCTTCGATTTTTTATTGAAATTCCAATTATCAAACAGCAAAAACTTTAGTCATAATCTTGAACATAATATTACGGTATATGCAAATATATAAACGTCCGAAAAGACAAATTGAAAACTTTTTCAAAGATTTCCAGTTTGTTATTAGTTGATCCCATAACTTATATAAAATATCTTCAAGGCTCCATTAAAATGTCACCAAATTATTTGGACACTTGTTTTTGATATCGGATATATTTATAATATTATTATGATCAAACTATTTCTAAAAGTACTTACAGTATTTACAACAGTACGATCAAACGTAGCTGGATGAGTCACTTTGAATATATACTGTGCTTTGAAAATAATATTATTAAAAATATATATTATCATATATTTAGCTGAAGTATAACCTCTAGGATAAGAAACGATCACTTTAAGATTCGTTAACTTTTCATTGAATCCAGCAAGCTTGTTGGATTCTATAATAGATTTAATAACAATAAAAACTCATTTAAGAACTCTTTGATTTTAATTTATTTACGTTTCCCTTAAAAAAACGAATACACAGACTAGGGTGGTATTCCCTGATAATGAGAGCGCATGTCCGCAATAAAGACATGCGCAAAACCTATGCGGGAGTGATGTTTTAATTAACTGTTATAATTTGCAAACCTTTATTGCTTAACTCCCTGTACGTCACTCAGGATTATGATAAACACTAGCTGTGCCCACGGATGCGCTCGCGTAATGTAGATTTGTGATTTGAACCCAACATTTTTCCGTAATTAAAAGTGTAGGTTTGTTATAATTTCTTATATAACAAATGTGACTAAAGAATGTGATGGTACAAGTATTTCAGAAAGACTGACATGACTGGTATAGTCAATATAGAAGAAGTTATATTTTAACATACAACGGTGTTCGTTAACAACTAGACGATAATAAATACTAATAAATACCTCTCGTATTTCAATCGTCGTGGCGTGTTGATAGTGAGCCTGTTTTGAGCCACAACGGTCGTAGGTTCGATTCCCGCTCGGTGCAGATTTGTATTGATGTTATAAATATCTGTCTCGGTCTGGGTGTTTGTCCTTATCGATCACCTCATCGTGCCTCGGAGAGCACGTTAAGCTGTCGGTCTCATAACATCTGATAACAGTCGTTAACTCTTGATAGGTATTGGATGGATGGTCTTACCCAGTGAGTCACTGGTTCGCCCTAAGGGTTGCAGAGATCAGATAGCAATCGCTCTTTGTAAAAGCTAGTAACCTGTAAAATCGGTAATAAGCAGACCCTGGGCAAAATACCGGGATTAATTCTCTCGTATTTCAATATTTTAACACTATTTTTACAGTTCTAAATAAAATGCTCAGTGCAACTATTGGAATGAGCCCGAGACTACAATATCTGATTTTGAACTTGTACCATTATGGTGGCAAACCAGCGTATAGCTAGCGTAATGGGATGCGGTTACCATTAATTGGAATAGAAGGCGTATGTTTCCGATTCAATAGGACTGTGGAAAAAGATAAGAAAATTAAGATATATATATATTTTGGAATGTGTATTGCCCTACTGACCTTGACAGAGTCACTGGGTAGGAAGCCCATTACTGCGATCAGGTCGTGAAAAAGACCCCTCTAAACTGCCTCCTGAGAGACCGGAACAAGGCTTAAGATTACATCGGGAATAGAGGCAGAGGTCACAGCGCTTTTTACACGATGGAAAAGTATGAGAGTACAATCTCAAGTGAGTCGAAAAGCTGCCTAGTTGCTGTGTCGACCAGGCCTGCGCTACCGCTGAATACATTAGACAGGAGTAACCGAAATGGGTAAATACCTGATTGAGTGTGTTTTATCATTGTGGCTCAATTATGTAGTTCTTTGTGCTTTTGGTTAATGACAAACGCGGCGTCAGCTTGACGCTGACCCGGCAATCAGCGTTCACACTTGTGTACACTGTACAATGCTCACTGAATGAAATCGTTCTGACCCGTATCGCTGATTTAGGAAAGATTGTATTTATACTTGAGATAATATTTATAGATGACCAACCCAATAAAATCAGGCATTCAAAGCATGTCTTGAAAGTCTCCAACTATACGGAACAAATACGTACAACACCAGGGCCAACAGCAATACACATTCAGAAATGAAAACAAGACAATACCATTTGCGGCGGCAAAAATATTTAAAATGAATAGTTACACAGGCAGTGAAATGGCTACCGTCCTAGGGAACTGTAAGTCTCCAGTAAAGTCATGACAATTAAGACCAAAAGTGTACTTATTTCAAGAAAAAAGGTTTAGTCTTTTGATTAGTGATATTAATGTTACGATTTTTTCGTTATTCTGTTATTCTACCTAAAAATAATATGCGACAAACTTAAATAAAATACATACAAATTTTAACTTGGCCTTGATTTTTTTGTTTTTCTTTTTAATGTAAGACAGACTAAAATGTTACAAAAAAAATATTATTGAAAACGCACCTAATTTTTCCTGAATTTTATTTATCATTTTTCATTATTTTATTCAAGTACCTAGGTATAAACAAATAGTTAAAGTTTTTCGACGTTAATAGCGTACCGAATTAAGTAATGACAAACATAACATTGACATTGACAGCATTTTATTTACAATTTCTTCAAAATGTCAAAACCACGTTTTTAATTTATTATTATAATGAAATAAGTTTTATTTTCTTTAAAACCTACATAAGTATAAGTAATTTAAATACAAAGTTACAAACGCATAAAATGTTCGAAGTGCCAGACTGGGAGGAAGATATTCCTAAATGTAAGCTTAACTTTCAGAAGAGCGCACCGGTAAGTGATTTTGATTACAATTTATTATATATATATTTTTAGTGGGTTATTTTATATTTAAAGAAGGAAATATTTTTTTAACATATAATGTTGTAATACAAACTGTATTTAAATCGGAGATATGATCTTGTATCATTATTAAAATAATTGTTATATGCTTACAGAAAAAATCAAAAAATAAGAATCAGAAGAAAAATGATACGCCGCCAGCGAATATACTAAAACCGAATAAGTGTTGGTAAAACCTAATTTTAAAACAAAAATAAAGTTAAATAAAAATGCAAAAGTGAAACTTACTAATAATATACAGTTGTAATCGAATATTCAAGTACCTAATGTTGTACAACAGCTATTATCAAGAATGATGGAAAGTAAAGAAAAAAGGTTAAAAAGAAAAAACAGAGGCCAAATAAACAGTCCAAAAATTGCTGCACAAAATCTGAATGTGTTGGGCCTGACATAGAGAAAAATAGATTCAGATAATATAGATGAATTAATTATTAGTGAAAAAAAAAGACTCCAACTTGATATTTCTAAAGATTTGAAAATACAGATAGGTATTATTTAAAAGAAAAATTCTAATACAAAGAAATTAAAATCTCAAGAAAAGAAGCTCTTTATTGGTGAATACGGTAACTGTGAAAAAATCAAAAGTGGATCGTAAGAAGGAGTTATTAAAATCTGTCTTGCAGAAAGAAAGCCACAGAAGTCATATAAATGTTAACAGTGGAAATATGCTTTGAGGGATAAGGATGATGGAAAGACTTGAAGAAGGGTATATAGCAATTTTTTTTTTCTTTTTACCATAATAAATAATGAATTTAGTTCTTCTACCGTAAGCTAACTATATTGTGCTTCCAGCATTTACGAAAAGACAGTGAAAATATTGGGCAAATAAGATTTAAGAACCCATATTTTGAGGGTTGGCAACATGTGAGCTGACACCTACACATGTAACTGTGCTCTTTGCAAGCACTAAGCTTGCTAGTAGCTTATACAACAAATAGCTTACCATCAATTCAGCTTGCTTGCAAACTTACTGTCACATAAAAATAATTTTTTTTTTTTTTTTAAAGAATAAAAATGGTAAGAAACAGCCAAGCAAAACTTTACAAACCAGTTACTTACAAATGTAAAACTGAAATTTTCTCGTAATTTAATAAAAAGTTGTTTTACAAAAATTTGTTTTTGTAC